>CM060952.1:136808188-137015688 GCA_030765055.1 Mantis religiosa | reverse complement strand
TTCTCAATGACTGTTAAGATATCAAAAAAGTGTACACATTATTACTTACTAGTTTAATCACTTTGAATTCTTAAATGTCTGTATTTAATAATTTTAAAGGTTTTTATAAATGTCTGATATTTCATTAATGTAACTGTTGATTTAGCCATTCATTAAATTTGTATACTGTACATAGAAATAGATTATGAATAAATGAAAATAAAATGAAAACTGTAATAAAAACAATAAAACTAGTAGCAAATTAAGGTTCAGTCAAATTTGCTTGTTTCATAGTACATGTCCTCTATCGAGTTTTGAAAAAACACCATTTTTAAGTGGCCAATACTATGAAAAACATTGTTATCCTCTAAGAGTTTCACTGTTGTCTGAAATTGTCCTATGAGTGAGTGTGTGGTGTTTTAGGGCCCGTCGACAACTGCTGTTTAGTATTCCCCAGGGCTGTAGTTGGAAAAAATGTTTTGGCAATACTCACCAAACTGGAAAAAAGTTTGACTGGTACTCAACAAACTGGAAAAAAGTTAAGGTGATACTCAACAAACTGGAAAAAAGTTTAAGTGGTACTCACCAGAAGTAACCTAAAAATTGCATCGAAATTTAACTGTATGGGAACACCACAATGAAGCAAAACAATTATTAAATTATATGAGTCATATTTATTACACATCAGCTTCACTTACGTACCTATATTGAGAACATGTTTTGCAAACTATTGTTTGCATCATCACCTCTAATGCGAAGCATGCTCTCTTGAGTCGCATTAGAGTTGATGATGTGAACGATGGTTCACGAAACATGTACTCAATATAGGTACGTAAGTGAAGATGATGTTTAATAAATACGACTCATCTATAATCTAGTAATTAAAAATTGCAGTTTGCACCGCCTGACTCTTCATTGTTATACCTAGAAGCTTTATAGCTTATATAAAAGCTGTTACCATTCCAGTTTAGTGCTAAGAACAATCAATAAACAGTACTTTTTTCTTTGATTCTAAACATCGCTTCACGAATTTAGATGGTACACTTACAACATGTTCAAATTTTGGGTGGTACGGCCTACCAGCCGGTAGCGGCCCAACTACAGCACTGGTATTCCCACAAATAAAGTTTGTGTAATGAAAGAATAAAAAATAAAAAAAAAATTAATTTCTGTAAAAATATCATTTTGTCCTCTATTGAGTTTTGAAAAAATGCTCCTCAAATAAGTTTGAAAGTTATGTACTTTTTAAATGTGGCCTTAAAACATTATTAATTTCCAGGGTAGTTTTCTTGGCCTCAGCAAATCTTTGAAATGTTTATGTCTCTAAAATCTGGCAATCATTATCTAGTATTTCTATCAATTGGCTTTTCCATTGCTCTTCTGTAGAACACGAATGATTCAGTATTCTGTAGAGGAACACTCTAATATAACTTATAAACTCTAATAAATCTCTTGTTCAGGAAGTTGTAACTGGTTCTCCAGTTGCTGTAATTAGAAGATTTTTGTATAAAATATTGATAACATTTGGAGACTGTGAGTAAAATAATTATTGAAGTATAGCAGTGACTCAATGTTTTTGTTATTTTTCAGCTCAGAAAGGCATTTTGCTTTCAAGTAAACTGCTCTATATAAATTGCTTTGGTTGTTTTTGATCCTTGAAGTTAATTTATCTTTAATTTATTGGTAGTTTTACGCACAACCTTTGGTATTTATCTTTAAAAAAGGAGTAACCACACAATTGTTGACCTAGTCTAGCAGTTTTAAATGTCAACAATTCTTTCATGAACCATAATAGAGCAACCTGAAAACTAAACATCAGCATTATTTTCTGAGTTTAAAATAGAAGTCAACAAACTTACAACTGATTAAAATGGGAAAGATATAGTGTACAAATAAATACTTCCATGAAAAATAGGAAATCATTTTGTTGAATTTAATTGCAGAGTTCAAAGTTATTGTCGAAATTGAAACTATAACTTCAGTTACCAACAAATTAAACACATGGACATTTGTATGTCATATTGAATCTTTGACTTCTTATGTTTATATCCTATGTAAAGTGTGTGGCACATTTTATTACATACAGTTGTACTCCTTACAGTGTGTATTATTTGTTAAAAAACAGGTTCAAGTTGATGGTTAATTTAATAGCTCCCCTTCACATGCATGTGCACACACATACATGAATACTCTTACAAGTATTCTTATATAGGCAATATAAAAGGACAGTATGTCAAATAAACTAATATGTTACATTCACATGATATTTTCCATTATTTTACGACCTATTCTTACAAATGCTTATATTTTATCTAGCTCATACTTCATGTAAATTGAGATAATGTTTAAAGAATGGTTTCGTTGTAGGTGCAAGGGCAATGAAAGAAGCTAAAGCCAAGCCAAAGTCATAAGTTTAAATCTTTTTGTTAGGGAATTATTGTAGGTACATTATGGCTTACCAGATATACAGGGTTATATAAAATTTATTCTGAATGAGGAAGACTTTACCAGCTACTCCCAGAAAATTCAAGATAAAAATTCTATTTATCATGAAAATGTCTAAGTTGATGGAAATTATTTTAGCAATTTTTAACAAAATGAGAAATAATGATTTTTTATGTGTGACGAATAGTTTGCGATGTGGTATTTCTTTAAAAAGTTTTAAGTATGTTTAAGTGAAATAAGAAATTTATCACATTCCAATTCTTTGTTTTGAGTTATCCTGTGTAGATACATACATGTAAAGGCCTGTTTCATAAATTATTTTTACTTTTTTAACCATGTATTTACAGAAATAAGGAAAATGTTGCCTTCCACACAAAATTCAATACTGAGATGTTAGTGGAAGTAAATGTTTTGAGGTCCCTTAAATAAAAAAAAATGTTTTTGAAAAAGTTCTGTGTGTACATGTGTGCATATTTGTTTGTGTGTCTGTGAACACCATAATTTAAAAAAAAAATGGTTAAATACCAAATATGTTATTATAGTTCAGTATTCTCTAAGGATGTGGCTTTAAGATTTTCAAGAAAATTTCCCTACCCAAGACTATCTATCCTTTTCAAGGAAAAACTTAGTTTTCTCAAAAATGGCTCTAATGATTTTGATTGGAATGTTATGTTTTAGACATTTTTATGACAAATAAAATATATATCTTGAATTTTCTATAACTGTCCTTGGAAGTCCTCTATGACTTGACTCTATGACTTTTGCATAACTCAGAAATTATAAAAGATATACAAAATTTTACTACACCAAAATTAATATATTACATTGATATATTTTTTGGAGATATTCCTTGTTATTTGAATTTTACTCAAATGGGAAGTCTTTACTCATTTTCATTTTATAATTCTCAGTAATGCAAAGAGAAAGGTATTTCAAGGGCATCACATAGTGACCAGCTATTTAAAGAGTTGACTCACTTAAAACCTATTGCATTCCTTATTCTCCTTGCTTCTACAAAAAATACTGTAAGATTATGTTTAAATCAATTAACATGAAGCAGATAGAGTGATAAGCATTTGTGAGAATAGTTTGTGCAGAGCAGAGCCAGTCATGTGCGTGCAACATATAAAATATTTTTCTGTAGGTCTCCATCAAATTTTTGAGTGAAATATGTTTTAGTGTTTACCTAATGTAGAGAGGAATACAGAAGTAAAGCATTGAATTATGCAAATGCAAACTACTTTTAACTTAAGTTTCAAAGCCTGTGTATGGTTATATACCTATACAGTACCTAATTAACTCAATGAAAAGCTTCAGTAAGATATTGTGCAAAATAAAGTGAAAAATTAATATACCAGAATGACAGGATATTTATTTAATATATGTATGTTATATTGCATTTTAATAACGTTTCATTCTCTGTGCAAAATTTAACCTTATCAGCTGTAAACTTAAACACAAAGAAAAATATTAAGGAAAGAAATAGGACTTTTTTGAGCTATAGCAGATTCAAAATTTAAGTGGTAAAGTTACTGCTAAGAGTAATTTTGAAATCTGCTTACCAAGAAATCATAATTGGATATATGCTCATTAGAGAAGCTATATGGAATGAGAAGCATTTGACTGTAGCTGTGAAATCCAAGAAACACCTGAATATGGTTTGCAATGCTGGTGATGTATTCCGAAAGAGATTTCGACTCAATTTCTGAGAATGAACTTGCTCCAGCATAAGTTGAAAAGCAGGGGAAAGGACTTGCTCCTCCATCTGAAAATAAAATAAACAATTGTATCTTTATATGTGTTTGGAGGAATTTAGTAACAGTGACGTCAAAATTAATCTCAAAAACTATTTGTAGTTGGTTTATTGATACTTGTCACTTACTTTTTTATATTAATGAGAGACTAGTTTCAAAGGCATTCGCCTTTGAAAAAGAAAAAGAAAGCAACAGCATATTCAGTTCATTCACATATCACCCAAAAGCATTTAATAAATTTAAAAAGATCTTCAAGGAACAAAATATCACCTTGGCACCTACTAATAAACACTCAATTTAGTTAGTTAGTTACTAACACTCCCCACATGGCAACCTTGGCCTTCGGGGTAACCTCACCCCACCAAGTGATGACCGGACCCATTTCTCAGGTGGAGTCACCCAGAGGGCGGTGTCCATTACCTCCGATGATAGGGTGATAGTGAAGATGGCGGTGAGGTGAGAGGACCTACAGTTTTTACCGTGGACTCCAAACCACGTTGGGCATAGGGGATACTTCACGTGTGCTAGACAGAGGTGAAGGCGTGGATAGGGCCGACTTAAAATCGCCAACCCCAGAGCCGGGAATCGAACTCGGGACCCTTAGAACAGGAGCCGCGAACGAAACCACCGCGCTACCCCGGCGCCCATAAACACTCAATTTTAAAATTGTTAAATTTAAAATCAAAAGATGAAATCCCATCAGTTAACAGATCCGGAATATACCAGATAAGTTGTAAGAATTCTGAAAAATGCTACATAGGTCAAACTAAAAGAAATCTAAAAACCAGAGTCAAAGAGCACTTTAGAAACATCAGATTGAAACAAGAAGATAAGTCAACAGTAGCATTTCATTTTTGGAATGAAAATCATGACATTGATCCAAATCCAAAATTATTTAAAGGAGTGATAAACCAAAATAAATTGACAACATGGGAGAACATATTCATATGGAAAAATAAGGATATGTAATGAACTTTGAAATCCCACCAGTAAATAATTTGACAAAAAAGTTCATAATTCCACCACCAGAGAGAAAGAGAGAGAGAGCAGACAACAACAGATGCCAGTTGGAAAGATATTGAAAATGGAGGCGAATGCCTTTGAAACTAGTCTCTCATTAATATAAAAAAGTAAGTGGTGAGTATTAATAAACCAACTACAAATAGTTTTTGAGATTATTGATTGATTGATGTTTATTTCCAACTGTAAAGCTTTTTACATGGATCGTCAATTTGTATATACATAAAATTAATACAATAATATTTACAAACATGTTTACAAAGTTGAGAAGTGTAAATAGCATATTCTACCTAATCTGTTTATATTCTTCCACAGAGTAAAATACTTTCTGTAATAAATAAGTTTTGACAGCCTTTAGTTTTATTTTCCCGTTTGTTATCTGTTTGATTTCAGCCAGTAGGTGGTTATACAAATCTTTGATGCTATTTTCTATGCATTTATTATTTAGGATACCAGTAAGTCTGTTTCTAAAATAATTATCTTTTGTTATGGTGTTATCTTTGTGGATGTTACTATTTTTGTTTTGATCATAACTTTCTAATGTAAGTTTGATAATGAAGGTAATGTGAAAATATTTAGTTTTTTAAATGCATTTCTACATGTGTCTGTTTTCTGTGTTCCTGCCATCAAACGTATTGCTCTTTTTTGCAATCTAAATAGTCTTAAAGCTAAAATTTTTTGTACTGTGCCCCATAATACAATCCCATAGCTCAAGTGAGAGTGAATGAATGCATGGTATGTTTGTTTAATACATTTTTTATCTATTATTTGTATTGTTTGTTTTAAGATACATATACCTGTATATATTAATTGTATCTTTTCAGAAAATAAATTCATAAAACACCTACAGGTTTATTAAATTTTAGATGAGTCGTATTTCTTACACAGGTTTATTAACCTTTCTATCACTTGCCTGTTAACAACAGGGAGAGGAAGTATTGTATTATTCCCCATAAATTCAATATGATCATATACATGTTTTGAGGACCATTGAACTTCCCCCAACAAAAATATTTTAGGAAAAGGTCAATGTGTATGTATGTGTGAATAGCACATCTCAAATATGTATAAATACTACTGAGTCAGATCCTGCTTAGTTATACCAGATAAAAGATTTCCCATCATAAATTAGGTACCTTTTACATGAAAAATCTTCGTTACTTTTTATATTCCCAAAAGTGTTCTAAAAGTTTTGATTAAATTAACATACTTTTTACATAGCTGCATAAATAATAACCTTTATGCTGTTTACATATGGATCTTTCTCTAAAATATGCTTTCTTTTTAAAAATTCAGGAATCTCAAAATGAGATTTCTATTCCAGTGAAATTTTGTTATGATATTTTTGGGTGGAATAGATATCTTTACTCCCTGCTGTATTCATGGTAGGGAAAGAGAAAGAAGGAAAAGGAAAAAGTAGCTCTAAATATCAATTAGGATTTAAAGCATTTGAGGGTAACAACTTACCCATCCAGTGGAATCCCCAGTTTCTATTGAGATCAGTGCCATTACAGTAACCTTCATTAGGGCTTCGATTCTTGCGCCAGAAGCGGTTCTAAATAGAATGAAATTATTGGCATATTTATACATATAATAAGTCACACTATAATATATTTATTTAAATTTATCTTATATTTTGAGTAACTTAATCTAATAACAGTTTCTATGTTACACTTAGTTTATAACTTATTCACTTACTGTGGTATGTGTGTATTCATAGCCATCAGGATTAATGGAAGGGAATATGTACCAGTCATAATTTTCTGCAATGTCTCTGACATTCGGATCCTTGCTTGTCAATAGTTCATTTAGTATCCATGTAATTGTAGCTGGAGAAATCCATTCTCTTGCATGGATACCTAATAAAATATCAAAGTTTCAGTTCTGCTGCTTTGAAAGAACAAAGACAGTACACTAAAAGAATAAAACTTCTCCTACCTCCTTCAACAAAGACTCCGGGATTTCCACTTTTATAGGAGACTTTAACACCTTTTATTTCACGCCCTTCATAAGATTTGCCTCCTATTATTACTTCAACTATGCCTGGATATTTGACAGCCAGTGAATCAAGCCAAGAGTGAATCTGTACAAAAATACTAGTTGTAAACATAATTTATAATTTGAAAAGGTTTCATATACAAACACTCAAATTAATTAGTTCTCTACATGGTCTAACATCATGGTAATATTCACTATCTTTACATTTTCATTAGAAATAAATAAGAAGGAGTTCAATAAACAACCAGTCATTCTGATGTGACCTAGATGATAAATGGTGTCACTTTGTAACATGAAGACAACTTGAGTCAACTTGAAAAATTCAATGTCATGGTTGGGATTTGAACCACGTATCCCCTGGTTTCCGTCAAGTCACACTTACCCTTTGAGCTACCATGGCTAACTTACCATCATGACATTAAATTCTCCAATTGACTCAAATCAATTAAGTTAAATGAAGACAAATGTTATTAGGGTTCTCCTGGGTATGAAATGTCTTGGAATGCAAGTAAGACTTGCATAGTTTCAGTTACTGTGCAAATAGCCAAGCTATAACCTTTGGTTAACACACTCTGTAACCTGGGACTGGAATATAAAGGCCTAGTATAAATCACTGATCTGTAATGGCATATCTCCTGTATAAGGTGCAATCAAAGCACATAGGTTCTACAGAATAAATGTATTCTAATCATAAGAAACAGTTAACCTTGTTCAAGTATTAGATATTCTTCTTTTGCAGCAATTCACCTGGTTTCTCTGTAACTGCTAAAAATTTCTAGAGCTCTGGCATATAACCTTGGAACAAAACTTTGGCAGTAGGTGTTTAGTTAGAAAATTAAACTACAGGTATTCATAAACATTTTCAGACTGGCTAAAAGGGATGTTGTTCTGTATTCCTTCTTTTTTTTTATAAAAGCATAATCCTTCTACTGTTGTTCTCCAGATGACAGCTGGAACTCACATATGGCAGTGGATCAAATACAGTAAAAGAAGTCTAGTTAAACTGATAAACATTGAATGGGAGGTTCCTTCAAAAGATAATTTTATATTGGGGCTATAATCTCATTTATGCAACTAAATGATCCTTCATTTCAGCTGCTCTGCTGTTGATACAGGAATAGTGTCCAAAGCATAAAGAAGTGACAGTAGATCAGCTGACTTTTATAGCTTCAATTTTCTTTGTAATCTCTGAATACTCTAATAACACTGTGCAACAAAAAAGTAAATTTTGAATGTTTTGAGCACTTCATGAGGCAATTCCTACTAATTTTGGGTTCAGAAAAACAAATATGACAATGATAAACTTTTATTAGCTCTAGTTTCTATGATATACACAGGGTGGAGGTATTACATATTAATGGATTGAGAGAAAAGGATACATTTTAATTACATACATGCTAACAACAATGAAAGTGCATTTGACTTTTTAAACTGGTAATTACATGTTAAGAGTTCTAAATTGCTGGAAAAATACTTCGCAGATAGTCGTGTCTGAAGAGAATCATGTGGTGCCCTATTGACTTCATTGTCTTTTAGCTTGCCTCTTGTGATGGAGTTCCGCAGAATCCCTATACAAAGACCAACAGTAATCCGCAAGCATTACTTCATTCCAACGACCCTGATATCTTTGTTCCATAACAGAAATGTCCTGATGGAATCTCTCCCCATGTTCATCACTAACAGCTCCACAACTAGGAGGGAAAAAGTCTAGGTGAGAGAGGAGAAAATGGATCTTAAGGGACATGCTGCATCCAAGGTTTACAGTATTTTTGCAGGAGCACTGTCACCAAATTTTTGTAGTTGTCGTCTCTTTTGTTGCCTAAAAATCCATAACACCCTTGAAGGCTTCCCAAGCTTCCTTTTCTTTCCCCTCCAAAATTTGGTCAAATGTAGGATCCTGTACAAGTTTTCTTATTTGTGGTCCTACAAAAATGCCTTCCTTAACTTTTGCATCACTTAATTTCCAAAATTTCTCACTGATTGTGTTTTGTTATTTGACAGGTGTGCCAACTACCAAAAAAATTCCCCCAAATTTAAAATCTTTACTCTAAAAAATGAAATGTCACTTTATCTTCAAAACAAGAGTTAATCTATTATTTTTATGGTAATTTTTAAATTCAGCAAATAGAAATACATGTAAATTCACTATTTTTAAGCCCGAAACATTTTCATTGTTGCCAGTGTAATTGTCCAATTACCTCTAATTTTAAACTGATCACAGTGATTCATTATACTTTTTTTTCCATTATTATATCCAGCTCTTCAGGCTATTGAGATGCATTTAGTATGTACAGTTACATGATAAAGGAGTTTATAATAGTCATTACTGCATTGCAAATCATTTGTTCCTCTGTTAAATGAGTTAATCATTTTTAAATTTTCTGCGAGACTGCTACACTGGACTGCTTGGATGCTATAAATTTTATTGTATATTGACATAGCCACATTTTTAAATTTACTTATCTTAGAATGCCATTTACTTTGACATGTTGGAATCTATTTTGATGCAATGGTTGAAACACTATAACAATTCCTTTTATCAGTTTATCTGCTGCTGGCGGTGTTAAGTCCTTCTTAAGGTCACATTTAGATTCGGCTGATTATCACAACGCATCGAGGTTGAATTTTCTGCATGAGTTTTCTAAGGTCAAAGATAGTATGACATAGTAAGAATTGGATATGCAAACCAAAATGTTTCTAAGTATTTTGGATGTATTATCTACAGAATAAAATGACCAGAAAAAATACTCCAATGTCGTTACAAGGAATAAAATATTATGTAATGGAATTTATGAGTCAAAAGAGTTGTTCATGATGATAGTTCATAGGAAAATGGGAATATCCACACAAGGCATTTAGGTCAATAAACTTTAACTGAAACATTATTGGTTAAGACTCGCCATTGTTGGCCTATATGAAATAATCCCCAAACTATTTTGGATTATGCGCCATACCTATTAAAAGATACTTCTTACATTCTTTCACCTCACAGGCTTTTAAATCTTTAGCAGAAAATAAATATCACATTATAATTACTTGAACTGTTTATATTCACAGCACAGCAAACAATAAGAGGAAGTAGTAAAACTCAGAATGGTAACACTGCAATCTAAGTCCAAAATTCCCATTTCAAGGATTTAGCCCATTCCCACAGTTGTTCCATATTCTTTGTATGAATTTGCTTGCATGTACAATGTGGAACAAAATACACAACTGTTAATATTCCAAGTTAGTGCTTTCTGTTTCTGTGCAGTAAAAGCTGCAATGTTGTTCATTCTGGGAGAACTTAAAACTTGTAACAAATATTTTGGGACTGAATAATTCTACTGAAAAGTTTTTAAAGCTTGTATATCCTAATACTATTTTAACACAATCTGTAGGATATCTTAATATATTCTACAAATTTTCTGAAGTAAATTTTGCATAACCCTTTTGGCTTCTGAAGTATGAAACCTTCATTGAGAGCATACAGGTTTTATAGGTAAATTGCAGATCCTATTCATCATTAAATTTCTGAAGCATATGGTTATTAAACCCATTTTTGAGAAAATACAAAGCAACAAAAGTTAAGGACCTTTTTTGGTAAGAGGGTATTCTTGAAAAGTGTTAGATTGTTCTTTCTGAACTCTGCCTCAAATATGAAATTTTATCTTTGTCCGATTTTGTTTTTTATTAAATTGTTCATAAACATGTGCATCTTTTCTTCTTTTTCTTTAACTGCTCTCTTATACTACTATGTGGTGTCAGAGTATTCTTGTTCCTCGTAACGCTTATGCGGGGGTTGAGGAACGGAATCTTTGGATCAGTGAGAGAGAGAATCCAGGATGAGTGATCAGCCTGATGCCTGGCGTATCTTTTCAAAGGACAAAATCATATTAGATTCCCTTCAGAAACATATTTTAGGTGAAATCTCTGCATCAACTTATGGGATGGAACATAGTTTTTTTTTTTCACTTGTAAAAGGGTGTGGAACGGAAACTCAAGATTTAGGACAACAGGTAAGTAATCGCTTCCAAAGTCAAAAGAATTTGAAGTTAAAGACGGCATATGAAATATGTAATGCTTGATGAGGTGTGGCTGATCAATAAATTGAAGAAAACTGCAAAAGCATACCAGCTTTCCAGTTCTCAAAGAAACTCCCATTCATAACAGTCAATTTTTCACGAGTATGGGGAATCAAGAACCGCCGAGTCCAACCCAAAACGAACTTTCCAGCTCACAACAACGCAGCTCGTTGTAGAAATTCTATTTAAATAATTTAAACATGAAGATTTGTACTTACTTCGCCGATTCTATAATAGCTGGTCCAGCCAAATTTGTGGTCCCTTTGTCGCATAGCTAGCTTCTCAGAGTTTATCAATCTGAAATGGGATGGAAAATAAAAATTAGAATATATTGGCTAATAAAATGCTCTCTGATGCGAAATACTCTCACGACATTCTATATTCACCTATTAAGCTAAACACTGGAGCAAATTTCTTTTGTGAAGATTAGGTTTTGTTTCTGATCTGTCTTTGGGGTTTGTTTAAATTCGATTGCTCTGTATGGCGTGCATGCGGTCAGATTTCTGAGAAAATTCATCTTTACATACAGTTTAAGCAAGAGTGCAGAACAAAATGTGTTGATGTATTGATTAGTCTAAGAATTGCTGAGCGAGATGGAACTAGGGTAACGTGCCAAAGTCGCATTCGGTAAAACCCACCGAACACCCGGTCACTTGACAAGCTATTTTTCGATATTTCCCGGGTAATAGGGAATACTGGGGTGGTGTTGCTCATCTACCATGAATTTCCTACATATACTTCAGGGTAGAGGAACTAGGTGACGACGTTCATGTGTTGCGGCAGAATAACGGATTGCATTCTGGTTGGACCTCCAAAGACCCTTCTTGGTGATGGTCCGGGTCTCTGGAGACTCCCGGTCGGTACGTGGCTAGCCGGCATCAGGATGTGCTCTGTCTGGAACATTAATTACATCGTCGTCCGGATTTGTTCGCCTTACGGGTCTCGCCGTCATCTCCTCCCCCCTCCAGGAGTTGTGGGAAAAAATAAAGGGAGGACACACTTCTGCTCCAGGTTTTTAGAAACACCTACTCGTATAATCCAAGGACAGTGGAAGTATTTAAATATGATTTGTTGACGTTATAAACAAATATTGATTTACCTATTTTCCTAATAATATACTGTAGTTACAATGTAAACTTACCTTTGTACATTCCTTATGCGTGCTGAAGCCCTCAAGTTCTTGCTGTTTACAAATTCTGTAAACTCAGGGAGCTTGTGGGGAGGCACCATAATGTCTACTGGAGAGTTGATACCTCTGGCACTGGTCCAAAAATCATACTGCAATGAAAATGAGTCGTTACCTCTTGTGTTTACTGAACCTAGCCCACGTGTAACGCGAACTTAAAGAAGTAGCTACTACGTGACCAAAGACAGCGAAATTGAGCAGATGCCACATTTTGCCTCAAAAGGGTGAACTAACATTGTTTCATTTCATTGAGCAGGAAACAACTAATCTGCAATGAGTGATAAAGATAAACAGATGGAGAAGTTAAATGGTTGACAACTGCAATTTAAGGTAGTGCACCACTAAGCACGTGACTGCATCAGTAGAGTAGGATGGTCTGCTTCATGTTCAAGTGCTCCCGAGTTCGAATCTCGGTCAGGGTGAGTTATGTGGTTAAGGTTTTCTTCCGGGGTTTTATCTCTAAGCTCTAAAACCCTGGGCTCATTTGAGCATCATTTCATGTATTCATCCTTCGATATGACTTAACGTTGGAGACGCAGATATTAAAAAAAATGATAAAATCAATAATAATAATAATATAAATAATAATAATATAAATAATAATAATAATAATAATAATAATAATAATAATAATAATAATAATAATAATAATAATAATAATAATAATAATAATAATAATAATAATAATAATAATAATAATAATAATAATAATAATAATAATAATAATAATAATAATAATAATAATAATAATAATAATAATAATAATAATAATAATAATAATAATAATAATAATAATAATAATAATTAATAATAATAATTAATAATAATAATAATAATAATAATAATAATAATAATAATAATAATAATAATAATAATAATAATAATAATAATAATAATAATAATAATAATAATAATAATAATAATAATAATAATAATAATAATAATAATAATAATAATAATAATAATAATAATAATAATAATAATAATAATAATAATAATAATAATAATAATAATAATAATAATAATAATAATAATAATAATAATAATAATAATAATAATAATAATAATAATAATAATAATAATAATAATAATAATAATAATATTAATAATAATAATAATAATAATAATAATAATAATAATAATAATAATAATAATAATAATAATAATAATAATAATAATAATAATAATAATAATAATAATAATAATAATAATAATAATAATAATAATAATAATAATAATAATAATAATAATAATAATAATAATAATAATAATAATAATAATAATAATAATAATAATAATAATAATAATAATAATAATAATAATAATAATAATAATAATAATAATAATAATAATAATAATAATAATAATAATAATAATAATAATAATAATAATAATAATAATAATAATAATAATAATAATAATAATAATAATAATAATAATAATAATAATAATAATAATAATAATAATAATAATAATAATAATAATAATAATAATAATAATAATAATAATAATAATAATAATAATAATAATAATAATAATAATAATAATAATAATAATAATAATAATAATAATAATAATAATAATAATAATAATAATAATAATAATAATAATAATAATAATAATAATAATAATAATAATAATAATAATAATAATAATAATAATAATAATAATAATAATAATAATAATAATAATAATAATAATAATAATAATAATAATAATAATAATAATAATAATAATAATAATAATAATAATAATAATAATAATAAAGACTAGAATTGGCAAAATGTGTAACAAACAATGGAGGGAAATGGCCTACTACCAAAGAGAAGATTGCGAATAATCACCTGAAGACGTTCGTAAAATTTGTAACTTTTATAAAAATCACGGACACTTACTGGCGTGTTTGGAGTGTAATAATGACAAATTGTGAACTCTAAACAATCAACTTACTCTCGTTTCATTGTAATTTTACAATTAATTCAAACTACAAAGCATCATTTCTACAAATATCACAAGCATTTAAAGTGAAATAATTACAGATTGTGAACTTTAAACATTCAGCTAGAAGAATGGACTCAATTTAATGTATATAGTATCTAGAAAGGAAAATAATTCAGTGTAAAATAGTTATAATTTTTACAATTAGTAATTCAAAAGTGAACATGTAACTACAAAGTATGTAGTATTACTATGTAATGGGGCATGCTGCTGACATCGATAAAGAAAAAAAAAAATAATAATGAAAGTTATAAATTATTATTATTATTATTATTATTATTATTATTATTATTATTATTATTATTATTATTATTATTATTATTATTATTATTATTATTATTATTATTATTATTATTATTATTATTATTATTATTATTATTATTATTATTATTATTATTATTATTATTATTATTATTATTATTATTATTATTATTATTATTATTATTATTATTATTATTATTATTATTATTATTATTATTATTATTATTATTATTATTATTATTATTATTATTATTATTATTATTATTATTATTATTATTATTATTATTATTATTATTATTATTATTATTATTATTATTATTATTATTATTATTATTATTATTATTATTATTATTATTATTATTATTATTATTATTATTATTATTATTATTATTATTATTATTATTATTATTATTATTATTATTATTATTATTATTATTATTATTATTATTATTAACTTAAAATTTGGATCTGATAATTGTCACACAAATAAAAATATTTGTTAATGTCCACTTAAGAAGTTGATGTTAGTACTTCTTTCTTCTTTTTAAGATCGATTTCACGAACATTTGCTCGCATCGTCAGTTAACACACTTCGTCGTCATGGACACTATGTTTTTTTAGTATTACCAAAATCTGAAGACGAAGCAAACCTAAAAACAGAATCAATTGCCGGTATGTCAAAATTCATAAAGCGATTTTTATTCTTTAAAATAAATATTTTTTCACACTATTAAATCTATGGGAACATTTAATTGTTTTAATAATTTAACTTCGGCATTTATTTAATGGTTAAATGACCAAAAATGATGTGCTACGGCCGATTTATCAATTAAAAAAAATTAAAATAATAATCGCGTTATGAATTTTGACATACCGGCAATTGATTCTGTTTTTAGGTTTGCTTCGTCTTCAGATTTTGGTAACACTAAAAAAAAAAAAAAAAAAAAAAAAAAAAAAAAAAAAAAAAAACATAGTATCCTTGCCGACGAAGTGTGTTAACTGACGATGCGAGCAAATGTTAGTGAAATCGAACTTAAAAAGAAGAAAGAAGTATTAAAATCAACTTCTTAATATAAGTGGACATTAATTAACAAATATTTTTATTTGTGTAATATTTATTACTTCACTGTAACTAGCTTCATTTTCTGTGTGATCTGATAATTTTTATTTAGAATAAATAATAAGTATTATCATTTATAATAACAGGGATCTGTAGGCATATTTAACTTTTATAATATCAGTTTCACTTGCAAACTTGCCATAGGTAATTTATTTGAACCTTATTAAGGTCAATAACAGCAAAATTGGGAGAAGATAGCCGAACTTCCGACTGGGTATGTGTATCAGCAAGTTCAGCACAAATGTCAACCAGCCACTTGCAATTACAAAGTTCAATGTTTGCTCAAGAAGTCACTACATCCCGGGGGCTTAGAAGACTTCTTTCTTAACGAATACTGTAACTTTCTGCTTTAGGTGATAAATTATTAATTCACGGTGTATATTTACTTATTTACAAAAATAATTTATGAATTGTTGCTTTTTTACCTCATTGATGTTCTGAAGCTGCTTAATAGCGTCTAACTCCTTCTCACTGCTTGGGGTTACCCTAAACACCTTATAGTTGTCGAATCTGGCAACCTGGCTGGGATGTGCCCCACTTATGAGTAACAACGTTACCGTAGCAAGTAGTCCCAGCATCATCTTTACACTGTAAAACAAAGGTTACGTTTACATTTACGTTATTGTCATAATCAGTGTCAAACTAGATATATTGCAGCGGAGAAAGAAACAGACATACTTTAGCGGAGTGCTCGTGTAGCTGACTGATGGAGAAAACTTCATGGGTATTTATAGAGACAGTTCCCGCTATGATTTTTCCTCCACCAATCAACAGTCTGAGACCGTTAACATGTGCATGTCTCTCCCTTTCTCACCTCCCATATGTTTACAAGAGGATCGTTTTCATTTTCAAGCAAAGCCTTGAAGCCTATCCCATATCTTTACTTAGACCCTAGAAGAATATTTAATGCACTGAAATATTTCTGAAGAAACGATCTGTGCAGTGGAAGAGATAGCGAAAATGTATTCCGAAAAAATGAGAAACACCGATACTCGTCCAGTAAGGATGTAGACAGCTCATTTTAACTCGCCTATTTCTTCAAAAATAACCAATTCTCCGTTCATGCGATACTGCACACGCTACGTGCAGATGTGCGGAATTTTCAAACTCGCGACTTGCAATATGCGACGTTGCAAATCGGCGTTGAAACAGATCATCAATAACTTAAATTGGTTCAACGAAACTGAAGCAGACATTTTTGTTCTGATTTCCATACGCTCTTAAATGAAGTGTGCATTATCTTCTTATGTTCTTATTCGGCTATAAAAATAGCAACATATTTCGTGACGTGATCATCGATCCAGAGCTTTCACATATCTTTCAGATGGATAATGTATACCTACTTGCTTTTAAGCGTACAGTTATTATACACGTAATTAAAAATAACGATTCTGACCGTACTATAAAATTATCTGGTTTTGTCATCTTTTGCTATATCTATTTCAGTATTTAACGTCTTCCCTTCAAATAATTAAACATAACTAAGTAACACAAATTCTCGAGAAAAGAGTCTCACTTTGAATTTTTGTCTTAGAAAATAAACGTTAAAGTTCCTGCCTCACATCAGACGTCTTTATGTTCTTTTTGTGTTGCGGATAGCTAGTATTGCTGGCCTTTCCTGTATGTCCGTAGACATGAAATGGCTCACGAATAACTGCAAATTATGAATTGTAAACTTCTAAGAAACTTTATGCACAAGTTTTAAATTTGGTTGAGGGTGGTTTTATAAACATTACCCTAACACTAAGATTTTACGGCGAACTACGAAACTATATGTTTAAATAACATTGCTGAAATGTGTACGTAGAAAATCAGAGGATAGTTTACATGTCGAACCTCCTCAGTATATATAATTTTTAACATATTTGCTATATTTAATGACTTGAAACATTTTATATTATAACAGTTTGAATAACATTTCGATTCATCTTAAATGTGGTTGAAATAAGCGTACATTATTATGATAATTTGTGTGTGAAATTAAACGTGTAGTGTTTAACGCCCGCTTTTACTACATACGGCACCGCAGGCGGTGACACTGGTGATACATGTAATGAAAATGGAGTACCGGTGGAATGAGATGGCGGGAAACCGGAGATCCCGAAGAAAACCCGTCCCAGCACTGTGTTGTCTACCACAAATCTCACTTTGAGGTCGCCTGGGATCGAACCCGGGCCTCTTTGGTGAAAGTTGAGCGGTCTAACCACATAGCCCGGCGAGGCATGATAGCTTTTGTGATTAGCCTTCTAAAACGTTATCTCTTTCAGCGAAGCTGCTATTACAAAGTTGAAAAAGTTGTCAGTATGTTTGAAATAAAGTTAAAGTCAGTTCAAGATTTAAGACAGTTCATAAAATGGAGAGCCTCCTAAACTTTTATATTTGAGAATTCCTTGCCATATACTTACTGTTGTTCAAACTGCTTTGTTTAAGGCACGTGAAATTTGGCGTTACGCGTGCGAGTTTACCAACATCAACACACGAGTGTTGCTATAAGACTGTTGTATATACTTGGAGACTTAATTAACAAGTTTCTGAACGTACATACATGGCTGTCTTATCTTCAAACACCTTTGGAATACATGAGACTGTTATGAAGTTCCGTTCCTCCCAATTTCTTGACTTGTAACGGTCACTAACTTTCTCTACCCATTAAGTTAACCGTTGCCATTTTCCACTTTGCATTAGTAACGATATTTTAATGGTCTTAATTTAAGAAATAAGAACTTGGTGACCTGTAAGATGAAGAGGCAGCTTTTGAGTTTTTCTTCTTCGTGTAACGGAGGTAGGAAGGGAGAATGACATATTTCCAAAGTTGGACAGTTGCTGCCACAGTAAAGTGAATCACAAAGTACCCCACCCTGAGCAAGGAATCTTTCATAAACGACTAGAGCTGCCAAAAAGTAAATTGCCATAATTTATATATTTTATTACCTTCTATAGTATTTTGGTACACTACTAATTTTCCTTATATTTGTCTTCCTATTATGGTGTCCCATTTAGATTTCAATAAAAATAAAGAAGGACATTACAAGCTATTTACATCAAATTCATCATGTATCGAGTGAAATGACTCTCCATAAACGCGTGGAGTTCATATTCAAGAATTAAACAAAATTTACTGTACACAAAAGTACTCTCTCTCTCTCTCTCTCTCTCTCTCTCTCTCTCTCTCTCTCTCTCTCTCTCTCTCTCTCTCTCTCTCTCTCTCTCTCTCTCTCTCTCTCTCTCTCTTGTTTTTAAGCCAATAAACAAGCCCGAAACTAGTAGATCTGTAAAGGCGTTATTAATCAAGTTAGAATGCATTTTTTACTCTGTTTTAATCATTTGCATCACAAGAAGTTATATTTTTTGCAATATAAATCAAAGGGATTTTTAGAATACAGAGAATATTAGTTGCAACATTACTTTCACAGAGAGAGAGAGAGAGAGAGGAGAGAGAGAGAGAGAGAGAGAGAGAGAGAGAGAGAGAGAGAGACAGAGAGAGTTATTCTAGTACATAATAAAGGAGAATACACTTAGTTTGTAAATGTAACATAAAATAACACGAAAGGAACAAATAGTTGCAACAGAGGGTACTTACGAAGCTAAAACTCAAGAATAAAGACTAATGCAATATAAACATCTACACTAAATTTTCTGCTTCATTAAATTAATTTGAAATTTGATAAAGGTCTCTAACTCTCATACGAACCTCATAGAAATCTCTTACCTTAAAAACGGGGGGGGGGGGAATCCTAATAGAAAAATATTTGTGAGAGTAACCGAATGATTACATAATATATTCTGAGATTATTTCTAATATAAATTATATTGGAATTTATGAATATAAAATTACATATAAATTTACATTCCCTTTTGAATTATGAAGTTATTAATTCTAATATATCCTACTTTCAAAAATCTCATTTAGTTTTAAAAAATAAATCTCTTGGCTTACACTGATATTATATGTCATTCCTTGTAAGTACATGTGCTGTTGTAAAATAGTGAGCTGGAATTTTAATACTCTAATAATTTATGCATTTTAATTGTGCTACTAAATCACTCTGTAGCCCAGTGTTTCATACTTTCAGTCTTCAAATATATGAGCAATATTTATATTTTTATTGTTTTATACCAGTTGTGTAACTAGTTCTCCCCTGAAAATGCTTATAAGAGTCAGTTTGCACTATTTGAAACTACGATAGTTGCGTCATATTCTAGTACGTTTACTGTATGAAAGAAGAGTACGTATGCATAATATGAAAAGCATATAGTTCGAGCTAACTGAAAATGTCATTAAAATAACATTAACCGATTTCGGTAAATGATCTTACCTTCTCGAAATGGTGCTGCTTACTGCGAAGAAGTTGTGTTGTCCTTCAAAATATATAAAATGGGGAACTGACCGATTGCTTCTTATCAATCACGGAAACACATATCAGCTTATTATTTAACGAATGGCAGTAAGTTCAAAAAGGAAACCGCAAAACAGCTAAGATTAACTACTTTAGCTATTTCTGAGTTTTGTGTATGGCGAAGTAATGCATTTTCTGGTATTGTGGCTTTCATAACTTCTAAGTCACTTCTACAATTTTTTTTTCACTTTTCACTTCTACACTTGTACTTTATTTTCAGAAACAGTATTTAGAGTTTTATTTATTATTTTAAAGCTGGACGCTAAGGTAGTTTAGTGCTTTTGTTTGCAGTTCTCGTATCCTAATATTCGTGGTTCAAATTTAAGTCGATTCCATTCAGGCTTTCAGTTCTTACTAGTTCAATAATGAAGTATCCCCAATGTCCAATGTACTCAGAGTTATCGGGAAATGCTATAGGCTTTAGCATCCCATTAATATCCTCATTGTTATTCTAGAGATTAAAGAAGCGCGCTAATGGGTACCTCGGAGTGGTACCTGTTCTCCCGAACGTCAATGACCAAACGGGGAGCGTTGAACGAACAACAATTTATTAAAACTATAATTTATATCTGAAGTGCAGAAAATGTGTTTTGATAACCGTTTCTTTATAGAGGTAAGTTGGAAAGCTGAACTAGAGTTTAAAATATATAACGTGAAGACTGAGACTTCATCACTGACTCTCAGTTGTCCATGCCAGCGATGCTTACCCTTGTCACTTAAATGCTGATGACGTTACCTTGTCGATCTACCCCACCTTCTTCGTTTTGTGCATGAAGAATTTCCCCATCACTGAAGGCAGCTAGACTTTAGATGACGGTTTTATTTTTCAAGTTTCTGAATGTGTGACGGCAAAAAATAGATGGAGGCAAATCCATCTTCTCCTCTTTCTCATGAGGTTGTTGGGCATCACTGTTCTTGCCGCTTGAACTACCGTAGCGATTAGATTTTATTTTGTTTTTATTTCCTGGTGTTTTAGTAATAATTAAAACATAAATTAAAAGTTATGTAGTTCAAAAACTTCTACCCCTTCTTTGTTCTTGCTTTTTTAACTAGCTTGAAGATTAAATGATAATAGTATTCTGAATAAAATGAATTTTCTTTAGCGTTAATGTTAGTTATGTACTCTATTGTTAAAGTACTACCTGCATCTTATAAACCAAAACAACATGTCTTCCTAATTTCTTTCAAATATATACAAAATGACTATGGGTAGCGGGAAGTGCCTCACTAATACCTATTTTCATAATTTATATTTAATTATGAATATCTTTCTAAGTTATTTACAATTTAGTTTTAGTTTTCGCTGCTAGAATAGACGTTTCATTTTATAAAAGTATTTGGTCGTTCAATGTAAAAAAGGTTAGAAGTAAGAAAGCACTTACAAGAGTTTATTGTTAATTTAGGTTTCGTATACTTATGTACATTCGCAAAAAGTTTTAAAAGTTAAATCTAGATATGCATTATGTTTTACTTAATTTTGTTTAATATTAATATTATTATTGGGCTGACTGAAAGTGCTTTAATTTGAATAAATCAAGGAGTAATAATTATGTGCATTATTTAGCAAGCGTAGATAAGAGTTTTCTTTTATGAAAGTCATTACTTTCTCTTTATTTAAATGTGTCTAGGACGGCTATTCAACCACATTTGATCTCATTTTTAACTTGATTAAACACAAGATATCGATCCAGAAGCAGCCATTTGTATAGGAGTCTGGACCAGCATTGATATGGTTAAATTATGGGACTGAAATTTTCGTTGGGGCAATGATATGCCAATTTGAAGTCTTGATTGTAGTCTCGGTTCTCCAGCATATGGAAATATTTTGGGTGTGCGTCCCCCCACAATTTTTGTTAGGAATACGGCCATGCCTATACTTAATATAGATTTTTTTTTTTTTAATTTACGTCCTCCAACGTTAAGTCATATCGGACGATGAATGGAATGGGTGAAATGAGGCTCAAATGAGCCCGGGGTTCATGGAGCTTAGAGTTACCCGACATTCGTCTTTGAGGATAAGGGAAAACCCCGGAAAAATCTTATCCAGGCAACCCACCGTGACCGAGATTCGAACTCGGGACCTCTTGAACGTGAGGCAGACATGCTACCACCACGCTACCGAGGCGGGCAGATTATTTAATGATAACTTCAAACATGTATTATTGAAGAGTTGTCGAACTTCGAATATAAGTGTAATGACCGAAGATTTCAGCTGAATGTAAATTCTCAGCAGATATTCTCAATTAATGTGGCTGGTTTCCTGCTAGTACTGAACTTTTATTCTGTTTGTGATACAGACTCGATGCAACTTTGTTCCTAGTTGATCACCGATGGCATTCTGTGGTGCTCGGTTACTACGGGAGACGTGTCTGCACGTGTCTGGGTGATGTCTTACTAAAACCTAAATATACACCCTTCACCAATCCCCCTCTCCTCGCAACGTTTTTTATTTACGTAGACCGATAATAATACTCTTCCCTGTATTTCTCTCAAGTGACCTACGTGTTCCGTCAACGTGTTTATTGTATTTCCCATGAAAGCCCTTAGCCGAAATCTGAGTTCTTTCACTTTCTCAATAAGCACTTAACCAGCCATAACGCTCGCGTCGTACCGAACTTTTTTGCGAGAATTTTCCGACATGAAATTAATTACCTACCGAATACCATTATTCTCATGTCTATATAAACAAATCTTATTCACTTAGCTTCCACATCAGTTTCATACTATTATTTATCATGTTATACTGTTATAATTTACTTGCTCCGTATTAGATCATGATTCATTGAAGTCCCCCATAATTTCGGTGTCAACTTGCAAATGCCACTAAGAAACATGTACAATATTATAAACATAATTCCTTACTTTTCTGGCAAATCTAGTATATTGTATGTTTGACGAGCGGTAACATGCTCAACTGCAAACCTAAAATATAAATTAAAAGCTCGAAGAACTTAACATAAAAAAGTGTTTTTTTCTTCACACTTAAAGAACGAGGAAAGTAATGTGACATCGCGTTAGTTCTGAAGTCGTTTCCTCACCAAAGTCACGTTTCATCATGCTTTATGAGAAAACCCTTCTCCCTCAGTACTTGATATAAAGTATGTTTCCTTGCATTGTTGCTCTGGGTAGTTCAGAGGCTAGGCGCTGGTCTCCCAGTCCCAAGGTCGAGGTTTCAAACCTGGCGGAGAGCAATGGTTTTTAACTGTGTTTAATACTCAAATATTTACTGGCATGTTAAGAACTCCTACGGGACGAAATTCCGACACAACGCCGACGCTGAAGTGATTCTATGAATTGAGAACACCATTAACAAGTTATTTTTTTTTTTTTTTTCATTTTTCCTTACATTGTTGTGTCGCTGATTAATTGACGTACATTTCTTTGCAAGGATGCATACTCTGTGAGTTGTTTATTTTTCATATTCGCAAGCATAGGTACACTAATTGGGAAGAAAGAAATATACAAAAATGTGAAAATTAAGATATATAAACAGTATATTTAACATTCTGTAGCGTGGATAAGAAACATGGATGGTGCTAGATAAACATAAAAGGAGAATAACATCAGCAGAAATTAAATAACTCAGGAAACTGGAAGGGAAAACAAGGAAAGAGGGCTAGAAATAAAATTACAGGTAAAATCTAAAATTAAACCCATTGGTGGAAGAGATAGAGAAAATAAATTTAAAGCAGTACGGACATCTAATTAAAATGGATGATCAGCAAAAGACATAGAAGTGTTTGAGGCAAGACCAAAAGGAAGAAGAAAACGGGGAGACTGAGAAAGGAATGGGAACAGTATATTAGAGAAATAACAAGACAAATTGGAATGAAAATGAGTTAAAATGGAAGGTACAGGATAGAGAAGAGTACAGGAAATCGATAGAAGGCCCGACGCTAATAGGAAGAAGGGAATGATGATTATGATGATGAAGAAGAAGAAGAAGAAGAAGAAGAAGAAGAAGACAAGAAGAAGAAAGGAAGTGTAGGCGTTATGAGCCCGTTTAATTAATTAGCTGTTCAGAGATACAATTTGGTATCTTTGGGAGTATTTTCATCTAAATATGCTATTGTGTGCGTTTATTCTTGAAGAGCAGACCTCAAAAACCAAAGCCAATAACACTAAACCAATTTCTGAATCTTCAAAGGAATGGAAAAGAACATTTTTTAAGAAAAGTATCCTCACATCAAACTTCCCTTAAATGGAAAACTTTTCGTTAGCTTTTACTTTCTAGAAAATGAATCGAAGAATCTTAAATGTTCTGCGAACAACATGCCAAGCTCTCTTCGTTTTGAATTAATTTAGTATAAGTTTTATAAACAAAAAAATGGCAAAAATTTAACCATGTAAATTACAAATCATGTTAAAAATACAGTGATTTGAATAAAATGTTCTTTTGTATTAGTCAGGTCCTACTTATTCATCGCTATTGAATTGAAAAATTTCAGCTTTCTTTATCCCAAGGCAACAACGAAATGTATAACGAAGCCATTTCTGTAAATACTGTGTATGAAGCATAAAAGAGGTTTAAAAATAACCGATAGTGAATAGAGAAAATTATATGAATGTAACAAATCAGATTTCGTAGTTTCGTATTTACTAAGAATAATAAAAATTAGTTACTTCTAGCAGCGCAGTTACCTCTTCTTGTAGTTAAAAGAACTTTACTGGCCAGCGTCGAACGTGTGTACTTCAGCGTTTGGGTAGTATCTAGCAACCTCCGATAGATAAGACTGTAATGAGTTCATGACCAACTTCCGAGCGCTCTTATATGAAGTTTCCTTTCCGGCTTACTTGCATTGTTTCCTCATCAAATTCTCAGGAGTTTGCATTACGTATAGAAGTTAAAGCCTAATTACCTCGTTCCGGTACATTAGACATTCTGCGAGCTAAAATCAAGCCTGAGGATTGGACATTTAAGGTATATATGAAATGAAAACACAGGACTTTCTTCATCCATTAAATACAGGTGCGCGCGCACACACACACACATCAACTGCCCCTTATTTTCGAGTTCTATGCAATCCGTATTTTATACTTCAACATGAAAACATCGACCCCATTACTAGGTTCTACCCGCCTATTTAACATGGATGTTAAATACTCGATGAAGTTAGTACCAATATAGATGTTATCTCATCGCCTGTAATATATCCGTAAAGACAGCTGACGTTTGCACGTCTGCAAATGTTCACTGGAACCAGCGAATACTATATAATAGACGGAATGTTTATCTCACATGTTACTAGGTATAGTTCAGTTGGAAGGAGCGCAGAACTACAATTTCATTGGTCTGCTGTGACGGTGGTTCAAATCCTAAATAAATTCCTTTTTACCTTTAATACTCACAATCTGCAATTATTATTCTAAAAACTGTTATTTTTTTATTGTTAATTGTTTTATTTATGTTTTATGGCATTTTTTGATGTTTCATTATTGGTGAACTCAAGTAAGTAGTTGTTTAAACACACCTATAGGTAGGTGCAATTAAAATAAGGATAATTAACGCCAGTGGTTCTACTCCCATTAGTCCTGGACCCGTAGGACCAAGGACCCGGGCCTCATTCTACCAGGGAGTTACCGAGCTGTTCCAAGAGGGCGCCCGGTGCCTCCGTGGGGCTTTCCATAGGGCAAGACCTAGAGACTAACAAGCCCCCCATCTGGTCCTATGGACTCAAGACGGGATGGAATTGGATACGCCACTTACCCGGGCCAACCCCAAAGTGGGAAGACTACCGATATGACCTCGGTAGGGCCGCCTGGTGATCTAGCACACCTTCTACTAGCTGTGCTGGCTAGTACGCGGGAATATTATGACTTCCCTCAACCCCGTCCGGAGACGTACTCGATCTCCCACGGGTATCGGGAACAACTGCCCCCTCGAGTACAACCCAATCCGAACAACTCCCAATCAGGGAGGGGCTCGAATGTTCGGCCCGAGGTTGCTCTAGTAACGTCAGAGGTACCACGAGTGCTAGGGGACCGCAGCGCCCGCACCACGGCAGCAGAGGGGGACGGATCCGCTCCCCTACGGGAGGATAATATATACACATTTGAACACAGAAAACATGGAAATTACAGTATCATAGCTTAACATGGAATTCAAACACAGTTTTGCAGACATAGAATTATTGTGGTATTAAAAATGTCGTTTCAAATTGGTATGTTTTGTGGCGCTGGAATGACCCTTCTTCTATTCCTGGAACACGACTACTCTAACGAAGCAAGTGCTCGAACTGATGAAGTTGCACGCCCTCGAGAATTTTAATAATTAAATTATTGTGAATTTGGTTTCCAAGTTTTAGGAACATAAAAAAAAAACAGCATTTACAATGCTCAGACTCAAGCCTATATCATTGAGTGTTAGGGCACAGGAGACATCATAATCCTATTCAGCTATTTCGAGACTTGCCTGAAAGCACGTTCTGGGTTCAGTAGTACGAGTTGTATGCCTGGCGCTATAAATTTGCCACCTCGCGAGCTCTCGTGCTTGATTTGCCCTTTAAGACACCTTTAATCATTTGCTGGGTATTTTAATATTGTTGCATAAATGGCAAAAGTTCTCATGCATGTTAATTGAGATGCACGTTTTCTTGTTAGTGTACTTATATGATAGGTTCATTTTTCCGAGGCCTTTACTGAATTACTTTGACCTGTATACTCTAATCAAACGTTTGTAAAACTTCTTGGAAACCGGAATTCGCTCTCTGTAAAGGAGTCGTATGTTTTTGAGGTGTACTTTAGCGAGCAGTATGTTTTGTCCCTTAAACCGCTATTTCTCTGAATTTAGCGCATTCTTCTTTCTAAGAACGTCAAACAATACATTTTAGTAAACACAAAACTGGACTAAGACTCACATGCCGTTTGATGGGTGGCCTTGCTTCCAAAAAATAAGGCGTGGCTGACTCACCTGCTATATATATCGTCATCTGGGGTGACTGTGCCACTTTTTTGCATTTTTAGAAATGTCTTCTTCGAATTTAACGTTAATAAAGGAACACTTACTATTTATAGCATAACAGCCGAAACATCAACTTTGTACTGCAATCAAGTTATTCCTTGATGTTAACTGATACCCAAAAGAGCTATTCAAACATGGCCCAATGTCACCCCATTAAGTGGGGTGACTGTGTACCACCTGTAAATGCGGTACTGTTCAAAGTCAGAAGCTTGTCTGGCTCAATTACACCCCCATGGAATGGGAGCATTTTTTGCAATAAAAATAGAATATGACATTTTCATGTCAAATTATTGCTCTTTATTGTTGCAAAAACCTTTGAACTGCACTAAATTTGAATTTAAAAAATGTTACATTTTCTACAAACTTTTTTGCATTTCAGAAATTCATACAATTCACGCTTGGACACTTTTACAGGTGGCTCAATTTTCTTGACCACATCTTTATATTCATAGTCTGTTTCGTCTTTCTGATCAGGCCACATTCACAGACGTCCACTTGTTTGCATGACACTAACTGTCGTATCCTGTTCATCCATTGCTATAAGCCTTCCCGGAAAGAATTCCCCCTCATACTGCAAAATGACGAAATCATCAGCCAACAAGTTTATCTGATTTTGTGCTGATGCTGCTTTCTGATTTACCGGAGATGGAGGATCTTCACTGTCATCAAGGGAAAATAGACTGTTGGAACTCTCCTGATAATTTATGGTGACATCATCGCTGCTGCTGTCAAGATCTGAAATTCTGGCTTTCATGTTTTGTCTTTTTGTTGTAATTTTTTATGTTGATGGCCCAGAAAACACCTTTGGTCCACCTGCTGGGGCGAAATGCTTATTCTGTAATTTTGACATCAGTCTGTCCCTATGAATATTATACCGTTTTTGCAACAGAGCGTATTGACAGAGCCTTTTATCTAATTTCTTTTAGAGAGTTTTCTAATGTAGATTCGCTGTAATTGCGGTATGGCCGGTTTCCTGGCTTCCTTCGGTGTTTTCTTGACATTCTGTCTATGGCAATTTATTATCAGTATCTGTAATGAAAGTAAGGCAGTCTTTAGTAAAATACTAAAACTATATTCAATTAAAATTAACATAACTACACAATTTAAAATACAAAGTAAGACACGATGTGCTTGCATGTGAGTAAAATGCAATGATTTTGGAGGCACAAAGTTACCCGACATTTTCCTATTTTTAAGTTTGCACCTCATTCAAAGGAATGCCATATCTGCCACAGGGCTTATATTTTCGTAATCAATAGCCAAATAATAGTCTAAGCAAACAAACCTACCTTGAATTTGAAACAGAAAATTTTTCACTTCGATCCAACTGAAATTATAGAGACCACTAAAACAACGCGCAGACACGTATCCACAAATCTTTACAATACTCCCAACGTTAGAAGAGTAAGCCGCTTATAACACATTCACCAGGTGATACCAACACTTATGCAAGTGTTAGAGTATTACTACAACCTTACGGCAGTTTCAAATACCATTCGTCACTGCTTTCTTATTAAGCGTATGGGTTTTCATATTATTATGATTGTGAATTGAACTTTTCTTTCTAATGGAAACTTTTGTTATGTTCTCGGATCTCGAAAGATACGGGTAGATGTTTCTTTTGAACTGTAATTTAAATTTATTAGGATGTATTACAGCACAAGAAATTTAAGCCAAGAAAACACATTTATAACAAAATTAGCGATGCTGTGTTGTAACACACGAGGTTACTAAACACAAAAGGATACTCAAAATGGCCTCCATTTACTGCCAAACAATGACAAAGTCTGTCTTTGAAATTAGTTAATGTTTCCAGTAACACTGTTTGCCTGATCAGCTGCATTTCTTGTCAAATTCTTCGCTCTAATTCTTCAAGATCTCTTGGTCGGTCCTTGTAAACCCTACACTTCAAATATCCCCACAAGAAAAGGTCTAAGGGGTTTAGGTTCAGGGGTTCAGGAGATCTTGGCGACCATTCAATACTTCCTCTTCTGCCAATCCATCTTCCTGGAAATTCATGATTTAGTTAATTCATCACTTGCCTTTCACAATGTACTGGCGAGTAGATAAATGTGGGTTTTCTTCCCTGATAATAAAACATCAAGACCTTTATCACCATCTGTAACTCGTTTTGAACTTGATTTTTCCTTATTTTTAATGCTTCCAGTTTCCTTGAACTTTTTCAAAATGTTACTTACGGTAGAATGAGTACCACGTAATCCTTCGTACTGAATGCATTTCATTAAACAAAACACGAACCTCTCCTGGGGTCCTCCTCCTATCACCATATCCGATCATCATACAAAGTAGAACGATATTCCACTCTTTGACAAAGTCTTCAAAGTTATCCCACTTACTATATTTTATTAAATAACGTTTATCATTTGTTATCATGACTGAATTTTTTTTGTGTAGTATGATGACATACCTTTCGAAGATTAGACACAAAATTAATTTCTGAACACACTATAACACTTTAAATATTTGGTCACAGATAATTGTTGTTAAATATTGATGAATCCTTGACTACCTTCTGTATAATGTGACTTTGTGGGTTCGTGAAATTAAAAGTCTAATTGCATAAACTCGTTGGAACACTTACCGATTTCATAGAATTACGTAGCGCACACAATTACAAACCACCAGTTCGTCTGTCACAGGTCCACTCTAACTCACAATTACGTACATCTCATCTGATACACGTACGCAGTCTTACAGTCCGTTCTCTAGCACGGCGCTCTTCACGGCTGCTCGCCAAGAACTCAACTGACTCGTCCACTGCAGCCCTTATATAGGAAGATCGCTGTTTCTGGAAGCTTCGCGGCTCGGAAAATCATCCCGATGGTTCCAGACGTCAGGGGGAGGGGAAAGAGACGGTACAGGGCTCGTGCCGCTCTTCTAACCACCCCCTCCGTGAGCACTACACAGATAAATGGGTAGGCGTGGTCTGAATTCTTCCCGTCTGGCCCTACCTACCAGATGGTTCTATCGGGAATTCCGATGTTCGGGTGACACTAATTTGTGTTTGTTAATTCATGAATGTGAATTGAATTGACACAAAATTAGTTGAATTCCTTCCTGACTTTGTGAAGTTCGCGGAAACTTTTTTACTATGCAAAGGAGAAGACGATCTGATTTAGGTCGTAGAAGTCAGTCAAATGTGCGATGAGCTACGTCAGGTACTGACCACACTGATGAGCAGCGAGACGTAGGTAATGCTAATAGTCGTGTTGGTAAGTAAGAATTTCTTCTAGAGTGTCTGTTTCTTCAGGGAGAGTTGTTTTCATACAAATCACTTGAGACCATTATAAACCAGGATGACGTGGTTAACTATCCCATAGAGCTTTTAAATTCATTAGAATTACCTGGACACCCACCTCACAATTTAAAATTAAAAGTAAGATGAGCTGCATAGCATTAACCAACCACGACTGTGCAATGGAACGAGACTAACTGCGAAAAAGCTAATGAATAACGTCATCGAGGCAACAATCAACAAGGGAAAGGAGATGATATCTTGATCCCGCTTATGCCGATAGTTCCAACACATTTAACTTTTGATTTTAAGCGTCTACAATTTTCCGTGCGTTTGGCCTTTACGACGACCATAAATAAATGACAAGGGCAGTCGTTGGAAGTTTGCGGAATCAACTTGAAGACTCCCTGTTTCTCTCATACGTGTTCGTGCATTTGAAAACCATCATCTTAATATATTTACGCATCACCTAAAAAAGAAAAAAAAATATTGTTTTTCAGAAAGCTTTAAATTGACTAACTTAATTTTAACTGTGTTGTATTTAAACTTCAGCCCCAATTGCAGAATAAATAACCAACTAATCCGAATTTGTTTTACTTATATAGATAAGTTCAGACTTTTGTTGGCGGTATGGAATTCGTCGGGTCAGCTAGTGTTTATAATATACACAGGGCTGAAGATTTAACTAGCTGTCGTCGATGAACATCTCAACACAAGCACAGAGTTCGTTGAAGGGAGTCCTCCTCCGCGAAGGAGGATCCTTCGACTGTTGCCATACCGAAATTGCATCCCTTACTGGCATAGAGATTGGTTTTGGCTAGTGGATGGGGGTTAGATGGTGGTGATAATGTTTGAGGAATGTTTGCGTAGTTCTATGAACGTGCTTTGTAAGGTGTGGTTTTGAGTTTATGGTGGTCCTAGCACAAGTCTGGTTTTTTATAAGTTTCTCCGGGGTCGAGGTCGTACTCCCCGAGGCTGCGGATGAGCTGGTTGAAATCTGAAGGAAGTTTAGCATAGAAGCTACGAGAAAGATGCAGGATATGGTCTGTGAGTTTAGGAAATTTGAGATCAGAATGGATATTGTCGTTGGGAATGTACCCGTGGGCATGGGTTGCGGTGCGAAGGTAGCGGTTTTGTAGTACTTGTAACTTGTAGAGGTGTGTTTTTGCGGTAACACTCCAGACTTGGCAGGCATATGTTAGTGCAGGTCTCAGAACCTGCTTGTAGAGGAGGATCTTGTTCCTCAACGCCATTGTTGACTTTCTGTTATATAGTGCATACAGCATTGCCATGTTTCTACTGACTTTGTCAGTGCTGTGATGTGGGGGCTTCCATGTTAACTTCATATCTAGGGTGACCCTTAGATATGTCGCTGTGTTGGACCATGGTACCTCTTCTCCTGCTAGCCGGAGATTGGGGACATCTTGTGGATTCCATCTGGTAAAAGTAACAGCCTGGGACTTGTGGCGTTTACTTTTAGGCGCCAGATGATGAACCATGCGGACAGCATGTCAGCATATGATTGTGCCAGTTTCACCGCATAAGTGTGCTGTTTAGAAGTGGCCGTCAGAGTTGTGTCGTCTGCAAACAGATATAAGTTGCAGCTTCTATAGGTTGGAAGAGTGTTGATGTATGCAAGGAATAACAGGGGCCCCAGAACACTGCCTTGGGGTACCCCTGCATTGATGGCGTAAGGTTGAGAGATGATGTCGTTCCTGGCAACGACGAAGGATCGGTTTTTTAGATAGCTGTGGATTAGTTGACTTGTGATATTAACAGCTGATTATTGTCCTGTAAAAATATGTAAACACAAGGAGTGAATGTAATCAGATAACTACAGCCTAATTTGAAATCATTAACAGGGAAACAACTTGCAATACATAGTTGAGCACAATATTAATATATTTATATAAAACATAAGGGGTTTACACCGTGTTGGTGTAATGCATCAGAAGTTCTGTTTGAAACTTCGAATTACAACCACATTCACATTCTCATTCATCCTTCCAGACCCTAAGAAGGAGGATAGGGAAGAACCCTGTTTAAAGGAACATGCCCTTTTCCTTCTGTAGATGGAATCGAATTAAGAAACTAGTGCGTTATATTCATAGCCTTATGCAACGTGATTCTGAAGTGCACTATAAAATGTGACTGGGTCATGGATGCTGCAAAAGTGCCGCAATGTTGTCTGAAAATGACAAATGGTGAGCGAGAAAGAAAGAGAGAAAGTGAGGGGGAGGAGAGGGAGAAGCGAATGAAAGAGGGAGCGAGCTAGGAAAGAGAGAGCATGGTGTATAAAGGAAAACCAAAATATTTTAAAATATATTATGTAGTATTTTTTTTATTTTGAGGTTCATTATTTTTGATTTTCTCAAAAATGGCTAACTGAATTAAAATACTATGCATCTTCTGTATTTGCAGAACTCAAATACGTATGTATTGAACCTTATAGAGTTGTTTGAGAAGTTTTGTCCACTCTTAATGAATTTTGTGTAGTTTTATATAGCTAACACACCATAAAAGACGCAAACACCATATTGCACAAAATATGAGGATTTAAAATATGTTTTGAAGTCCACAAGTCACCATCTTTTTTAAATCCTGACATCATGCAAAGCTTGAGACTTACATGACACGTGAAGGAATATCAGCATTATTAGTGAATACCGATCACTGTACAAGTTATCAATATGCTGTGAACATTGGCTGGGTATTTAAATGCTATAGACCATTTTCTTCTTCTGTTCAGATTTTCAGAATGCAATTGTTGTTTCTCTTTAAAGGTGGCGAAAACGGCCTGTGTTCTTTAAAGACGACTTACTGAAGTGCTAGTAGGCAAGCCTATGAGGACAGTTTAAGTAATCGATAAGGGCTAACCATAATCTTGTTACTGCCATGCAGGGTAGCGGCGCTCGAGAATCAAGCAAACTGCCCGCCATTATGATGTAGTAGCAGCCCGTCTGCGTCTCATCCGAAGGTCCCGAGTTCGAATAATGTGTTATCCCGGGAATTTTCTTTGTCCTGAAAAATGAAAGTAGGGTAAGTCTAAGCTCTATGGACCGGGCTCATTTAAGTATCATTTCACGCATTTCATTCACCATCCGATATGACTTACGCTGGAGGATGTTAAAAAACACATCACGCACTTAAATGACTCATTATGGCTTTTATCCAACGTTATTTTCTGTCATTTATTAATGGATGGGCAACTATCCTTACGAAGGTTAATTACTTTCTTTATCTTGTACGTACATGATAGGTAGAGAAGATGTTGCCTTCCACCCAAAATCTCTGTATCAAGATTTCACTGGAAGTACATATTTTGAGGTACTCTGAATAAAAAATAAAGTTTTGGGATAAAGATGGCTAGTCTGTGTGTGTATGCGTGAGCCCCCATCTGCATATCTCTGCACGATCTACGTAATTCAAAAATCAAAAGTCGATAAAGTACCAAACTTGACATTTAAGTTCAGTATTTTCCAAGGATGTGATACGAAGATATTATCTCCCCACTTCCAAAAGTTTGATTTTGTCGAAAACGGCTGTAATGATTTTGGTAAAAGTACAATTTTGATTAAAATATCACACGTTCTAGATATTTTTATAAATTAAACATACGAATATATCTTGAATTTTCTGGGAATAGCTTCTGAAGTTCTCCTGAATGACTTACGAATAACTGCTAAATCGTAAGAGATATTGCCCGCCTCGGTAGCGTGGTGGTAGCATGTCTGCCTCACATTCAAGAGGTCCCGAGTTCGAATCTCGGTCGGGGCCAGGCTACCTGGATAAGATTTTCCCGGGGTTTTCCCTTATTCTTAAAGACGAATGTCGGGTAACTCTAAGCTCCATGGACCCCGGGCTCATTTAAGCATCATTTCATCCATTCCATTCATCGTCCGATATGACTTAACGTTGAAGGACGTAAAAAAAATCGTAAGAGATAGTAAAAATGTAATTACACATAAAAGTAGATATATTTCCGAGATATCCCTTGTCAGTTGTCTCATATTTTTTAAATTATTTTCTTAAATTTTCAAATTCTTATTGCTTTTCTCAAATAGGAAGTCGGTATTACTTTACTGTAAAACCATGTAAAACGAGCGGAATTTCATAGCTATTACATAATGGCTAGCTCTTAAAAATTTGACTGTCGCTTAAAATCTACTGTATTTTCTTCGTTTTGTATCTAAACTGTAATATGCAATAAAATAATCTTTGCAAATTTATATATCGATTAGCATTAAGTTGAATAGAGTAATCGTTTCTATGAATAATTATTTTAATTTGTGCAGCAGTAGGGAAAGTTATGTGAGTACAGCACATAACATTTTTTTTAAACAATATACAGGGTGTTCCGTTTGAGATATCAGATAAAATGCTATCGTCCAAAGAAAACATAACAAAATGCTCGCCCGCCTCGGTGGCGTAGATGGTAGCATGCCTGCCTCACGCTCAAGAGGTTCCGAGTTCGAATCTCGGTTAGGGTGAGTTACCTGGATACGGTTTTTCCGGGGTTTTCCCGCATCCTAAAATACTAATGTCGGGTAGCTCTAAGCTCCATAGGCCCTGGACCCATTCATCGTCCGATATGACTTAAGGTTGGAAGACGTAAATTGAAAAAAAAAAAATTGTCATAAATGCTTGTTATGATCGAGCAGTTTGTAGTGCCTCAAATACAAAAAGATGGGATATTGGACACCATTATCTATTAACAGGATGGCGCTCCACCGCATTGGTCTTTCGTAGTGCGGAAACGATTAAATCAGCTATTTAAAGTTCACTTATGCAGCGGTGATGGACCTGTCCCATGGCCTCCTAATAGCCCACACTTAACGACTCCAGTACTTTTTTTCTTTGTGGGGCTACAAGTCAACAGTGTATACAAAGAGACCAACGAATCTAGCCGACTTGCGGAGGGAGATTACAAGTACCTTTCAGTAAATCATTACAGAAATTCTGCAAACCAAGTGGCGCAACATGGGTGTGAGGTGTGAACTGTAACGCATTCCTAATGGTGGTCATGTTGAATGCTAATATGCTGGACAGAACTCCTGACTTTCCTACACAAATGTATACCATTATCAACTAATAAAGGTGTTCAGAAAGCTTTGCATACTTCCTTTGGCATGTGTTTATATTTTGGAGACACATTTCTTTATTTGTAAAAAGAAATAGATTTAACTTTCAAAACAACGGAAGTGTTCATATGCATTACACGAGGCATATTAAGGATATACACGTAACCTCAATCAGAACTCCAATGTTTAAGAATGGAGTACTGCATTCCTGTACAATTCCCTTCCTAATGACATCAAAAGCATAGATAACTACAACATGTTTAAAACTAGAACAAGGGCTTTCTTACAGGAGCACTGCTTTTACACAGTAAAGGAATATCTGCAATTTAACAAATCCAGATAAACATAAAATATGAATTTACTTAGCTTGTTCATTTCTCTCACTCATAATTATATCCAATTTTTGTCACAATATAATTGAATGTAGGTTAGGTATATTTGATGTTTAACTTTGTAATATTAAGTGTAAATTACTGACGTATCCTATATCAAGGTACTGTGTACAGATTTGATTCTAAAGGATGAATAAAATTGAATTGAATTGAATAGTTACCTTTATATACGGTGTTACTTTTCTGACATCTCAAAGGGCTCAACCCAGTACTTTCTTTAAATCGAAATAAACCTTTGCATAAATATCTACATTACTAGCACACGTTTCGTTACAGTACAAAGGGAATCGATAGTAAAACGTTTGAGAATTGGAAGCTATGCATTGGTCTAATCCCATGCAATTGGAAGAAGCAAATATATAACAGTATGACTTAAAGGAATAATAAAATATTAAACAATTTGAACCATTCATAATGGATACCTCGGAAATTCTGTATACCATTTGAAGATTATTTTAAATAAATTATACACAAATTTAAAGAATCTGAATTTTTTGTGTGGTTCGTTATCGTCTGTCGTCTCATTACCAATTAGACAAGTTTATACAAAATCTCTTCCGAATATGTACTTCGCATTCTATTCTTAAAACTTTCAAGATATAAATTTTATTTTCTTTGGATTGTTTAGTCCCTTTAGCTTTTGTGTTCATATCAGACTTGAGGAACAACTCCACTGTAGACGCTTTAACGTTGGGTTTGAATCATTATTAACCAAAAGCACACACAATCCTACATGCATACTTCTAGATTCTGCGGAGAGTAGGAAGTATTGTCTTCAAAGAAGCATTCTCACTTCTCAGCCGGAAATCTGACTCGAAACCTGGAGATTAAGAAGCCAGGACACTTCTTATAACAATTACTTTATCTTACAAAACCACATTTTCGCTTTCTCTACTACGTATTTACAGTAAGCAGGGAAGATATTGAATTAAATCCAAGATTCCATAACAGCGTTTTCAGTGGAAATACGTGCTTCGCTGAGTTAAAAAAAAGTAATTGTATAAAAAAAATGTGTGTGGGTGTGTGTATGTGAAATACATAACTCTAAAAAGAAACCGCTGGTTAAATACCAAACTTGGTATTTAGGCCCAACATCTTCCAAGGTTACAACAGATTTTCAAGAAAAAATTCTACCCCAGACAACCCATTACATAAACAATTTTTTTAAATTGATTTTATCAAAGATGGCTATAACGATTTTGATTGAATTATTATATGCTTACGATACTTTCGCGTAAAATGAAATTTATATCTTGAATTTTCTAGAAATGAATATTGAAGCTCTGTACATTCTGGATGACTTTTGATAATTCAGAGGCAAAATCTTACTGCACAAAAGATGCAGATATCTTTAAAACACAATTTAATTGCTGTATTAGAGACCTTGAGTTTGATTCCTAGCTGAGGGTGCGAACTTTTCTCTAGCTCGGATTATTCCTTATCCTCCCCAGAGTGTGTATGTGTGTGTGCGTGCGCGCGCAGGTATGGACAACATAGCTAAAAAAGAAAAGATGTATTAGTTGATCAATTTCACATTTAAGTCCAGTGCATTTCAAGAATACCACGAGGGACACTATTCATACGAATATTTTGAGCCATGCAAACCTGAATGTTGTAGGTGACATCTGACGTTTCCAGTGGAAAGTTTGACATTGTTGACCATGATCTACTTCAGATATTTTGTCAATAGAGCGTCATTTGTTTTGTGTACATTAACTGGAAAATGTGGCTCAACAAAAATATAACTCTGAAAATGTTCGTGCAATGATTTATTACGGATTTCGAAGTGCATTACCTAGACAAGAGTGCATCGATCAACTAACTTTCACATTTGGCGACGAAGCTTCATCATTTGCCACTGTGAAACTCTTTTATAACGAACTTAATCCTGGCCGCCGTTCGCTCAGTGATGAAGTTCGTGGAGGTCGTCCAAAATCAGTTGTTGTGCCAGTAAACATTGATTCTGTGTGTGTGTGTGTGGGGGGGGGGGGGGCAGAACACACCTAATAATGCAAGATCGTCGTGCGACATATTGTGAGATTAAGGCAACCCTAGGCATCAGTTCCATCAGATTATTTAGCCGTGAATAAGGTTTGGTCTCGTTGAATTCCACATAATTTGGCGCAATCTCAAAAAGATGCTCCTGTCGATTGGTGTACAAAAATGCTCAAGAAATACAATCGCGGTGCCTCAAAAAAGACGTATATAAGATTGTAACAGGTGACAATTCATGGATCTATGCTTATGAGCTGGAATTTAAACAGCAGTCAACTGTATGGCTATTTCAAGATGAAGCAAAGCAAATCCAACAAAAGTTATTCGCACTCGAAGTCCTTCGTAGCAAATGGTCGACTGCTTTTTCAGCAAAACTGGCCACGTGGCAACAGTACCTTTAGAGGAACGTAAGACGGTAAGAACCAGAGGATCGTTGTTCATCAAGACAATGCGAGCGAGCGCACACACATCTCGTCTGACAACAGAGTATTTGAAGGCTCAAAAAATCTAATTGATGGATCATCCGCTATACAGTCCTGATTTGGCTCTCAATGACTTCTTTTTCTTCCCGAACATCAAGAATAAATAACGCGGACAACGATTTTCCTCGGCAGAAGAAAATGTAGATGCCTTCAAAAACTATGTTTTGGAGATGTCTCATGAAGACTGGAATAAATGCTTTGACAAATGGCTCAAACGGATGCAAAAGTGTATAGATCATAATGGAGATCATTTGGAAAAGCAGTTTTCAATCAAAAATTACTTTCTTTAATTATTAGGCTCAAAATATAAATAGTGCCCCTCATAAGGGAGGGTTTTCACGAAATATCTTACATTTTTTACGATGCTTTACACGTTGGAAAGTTCGCATCAGGTTAATAATTCAATGCAACAGCTGGAATTAGAACCGCGGATCTTTGGTCTCTAACCAATGCTGTAACCACTGAGAACTATGGCAACATGCCAGTACGACATTAAATTCTCTAATTAATTTGCATGTTTCTCGGTAAATCACAAGGAGAGTACTTGTGTCCTTATACCTGTAAGTCGTCCTTAAGGTACGTTATTTCATATGAATATGAGATGTCATTGTGGTTTACTGAGAAACATGGGATTCAGTTAGAGAATTTAATGTCGTACTGGCATGTTGCCATGGTAACTCAGTGGTAAGGGAACCGGAAAGAGGCTGGAAGATCCAAGATTTAAGATCCGATCGCATCTATAGCACCGTCTTTTCTCAGTCTAATTCTAATTTTCCACTATTGTCCTACAAGATGGCCAAAGTATGAAAGAGAAATTATTTTCCAATGCTTTGTACGGAATTCCTTATGCTCTGAAAACCTGTATAACGACGAAGAGCATCTATGGAAATGGCAATGCTGACCAGCAAGCTAAAAATACTGAAATGTTGACCCTGAATCTGTGATCGGAATCAGTACACATATGGCCAAATCCTCGATAATTAGAGAAAAATTCCAACTCCGGTGGCACACCGATCTTGGTCAAAGACAAGCCAGGAAACTGGTCTTAGATCCATGCAATATTCTTTCCTCACCTCTCTTGAGATTGCATAGAACAGGAAAAAGGAAAGAAGTTGCGTTACTTTCTTAGCAGGATCACTTCAGGAAACATCTGCTTAGTTGGAATTCTATGCAAGAATGAACCCATTAGTGGAATGTGCAAAGACGATGAGAAAACTGCCTCCCTTGATACATATTCCTGGCGAGAAAGAGACTTATTAAAATGTACCTGAAGCTTTCCTGGCGACGAATATGCTCACTTTCTTCTCGGGCAACAAGCCAGGTGAAAAGACGATTAGATGTCGACGTTTCGGGAGTGTGCATCGCTCCCATCATCAGGATATTTATAAAATGTTATAAATGTTAATTTATATAAAATATATAAATGTTATTTATATGTTTATAAATGATATAACATAAAATGTTATGCTATTTATTAAGGTTATAACATTTTATGAATGTCCTGATGATGGGAGTGATGCACACTCCCAAACCGTGATATCTAATCGTCTTTTCACCTGGCTTGTTGCCCGAGAAGAAAGTGAGCAAGAGATTTATTATATCTATAACCAGAAAAGATCTAGAAAGGGATGCAGACATTTGAACCAAGATGCTGCAACTTCTTCTGGGAACACATTTTGAGAAATAATGAAGGTATCCTTTACAATACGAGGGCAAAAATTCACAATAAAGGTTATCTAATTTAAAGTATAAAATACGCACTTTGTGTTAAATCACTTGTTGATAACCTTACCTCTATGCAACACACTTCTTATTGGAAACGTAAAGTCAGGTTGAAAAATTAAGTTCCATTGCTGGGATTTGAACCGCGGATTTTCCGTCTCCATCCAGTTGCTCTTAACCATTGAACTACCATGGCAACGGACCAGTATGGCATTAAATTCTCCAACGACTCGAATTTTTCCTGATAAACCACTAGTCCTCATATACACGAGACAAGTACTTTATAGATCTCTTACAAAGTGTAAGTACTTAAGTCCTGGGCTTCATAATTCAGACCACTATTAGGTCAACTGATGGAAATTGTTCTTCCACACTAGCCTTGTGTAGGCCAAAGTTGGAAAGGTAGAGTCAGACAGAAAAATTCAATGCCACAGCTAGAATTTGAACCACGGATAACCATTGAGCTACCATGTCAATGAGCCGCGACTTGACTGAGTGGTTATACCGCTCGGTTCTCATCAAGGCGTCCCGGGTTCGATCCCAGGTGACCGCAAAGTGAGATTTGTGGTGGTATTTTCCGGGATCTTCGGTTTCTCCCGCCATCTCATTCCACCGGTGCTCCACGTTCTCTCATGTATGATTAATGTCACCACCTGCAGTGCCGCATGTGGTAAAAGCGGGCGTTAAACACTACACATTTCTTTACTACCGTGGACAGAGACCGCGAGATCCGTAGCTCAAATCCCAGCTATGAATTTTTCAGTCTAACTCCATCTTTTCAACTTCCGCCAACACACTGCTGGTGCGAAAGAACAATTAATTGCCATATTGTTTGCTGCTTGTCGAAACTTTACAGTATTTTAAGCTACGTGATTTTGAAACGTTTTCTCCCTTCTGTTGTTTCTCCCTGGGTCAGAATGTGTCAAAATATAAAATCCAGCATATACATATCGAGCTTCAAATTTCTTTCTCTAGTGACCACTTAAAGTTGAGAGAGGAACTTCGTCGGTAATACATTATATGGGATTCTCGAATAAAAATATGTATTTTGAGGAAAATGTTCATAGGTGTATATGACAGTAAAACTCAAGAAAAGAAAAAGAAGAGGTCTGATGTGTTCACTCATATGACTTCCTCTACTCTGGTACAAACAGGTGCAGGATACTGGATCGGCTCAGCTCACCGACCATGTAAAAGAGGTGGCCTGTACAGGTAAACCTCACCGGTATACCGGAACGTCTGTGCCGGACTTTGATCAACTCGCTCATAGCCAAGTTTTAGCTGTGGCTGTACTACGTAGGTTTCAACACTCACTAACTGTAACTTACATACTAGTTTACTTGATTTAATGTTTCTTTGCTCGCGGGCGAGCTCTATTAGCTCTTATCACTGAGCCAGTCTTACTGTTAACTGCTTACTACTTCTCACAACCTACTTTTCATACAGAGAGAGAAATGTCTTCTCCACATGTGTACATATCGCCTGATACCTATCACGGCTGTTCATTCCATAACTTACATTTATTGCTCCAATGTACGATATTCATAATTTACTCTCAACAAACGATATAACATTGTATATTTTAATTTCTCAGCTCAAAGGTGCCGGAGAAGATTTCCAACTGGAAAGGTTTTCAAAATGATCCTGATGACACGTCATTATGGCGGATGTCCAAGGCTTTGCTTAGAATTCCATCTTCTGATCCTCCGCTAATAGATGGCGCGAGAGTTGCCATGTCAGCAAGGGATAAAGTTCAACTAATGGCTGAACACCTAGCCTCCACATTCCATCCAGCGGAATCACAGGATGCATAACTGACTGATGAGATAGAAACAACGGTAACTAACTACCTAAGAACTCCCCCATTTGCCCATGAAGTTAGCTTAACTAATATCATGGAAGTCAGGAGCATCATCAACTCTGTCCATCCCTACAAAGCCGCAGGAGCTGACAATCTGCCTTATGCAGCATTCAAAGCCCTTCCTGCACCATGGATTCTACTATTGATCCAACTTTCCAACAGCTTACTTAAATTGGTTCACTTTTCAGGAGTATGGAAACATGCCAAAATTATTACACTCCCCAAGCCTGGAAAGGACTTGAAACAACTGAATAGTCATCGACCAATCTTCTTCTTCCAGTAATCAATAATCAACTCCTTCCAGTAATCAGTAAGCTGTTTGAAAAGGTTCTCCAGCTGCGTCTTCAAGCCCTGTTGGACCGTCATTAAGTGCTACGACCAGAGCAATTTGGATTCCGGCGTCAGCACATTTAACAACACACCAGCTCCTCCGTATAGTGGATGAAGTGGTCTGAGCATTCAACAATCGCCACTATGTTGCAGCCCTATTTCTTGATATTTTCAAAGCCTGTGACTCTGTATGGCATGAAGGGTTCCTTCATCGCCTAATGCACTACGATATCCCTTTCTATTTAATCCACCTAATTCACATGTACCTAAAAAACCGATCCTTCGTCGTTGCCAGGGACGACATCATCTTACACCATCAATGCAGGGGTACCCTAAGGCAGTGTCCTGTGCCCCCTGTTATTTCTCACCTACATAAACATATTTTCGACCTATAGAGGCTGAAAATTATATTTGTTTGCAGATGACACCGCACTGACAGACACTTCTAAACATCACATTTATGCGGTGAAGCGGGCTCACTTTTATGCCGACTTGCTGACCGCTTGGTTTACTTCCTGGCGCCTAAAAATATATGCTACAAAATCTCAGGCAGTTACTTTTACCAGGCGAGTGCTTCAAGACGTCCCCAATCTCCGGCTAGCAGGAGAAGTGCCATGGTTCACAACGGCGACTTATCTAGGGTTCACTCTAGACATGAAACTTACATGGAAGGCCCATATCACAACTCTGGCAAATAAAGCCAACAGGAAGATGGCAATTCTGTACCCGCTCTATAGTAGAAGGTCGACACTGGCGCTCAGCAACAAGATCCTTTTATATGAACAGGTTCTGTGACCTGTTATCACTTATGCCTGCCAAGTATGGGAAGTTGCAGCAAAAACCCACCTATATAAACTACAGATTCTCCAAAACCGATATCTTCGTACCGCTACATCATCTCATTGGTATATTCTCAATGGCAACATTCACTCAGACCTTAATTTTACAAAACTCACAGACCACATCCTACACTTCTCTCGAAGCTTCTATGCTCAACTTCCTTCAAGTTTCAATCACCTCTTACGCGGTCTCGGGGAGTACGACCTCGACCCCGGAGAAACTTACAAAAGACCCAGACTTGTGCTAGGCCCACCATAAACTTATAAAACCACACCTTACACCTCCAAAAACTTTCTTAGAACCTCCAAAATATTTCTCTAAACACTATCAGCACCATTTACCTACCACCCCTTAGTTAAAAACCAATCCTTATGCCAGTAAGGAACGTAGTCCCGGCATGGAAATAGTCGAAAGACCCTCCTTTGCGGAGGAGGACTGCGTTCAACGACACCTCTGTGCTGTGTGTTTTCAAAATGCCAATCTTTATAGCCCTGATTGCTAGTCGCGCCGCAAAACACATATTTGAGTCCCTTCTCGTAACATAGATAGGTAACTATTAAAAGCTAGGATAGAAGGAAACACTGGCCAACAATGAATTTCTCACATAAAGAGTTTTGTGCGTCTCTTATGTACATATGTTCATCTTTGATTCCAAAAGATGAGGGTGTGTTCCATCACGTACCACTTTCCTTCTTTCTTTTCTATTTTTTTTTTAAATTTTGAAAATACTTTTCTCCTTGTTTGTAATCATTGGTGTAATGTGGAGGAGACAGAGGCGGACAATCATGAAATTATTCGGATTTTGCTGAAGATGGTGCTATAAGTAAACCTCGCCTTTTAATACAGGAGGATTTAAATGATTTGCTCCGGATCTTGATTAAGTCAAAGCAGGACAGAATAACTCGCATCAGCACTGAAAATACACAAGCTACTGCAGAGTGACACCACATCAAAAGGACGTTTGTTTTCTAAAGAGAAGGACTTAGTTTTCTGCAATGAAGTTGAAAATTTGTTGCAATCACTGGGTGTTGAGCATAAGTCTGAGGATTGGCATTTTTGCATACACTCCATGAAAACAAGTTTGAAAGGCGTATTACTAAGTAATGCAAACACACATCTATCCATCTTTTTAGCCCATGCAATTGTTTTAAAGGAAAATTAGCAGAATGCGAATTTCTCACTATCCACAATCAATCATGACAATTTTTCTTGGCTTATGCGCGGATTCGAAAGTTATAGCTTTCTTATTTGGATTTCTGCTTAGCTATAGGTACTGAATGTTGTTGCTTGTTGTGCAAGTGGAATAGCAGAGATAAAAGAAGTCAATAGATTACAAATTCTTGGCCAAAGAGAGTCAGGACAAGGTCATGATCTTCATCAATCAATTGTACGTTCTGAAAAATGTTATTGCCTCCACTATATATATATATATATATATATATATATATATATATATATATATATATATATATATGTAATTTACGTCATCCAACGTTAAGTCATATCGGACGGTAAATGAATTGGGTGAAATGATGCTCAAATGAGTCCAGGGTCCGTGGAGCTTAGAGTTAGCCGATATTTGCTTACAGGATAAGGGAAAACTCCGGAAAAACCCTTATCCAGGCAACTCGCCCTGACCTAGATTCGAACTCGGGACCTCTTGAACGTCATGTCTGCCTCACGTTCAAGAGGTCCGGAGTTTGAATCTAGGTCAGGGCGAGTTACCTGGATAAGGTTTTTTTCGGGGTTTTCCCTTATCTTGAAAGACGAATGTCGGGTAACTCTAAGTTCCATGGACCCTGGACTCATTTGAGCATCATTTCACCCCTTTCATTCATCGTCCGATATGACTTAACGTTGGAGGACGTAAATTACAAAAAAAAAAAAAAAAAAAAAAAAAAAACTACCATCTACGCTACCGAGGCGGGCTGCAAACTAGGCTTGTTTAAAAATTTTATGAAAAGAATGGATCGTGATGGTAGTGCATTTCACTTCCTGAAAAGTAAATGCCCAAAGAATGCGAAGTTAAAAGAGGGAATATTTGTCGGCGCTCAAATGAGGGAATTGATGAAAAGTATGGAATTTGAAAACCGCTTTAATGTGCAAGAGGCAGCTGCATGGCAATCCTTAGAAAAAACGTTGTCACAAACTTTCTAGGAAACTTTAGGCCTGATAACTACAAAGAGCTTGTCAGTGAGATGATTGAGAACTACAAGATCATGGGATGCAATGTGTTTTTGAAAACACACTTTCTGCAGTTTCATCTTGATTCCTTCCCTGAAAACCTAGGGGCTATGAGACACGAACATGGGGAGCGTTTCTGCCAGGATATTACAGAAATGGAAAGGCGATAACAGGGTAAATAGTGTCCAAATATGTTAGCAGACTAATGCTGAACACTGAAGAGTTGAGAGAAGTACAGTCGAAAAGCCCACTCACATACATTTTAAGTGAGTAAATGTAATTTCAGCTAAAACATCCTAACAGTATAGTGTACAGAGAGGAACAGTGTTTTCAAGAGATGACTCGAAGACCCTGGATGATAGAAAAAAGTTGTAAAAAGATTTGAAAATCAGTCCAAAACCTGAGCCGGCAACAAACATTGTCTTTCTTATAACATAAAAAGGTTCAAATCTTGTTGGCCATAGAAATTAGGTTAAATTGTTACTGTACTTAACCATGGTTAACGACATACATGGATAAGCTATGGCACGAGTAGGAGATTTGTGAGTATTAATGACTGTTAATGACTAGTGCCATGGCTGAGTGGATAAACCACTTAGCTCTCACCAAGGTGGCCCGGGTTCGACCCCAGGCGACCGCAAAGTGAGATTTGTGGTGCACAATACGTCGTCGGGGCCGATGTTCTTTGGTTTCCCCCGCCATCTCATTTCACCGGTGCTCCATCTTCATCTCATGTATCATCAGTATCACCACCTGCGGTGCGTATGTAGTAAAAGCGGGCGTTACGCTACTGTAGATGCATACATTAAACAAGGCTAATACTGTAGGTATAGCATCATGACGTAACTTTATCTTTTGGGCAATTTAACAACAATTGTATTTGTTTAGAATAACGATTTATTATAATGATGGAGAAATTACTTTGTGACTGACAATAGCTTTTTGAGCTTGCCAGTGTAGGGTATGGTATATCGTGGACCAATAACTTCAAGAAGACAAAGCTGCAAGTTAGCATTGATTGTTTATCTAATTGACGAACTCTCCTATAAATGCCAGTCAGGCGTCTGTGTCAATCGCAAAGTAATTTCTCTCTCACCATAGACGCCGTACTTTTACTTCATTGAGCCATGATGGACGAGAAGAGCTAGCTGATTTCAGTTCGCCGCATAAAACGCAATTACAGGGGTAAGCCTCCCTCAACCCCTCGTACAGTCTAATGGGATACCCATAGTGCTCAAGAAGCCGCTTTTCTTGGCCGCTGTTACTTACATTCTGTGGATTGCTAATGATTAGGGCCCGGATTTTGATGAAACATCTTTTTTTCTGAGTAGTCACAGACGATGTTGATTGGAAATTAAGTGCATTCTGGAACTAATACGTTAGATATATATGGTTTTTATAGGTCATCAAAATGCATTTTTTCTACATTTTTATAATAAAGTAATTTTTGAACAGTTAGATGCATTTTCCGATCATTTTCTTTTTCACGACTTTATTGGGCATTTTCACCTGTAGCTCACATTCAGGAGACCCAGGTGCGATTCCCGTGGCAGACCTGACCCTGGCCTTTTTGGGTGTTTTTAAAATAATCTGTGATTAAAAGTTCATATCGTGTAAGCCGATATCGGGTCAGTAGAAAACTTCAGAACTGATATTTTTGAACAGTATATAACAGGCAGTGACATAGTGTTTTTCAAATATGCACCTATAACATCAGTGGAATTGGAGAAAAGTTTCTTAAAGTATAAAGCAGTTTTAGCTGACAACCGCCGTTCCTTTACTTTTGATAACTTGAAGATGACCATGGTGGTGTACTACAACGCTAAGTAAGGTATGTTTTGGCTAATAGGTAAAGTAACTTTATTTTTTCTTATTTTATAAAATTGAAAATGACCTAATGAATTTTGAATTTATATATTATTTAGTAGCAATAATTGTATTATTTACTAAGAAAGTTAATTTTAAAATGTGGTTAACCTAACCATATATTCATTATTTGTCTGTGACAGTCATTAATTTATTATTGTGAAAGAAATTGATAATTTTTGTTAGGTCACCTTTACATTTTAAGTGCATTTTTTATATTTCAAGGCCATTTATTGCTCATTTTTAGATAATTTTTAGGTCAACAACTTCCGGGCCCTATTAATGATATATGAACTTAAGGCCAACAGCTTAAGTTCCCCCTCTCTGCCCCGTATACTGGAAAACAAAGAAAATCAAATCTCATTTACAATATTCATATAGCTTTCTCTACCCACACCATTTGTTTTCACATTGATTCTGCTAACTATTCATGCAACGATTAATCGACAGTTGTTTAGTAACCACGATATTACTTGCACTTTAGGTGAGCTCGTGATTGTTTTGAAACGAGTTTTTTCCATCGTTTTTCACATTGCATTCTTAAAAGCTGCACTGGCTAGACACGAAATTTGGTTTTCACCCTGTGGCAACATGTTGAGTCCATACCAATAGAAACGATGAACAATATACATATTTAATTGTATGTGATCTTTAGGGCCAATATAGAGAAGAAATAAGAAGCAAATCAGCTATGTGTGTCATATTTGTGTACATAGTCATATATCCATTGCAGCTTACGTTATTTAGTTTTAGCATGATTTAGTACAAGAACTCTGTAATTCATTGAATCTGTTTGTCAGGATAATCTGTACAAGGACCATTTTCCTGGACTATAAACTTAGGATAAGGGTCATTTCCAAAGTCACGTCCTTGAAATACTAATATTAAGAAAGAATCGAGAACCTTGCAACAAGAAATACAAAACATGGTCAAAGCTTGCGTTTCACCTTCAGTGTAAATATGAAAAATTGTATGATGTAACTGCTAATAGCGAATTTAAAGTGTGGGATAACTGGATTAGTTCGGGGAGACTCGGCACGGACGTCCAAACTTGGTTTATTGTATGTACATGCCTATGCCCCCAAGTGGAGCATCCCCGGGGAGGAAGGATGAGGCGAGAGGAGACACAAGGCGGCCGTCTCAAGGACTCAGTGCAGTGCAGAGGACAGGGTCCCTACATTTCACTTAGATGGAAACTTCCCGCGGCAGGCCAGGACAACGGACATCCGATCCCACTGTGATTCCGAAACTCCCCCACCACGAGACCTGGGTTCGGAGACCGGCAACCGTCCTACCGGAAGAGGAATTGGTTCACTTAGAACATACTCAGATTAAAAGATCATATAAAATGGTAATGGAGATAAAAATGGAGGGACAGGAAATTCGGGGCATGTAATTAACCTTCCTAGCATTCGCCTGGTGACCCGAAAAGATCCGTCGGCCAGGTAGATCGGCCACAGGATTCGAACCCGTGCCTCCCTAATGCGGGTTACAGAAGAAACCGCCTGAGCCATAACACTCGGTTAAAATGCGGAGAGAAAATTAAGTAGCCAATTAACATAGAGTGTGAATAAATATTTGAAAATATTTATGGCACGTGTTAAAATTAGTGACGGGATTAAGTAGGAACCGGTAACAGTAATAATAACACATAAACTGTAAAACTGTTTAAGAAAATATGAATACGATTGCGTGAATGTGATGGTGACTTTTAGCCACAACGTTGGGTAGGAGCTTTCTACAGCAATCGGTGTAAAGTAACTTCATCGAAATATAGTATAGTAAATTGCAAAACATTGAAATTGAGTTTTTATTTAAGGACGCTCTTTAACTACTGATTCTCCATAAAACTTATTTTACATTGTTACATTTGTTTTATTGTTATGCACCCTCTTTATACTTGACAAGAAATACATTTCGACCAACAATTGAGATACCCGGCACTATAATGCTTACCCGATTTCACCAACAGATGTTAAAATCGACGTAAACAAATGTAACGTAACAATTGTCACAGCGCTAACACTAATGTTAAATGTCTTGCATTTCACCAACCTGTTTTCTGAAAATGTTAACAAACCTGTGTTAACGCCAAGAAACTTTTAAATATCACAGCTATAGAACGCTATGGATGAGTCGTATTATTTTCTGAATGCACTGCGATGCGCTTTTGTTTTCATTTTCGTCTACACAAGCTGAAAAATGGCGGATGAACAATATCATAAGTAAAGCCGTGAGACAAATTTCCCATCGATGGAGAAAGAATTGTTAATTGAATTGGTGACAAAGTGTAAGGTTATCATGGAAAATAAGAGAACGGATGCGGTGAATGTAAAAGAGAAATATGTCTCGGGGAAAATATTGGAAACGAATTTAATTCAAATCCATGTGTCACTACTACAAGCACCAAACTTGTCAGTATTAACTAAATTTAAAACGAGATGCGAAGGACGAGTGACTTAAACATTTCAAGACGGAGGTGGACAGTGTATTATCCACATAATTCAGTGAATTATAAAATCGCAAAGTTATTAATACTTGAAGCAGAGGCGAGATCGACATATTCCTTTCGATGCATGTTCTAACCTCTCTTGTACTTCCGCAGTAACCTTCATAGCAAAATGTTTCCACAGTTTATACCTCCGTAAAATTTTTTCTTCGGATAGCTCCTCAAAATCACTTCTCCTCATAGGCCGTACTCTATTACGAATGCCATTTAGATGGTCTTAAATATAACAAATCGACATCAACAGCTGAGTTCATGCTCGCTATCTTGACTATTTACAATTGCTAAGGACTTAACATCAGAAATTTGGCTTGTTAGTTTAACATGAGATTTAGCACGAGTGTTACTTGTTGGTGAAATGCAATTTTTGTTTTAACTATTGCTAAACTCATGTTAAGTCTTAACATCTGTTGGTGAAATCGGGCATAAGTATAGTAATGAGAGCAACAATATCTACACTAACAATAATAAAACCGCCCGCCTCGGTAGCGTAGATGGTAGCATGTCTGCCTCACGTTCAAGAGGTCCCGAGTTCAAATCTCGGTTAGGATGAGTTACCTGGATGAGGTATTTTTCTGGGGTTTCCCTTATCCTAAAAAGACGAATGTCTGGTAGCTCTAAGGTCCATGGACCCTGGGTCCATTTGAATATCATTTCACCCATTCCATTCATCGTCCGATATGACTTAAAAGGTTATAGGAGGTAAATTACCAAAAAAATTAATAATAATAATAATAATAATAATAATAATAATAATAATAATAATAATAATAATAATAATAATAATAATAATAATAATAATAATAATAATAATAATAATAATAATAATAATAATAATAATAATAATAATAATAATAATAATAATAATGGTGAAACCTATTAAACTTGTGCAATTTGTCAATGTTTGATGTGGGGACGGGCGTTAAATGCTTTTGCTGATATACATCCGGTATAACCGTGAGAAACACCGGTTCTTTATAATCTTCCCAACAATTAATTTGGGAAAGTTTTACCTACGCTTCAAGGTCGAGACGGCAAATCTCCAGGAAGTGCTTATCTTACTCTCTTCCTGTTACTCGTACTTTGAAAAATATTGCGATAGGGAGATTAATCTGCAGTACGTAAACTTGAATTTTTCAAATGTTTACTAACATATACTATCATCATATCATCACATCATCATCATCATGATCATGATCATCATCATCATCATCATCTGAATGCCTCACGTTCAAGAGGTCCCGAGTTCAAATCTCGGTCAGGGTGAGTTACCTGGATAAGTTTTTTCCGGGGTTTTCATTATCCTTCAAGACGAATGTCGGGTAACTCTAAGCTCCAACCGCCCTGGACTCATTTGAGCATGATTTCACCCAATTCATTCACCGTCCGATATGACTTAATGTTGGAGGAGGTAAATTACAAAAAAAAAAAAAAAAAAAAAAAAATCATCATCTTCATCACTACCACCACCGTCGTCATCGTCCTCCTTTTCCTCCTCCTCCTCCTCCTCCTCCTCCTCCTCCTCCTCCTCATCATCATCATCATCATCATCACGATCATCTTTTTTTGTTGCTCTTGGGCTCCTGCAAGGCTTTCTTTCATTGCCTCTGAACTTACCCCGAGCTCCTGTTGACCACAAATCTCATACATTAATCGTTTCAGCTTTTGCCTGTCTTCCTTCTGGATTATAACCTTGTTTTCAGTAGGTACCTTCCTTTCGGCATTCTACTTCCCGCCATTGTTTAAACATGCCGCAGTCACCCTACGCCCTTACGTTGATCTTTAATCAATTTTACCAAATCCTGTCTATTAATTTGTTAAATTTGTGGTTATATGTTCTTTCTATTTCTATCCTAAAATGGACCATAAGTCATTCTTCTCAGGAATATCTTTCAAGTTGTGCTAATATTACTTCATCTATCGCCATCATATTTTTTTAATAGAATAGGTTATCACTGAGGTATTATGTGTGTCTTTTAGATTATAAATGCCGCTAAAACCCCTATTTAGATAACCTAGAATTTGGATAAAATGTTGTAATTTGAATTATCTTCTTTATGCATTCAGTTAATTATCATTTTTCACAATAAAGCTTTATTTGAGGTAGTTCTTTAAAATTTTCCCTCCAATTATTGCCACTTTCGCATATTTTTCTTTGTTCAGTCGCTTCTAATTTGCAATATTCTAGCTATTCTTTAGGTTTCCTTAAAAACTTCAGTAAGCTTACTTGATTCTGTTGCAACGTTAACAATCTATCTGTACAGACATATATTTGACTAGTTTCGCTAACAGCAGTGCCAAATGCATATTTAAAATCAATAAATAGAGATCTAAGTTACGTTTAAGTTTTCAATTGCTCTAACATTTTTGTTAAGGCAAACAAATGATCCAACAAAGCCAGATATTTTATTCCCAGTTTATGCTGTGAACGTATCACATGTTCAGCACATACATCATTTGATACTCCAAAAAGTGTTATATGCTACATTCAGTAAGTTATACCTCTATAATTATTAAATAAACTCCTATTTTCTGTTACAGGATATACCTGTTATTAGATATACCTAAATAAACCTATTTAGGTTCCTCAGTTCTGCGTTATTTTGATAATAGGCACAACTACAAACAAAAACAAAATATTCAAAGAATACTGTTTAACACCCGTTCAAACAACGTGTTGGTTAAAGCACAAGCTACTGCCGTGCCCGCCTTGGTAGCGTAGATGGTAGCATGTCTGCCTCACGTTCAAGAGGTCCCGAGTTCGTATCTCGGTCAGGGTGAGTTACCTGGATAAGGTTTTTCCGGGGTTTTCCCTTATCCTTCAAGACGAATGTCGGGTAACTCTAAGCTCCATGGACCCTGGACTCATTTGAGCATCATTTCACCCAATTCATTCACCGTCCGATATAACTTAACGTTGTAGCGGGCGTAAATTAAAAAAAAAAGCTACTGCCGTGTATCTTAATAGTATTTTTACAAATGAATGTGACAAACTTTCACGAATGATATTCTACGACCGAGGAGCTTGTAATTTCTATGCCAGTAAGGAGATTCCACAATTATAGCGTTTGCATTATGCGTTTTCCACATAACATAGAAATTTATTTAAATGACGGGATCTGTATTGAAAATATAGGTATATATAATATGGACAAGTTTAATATGACATTACTTTGTATTCTGGTAGCACTTATCAACCCAGATATCCGATGTTGCATTTCCGATTGATCAGCGCATTTGTCTTTGATCAGAATAATTATTTCTCTTTCACAGAGTGTAGAAGTAGGAATGCCGAATGAATAGTGTTTCGCAAAAAAAAAAAAAAAAAAAAAAAAAAAAAAAAAAAAAAAAAAAAAAAAAAAAAAAAAAAAGTAACCTATTTAACATCAAGCAAGTTTTCTCAAAACTATCCATATTACCAGAGTAAAGGTGATGAAATAACAACTACAGTAACAATTGAGTTTTACATTTCCATAGTAAACTGATTATTGTTATTGTTAATAAAACCGAACTTAAAATACTCGCGTAATACATTTGTTTTTCATACGTTAATTGTTATGAAGCGTTAGCCTGATATATAGCATGTATAATGTTCCGATATTAGATTTATTCTTGTACATGTTGGCAAACACGTAGTGATATAACTTCTGTAAGTTTTCCGTACTGTTTTTATTACGAAAGAGTGAGTGAGTGTGTGGTGTTTTAGGGCCTGTCGACAACAAGGTCATTTGGGCCTATTACGAAAGAAAGAAAGAAAGAAAGAAAGAAAGAAAGAAGAAAGAAAGAAAGAAAGAAGAAAGAAAGAAAGAAAGAAAGAAAGAAAGAAAGAAAGAAAGAAAGAAAGAAAGAAAGAAAGAAAGAAAGAAAGAAAGAAAGAGAAAGAAAGAAAGAAAGAAGAAAGAAAGAAAAGAAAGAAAGAGAAAAGAAAGAAAGAAGAAAGAAAGAAGAAGAGAGAAAGAAGAAAGAAAGAAAGAAAGAAAGAAAGAAAGAAAGAAAGAAAGAAAGAAAGAAAGAACAGAAAGAAAGAAAAGAAAGAAAGAAAAGAAAGAAAGAAAGAAAGAAAGAAAGAAAGAAAGAAAGAAGAAAGAAAGAAAGAAAGAAAGAAAGAAAGAAGAAAGAAAAGAAAGAAAGAAGAAAGAAAGAAAGAAAGGAAAAGAAAGAAAGAAAGAAAGAAGAAAGAAAGAAAGAAAGAAAAGAAAAGAAAGAAAGAAAAGAAAGAAGAAAGAAAGAAAGAAAGAAAGAAAGAAAGAAAAGAAAGAAAGAAAGAAAGAAAGAAAGAAAGAGAAGAAAGAAAGAAGAAAGAAAGAAAGAAAGAAAAGAAAGAAAGAAAGAAAGAAAGAAAGAAGAAAGAAAGAAAGAAAGAAAGAAAGAAAGAAAGAAAGAAAGAAAGAAGAAAGAAAGAAAGAAAGAAAGAAAAGAAAGAAAGAAAGAAAGAAAGAAAAGAAAGAAAGAAAGAAAGAAAGAAAGAAAAGAAAGAAAGAAAGAAAAGAAAGAAAGAAAGAAAGAAAGAAAGAAAAGAAAGAAAGAAAAGAAAGAAGAAAGAAAAGAAAGAAAGAAGAAAAGAAAGAAAGAAAAGAAAAGAAAGAAAGAAAGAAAGAAAGAAAAGAAGAAAAGAAAGAAAAGAAAGAAAGAAAGAAAGAAAGAAAGAAAGAAAAGAAAGAAAGAAAGAAAGAAAGAAAGAAGAAAGAAAGAAAGAAAGAAGAAAGAAAGAAAGAAAGAAGAAGAATGAATGAAAGAAAGAAAGAAAGAAAGAAAGAAAGAAAGAAAGAAAGAAAGAAAAGAAAGACAGAAAGAAAGAAAGAATGAATGAAAGAAGAAAAGAAAGAAAGAAAGAAGAGAGAGAGCAAGAAAGAGAGAGCAAGAAAGAAAGAAAAAGAGAAAGAAAGAGAGAGAAAGAAAAAAGAAAGAGAGAAAGAAAGAAAGAAGGAAATAAATAAATAAATAAAGAGAGAGAGAGAGAGAGAGAAAGAAGAAAGGAAAGTAAATAGTAAATAACACTATAATAATAATTATTATAGTGCTATTTACTACTTCGCTCTCTCTCTCTCTCTCTCACTCACTCCCCTATTGGACAACACAAAATAATTAAAAACGGTTACAGCACTACTATCCAGAGAATTTGGTTGAGCTCTGTAATAATATAATAAATAATAACCCATGGTGCGACAGCCCTTAGAGGACCAAAGGCCTACCAACCCGACTGCCGGCCTCACGCCCACTTACGCACGGCAGAGGTGGACGATCATCCAACCGATACCGGGAGGAGATGTGGTCAGCATCTCGGCATCCCCCAGCCGGAATGTTGGTTTCCGTGACCAGGGCCGTTTACCTAGCGTAAGCTCCTCACTTTCCTCAGTGGGCACCGGTCCTATACCCGGGGCCTAAGATCCCCACTACATGGGTTGTATCGAACCCAGGCCGCTTTCCGTGGCCAGGGACCAAGGCATGCTGCCTTAGCCCACTACGCCACAGCACAGGACGAGCTCGGTAATAATAATAATAATAATAATAATAATAATAATAATAATAATAATAATAATAATAATAATAATAATAATAATAATAATAATAATAATAATAATAATAATAATAATAATAATAATAATAATAATATAATAATAATAATAATAATAATAATAATAATAATAATAATAATAATAATAATAATAATAATAATAATAATAATAATAATAATAATAATAATAATAGTAATAATAATAATAATAATAGTAATAATAATAATAATAATAATAATAATAATAATAATAATAATAATAATAATAATAATAATAATAATAATAATAATAATAATAATAATAATAATAATAATAATAATAATAATAATAATAATAATAATAATAATAATAATAATAATAATAATAATAATAATAATAATAATAATAATAATAATAATAATAATAATAATAATATCTATGCCTTCGTGGGTATTTCCATTAGGCCTTCACCTGTTCTATAAGAAGGATCCTCTCCCCAATTACAGGGTGAAAGTGGATACACCACTTACGCGCGTCAACCCATCTGGGAAGACTAGCGAACAAACCTCGGTGAGGTTGCCGGTGTTCCAGCACAACACCTACTAGCTCTGCAGTTTAATATTCAGGACTTCTTAGGCAACCTTTTGCCCGTGCGGTCGACCTAGACTTGGCCGGACGTATTCATTACTCATGGGTGTCGGGAACCACTACTACCTCGAGTCCTACCCAATCCGAACAACTCCCCATTGGGAGGAGCTATTTCGTAACCTCTCACGTTACTTCTAACCAGTGCTATGGGTCCGTAGCGCTCGCAGCACAGCAGCAGAAGGGGTCGGGACCCTACCTACGAGAGGCCAACCTGACTGCCACCCTCAGGCCTACATAGGCAAGGCATCCAACCGATATTGGGAGCAGATGTGGTCAGCATCACGCACCCCCAACCGGGAAGTTGGCTTTCTTGACCGGGATTCGTTACCTATCGTTTCAGTTTCTTCACGATTCTGAGTGGAGGCACCGGTCCTATATCCGGAACCTAAACTCCGCAACCGCCCCCCCCCCAAGTGTAGGATCGAACGCGGGTTCTTTCTGCGGCAGAGAATCAAAGCATAATATTTAATCGTTAGTCCAATGCTAATATACAATCACTTTTTTTTAGAAATACGCAGATACACACAGAGCAAGCACGTCACTCTAATGTTTCTTTATGTCTCTGTTACACGCACCAATTTGCCTGCTAGAAAGTTTTCGACGTTTCCTGCTCGCAGACCAATAGGTTACTCACTTTAACAGTTCTCTGCTTGCCGACTTTGACAGCTTTAAAAGAGCTTTACTCTTCACTGGTATGACTGGCCAACTCATTACAACTCCCCCGTTTATTCTTCCAGTCACGGAAGAAATGTGGACACCGAAATCTCTTGAATCGAAATTGGAGCATTGTCGTAGAAAAATCTTGTAGATCTGCCGAAATCGAATGGTCTGGAAAACATCAGAGCGGTACGACAATGAGGCACGTACCTTCGGCTCATGACGTCAACCAGTGAGTGTGTCTAATTGTTTCATATTTCTTTTGCTCCTCCGGGTGGCAAACAACAAAAGTGCTGGAACAGGGTGACCACAAGCTAAGGCACCATGCCTTGATCACTAGACACGGAAAGCGGCTCGGGTTCGATCCCTCGATTTTAGGTCCCGAGTATAGGACCGGTGCCCACTCAGCATCGTGAGGAAAGTGAGGAGCTTACGATAGGTAAGCGGCTCTGGTAACGAAAACCAACATTCCGGCTGGGGGATGCCAAGATGCTGACCACATCTCTTCCCCGTATCGGTTGGATGATCGCCCACCTCTGCCGTGCGTAGTGGGCTTGAGGCCGGCAGTCGGGTTGGTAGGCTCAGGCCCATTTGGGTCTGTCACGTCATGGGTTACGTTACGTTACAATATACGGAATATTAACAAATGCACGCGATATTATTCGAATATTTCCCGCCATTTAATGTAATTGGATAATTATAACATTACATTCAGAGCCGTTTTGTTTCTTTCACCTTTTCAATTTCAAACTTCGGTAATTATGTTTTATATTATTTGCTTTCTATTCTGTCAGCATTCTTGACACGGCGGGAGAGCTATAGAATTTTTACTGTGCTGGTAAGTTCTGGTGCTTGTCTAGTGCCTTTTAGGTAAGATTCGGTGCATTTTCTTTTTCAGAGTTGGCAACATTGGGCAGCTCTTAAAGCGTTTTGATTTTCAATGCAGTGAAATGTCATCTCCGGCTCCTAAATCTCCTGAGCAGTCGGAAAAGAGTAAGAAATATGACAGACAGTTGAGGTTTGTGAGCTTTAATGGATTTCATTATACAAGGGTAACCAAGTATATGTTGCTGTTCTTAAAATCTAATGCGGCAAATTTTTGATATGTGGAAATTTTCACAGGCTGTGGGGTGATCATGGACAAGCAGCATTGGAATCTGCACAAGTGTGCCTTATAAATGCCACCGGTTTAGGAACAGAAATATTAAAATCACTGGTGCTTCCAGGCGTAGGTGCCTTCACCATCGTTGATGGGAAAAAAGTTACAGAAGAAGACATTGGTTGCAAGTAAGCTTCTCAGTCTGTAAAACTATTGCGTTTCTAAAGCTATTATACCTGCAAATTTTGTCCTATGTCGTCGCAGTTGACCATATTGCGTGTTTATTTATTCGTCAGCTCTCTGCTGTGAGTAAAGCTCAGGGACATTGAAGATGATGCCTAGTTCAGAAGGTAACATTTATGTCAACAGGATCCTGTGTTATCAAAATTTAGCCCGTGTTAGATTACAACGTCTAGGTTAGTGTGTGTATATATGGACGGGATGGCAGGGATCTGATATCAGGGAGGTAACATCTACCCCTGCGATCAATAGTTAAATATTTATAAAACGTTAGGTGAACTTTCACTCCATTTTACAATTGACTGAAGTATAATAGCTTAGCCATAGCAGTTATCCTGTATAACAGTGGCCGTACCCTGGTCTAGGTGACTGGGTCATTGTCAGTCAAGAAACATTCACATGGTAAAAATACCAACACTGTGTAACCAAAGTGGCAGTACATGTATGCAATACAACATATGAAGCAGCAGTAAATAATAGGAATAATAATAAGTGTGGTGAAAATTTCTATGTTTAGTTTTCTTCTTTTGTAGTAAATTTAGTAATATTTAGAAAGAAGGCAGCAGTTAGCTTAGTTGTAGTTTCTTAATATTGTTATTTCTTAAGTTAATTGTGGATGGTGCATTCTTTGCAAGACAGAGGAGTTTTCTTTTTATGTACATTTCTTTTACTTTTTCTCTCAAGGCTAGTTATTTTCTGAGAGATGTTTCCAAATTGGTTATATTGCATATGGCATAGTTGGCAATATGTTGATATGGAATAGTTGACAATGTATTGATATGACTGAGGATTCCAGAGATGCATAGTTGGCAACAGCCACCTAGGCCACACTCGTTGCTGTCAAAGAAGCTTGGCCACTGTTATTCAAGAGAACTGCTTTACCTATAACTGAGCATTGGTCGAGGCTTTGAACTCTATGTAATCCAGTAATTTCTCTCATTTAAAAATGTTGTAATTGCAGTTTCTTTCTTGATTGGGAGGCCTGTGGGAAGTCAAGAGCTCAAGTTGCCACTCAGTTGTTATTAGAGCTCAATCCTGATGTGAGGGGTGACTATGTTGATGAAAACATAGAGCAACTGTTAGAGAATAATCCAGACTTTTTTAACAGTTTTGCAGTTGTTATTGGTACATCACTAACAGAAAGGTAAGTTATCCAATGCTATTTACTTGGTTAGGTATATATTGTAATGCATTTATAATTATATCCTGATTCACATCTCTTGTTGCAGAACATTAATTCCTTTATCAAAGAAACTATGGGATCTTGGAATTCCTTTCATAGTATGTCGCAGCTATGGGTTTATTGGCTACATAAGAGTGCAAGTATCAGAACACACTGTCGTGGAAACACATCCAGACAACCAAAAACCAGATCTTCGTCTTGACCGACCATTCCCAAGCCTTAAGAAGCATATGGATTCAATAGATTTAGATGCAATGGAGTACAAGGAACATGCTCATGTTCCTTATGTAATCATCCTTTATAAATATCTGCAGATGTGGAAGGAAGCACATGATGGACAGTTGCCAAAAAACTATAAAGAAAAAGAAATGTTGAAGTCCATGATACGTAAAGGTTTGTGATTATACTTTATTTACATGGTGTTTCGAAATTGATATGAAACTATTTTGTCTTGAGTGGAATCCATATTTACATGTAGTGATGTCTGCAAAACAGGATGAAATTGGATTCTCTCTCTCTCTCTCTCTCTCTCTCTCTCTCTCTCTCTCTCTCTCTCTCTCTCTCTCTCTCTCTCTCTCTTTTTTTTATTACCAGTTCTGTATCTTAACTGAATAAAATATTCAGCTATAAATAATTTTAATTTAGGTATTAAGGCAAATGAAATCCTAATATGTTGGTTGATTATTGTTGGTCCATCCATTAAGAGGGATGCTCCATAGGCGAAATATAGCAGATATTGTCATTTGTGGTTCAGAATGTTTGAATATTTTGTGGAAAATATTGATGCATTTGAAATTATATATGCCTCCTTCTCAGACACCTTGTGTGATGAAAAATCAATTCATATTTGAGTTCAGGAGAAAAAGTACTTTCAGAATTACATATTTTGCTTTCTATGACAAAAAAAAGGCTTATTTTTTGTTCTTCGTGCTCTTGGAGCATTTCATCTCCAGCTGAAATTTTATTTGTATGTACAGTCTTGATTGATGAGTATGATGCCAGAACTGACCCCATTTTCACTCTTGCATCTGTAAATATCTCATATTTGTATTTTTTATTGTTGACTTCCTTTATCTTAGTGAAATTTCCTGGGTGATTCCAATCGTGTAATGTCGTATCATGATCAATTTTGAATTGCTAATCTCCTTCTTGCAATGTACCAGTGTTTGGTTCATTATTTTCTGCAGCTTGATATTATTGGTGTTCGTCCCCTAGCAGTACAAAGAGGTTCATATTTAGTAATACTGTAAGCTTTGGATATGCTCAAATTTATTCACCTCTCCACTGTATTGAGCTGCATTGAGTGTGTGAACTGGATTCAGACCAATTATCAGATTAGGAACCAGGTGAAAGATAGATTGCTAAGTTGGCATCAGAGATTGCAGCTAAATTTCTTTATTTAAGGCCACAATAAATTAACTTAATTTCAGGACATATTTTACTTTTTTCAATATTGGCAACATATTATATATCATATTTAGGCTAAAATTTCCAAGAATTTGTGAATAAATTAGTAGTAGTAGTAACAATTTCTCTTAACCATTTCCAAGTGCAATTATTTTTTTACGAAATGTATTAAATCCATTTTCTTCTTGAAATATAGTTGAATTGTTAGATTTTATTAACTGACATAGGATCAGGAGTTTAGTAACATTTGAGCCCCAGTTTTCATTTTTTGTAACTGTAGCAGATTCTGCTATTTTTGTACTTTCCAATGCATTTGGAAATAAAGCACCTGAAAACACTAGAAAACCATATACAATAATTTAATGAAATCAATCACCCAAACAGTTGAACGTTCACTAAGTTCCATGAAAGCTGTGATACCCTAGCATACATGTTTCCTGTGAAAACAGAGCTAAGGTTTTGTTAGAGGTGGTCTTAGTTTAGGAGAGAACATTGGTGACACATGCCTAGCCCATATTTTTATTTTCTCTACTACTTAACTGGCAAGTAAAGGAAGTATTGCATTCTATCCAAAGGGAGAGAGAGAGTAAGGGAGGGAGAACAACCATATAACTAAAACAAAATACCAAACTTGTGTAAGTTCAAAGTCTTCTGAGGATATGATAGAAGATTTTCAAGGAAATTCCCTCAGGTAAAGCACCCTTTACATGGAAAGTTTTTATTTTAATTTTCTCAAAAAAGACTGATTAGATTGAAATACTCCTGTATTTTAAAATATGCAGGACAAGTAAAACTGTATAATTTTCTGTGAATAGACCGTGAAGTCCTCTTCATTCTTAGTGAAAGGTACGTATAATGTGTTAATTGTCAGAGATAGAAAAATTCTGATGTGTACACTCACATGACTTTCCCTACTTTTGTGCAAAATATTTTAAAAACACTTATTCCAAGTACATTAGGGTAGAATACAAAAGGCTTAAATCTTTTAAGAGCTGTCCTCTAAGTGATGGCTGTGCCTCTCTTTGCATGTCCAGGACATAAAGAAATGAACAAGTTGCCATTTGAGAAAAGTGTGTTGGAAAATTCAAACAATAACAAGAAATATCTTGAAAATGGTTCACAACTTAAAAGGAAAATAATTTTGCATAAAGTGTGAGTTTCAACAATATCTAAATTTTTTGCATAGAAAGATTTTATTTGAGTCTTGTGGTTTACCACTTATACAAATGTCATCCAGAATGAAGAGTATTTCTGATAACATTCCCAAAAAATGCAAGATATACATTTCATTAGGCATGAAAATATTTTCAGTACCTATATTACATTTTAATCAGTCATTAACAGCTATTTTTGGGAAAATCGAAGTTGTGAAAAATGTCTCACATAAAGGGTAGTCGGGAAAGGGAGAATTATCTTGAAAATTTTTGTCTTGCATCTTTGGAAGATGCTGAATTTAAAATACCAACCACTTAACCAGCTTTCAGTTTTTCGGTTATGTTCAAAGGTGCCCACAAGCACCTGCATGCACATGTACGCAAGCACATGCGTGCGCACACGCGGAGCTTTTTCTAGAAATGCTATTTTTTTTTTGTCTCAGGGAGCCTCAAAATTTGTATTTCTAGAGAAATTTCGGTATCAAATTTTGGGTGGATTATAATACTACTACTACTACTACTACTACTACTACTTTGCATAGTAGAGAAAATAAAAATTTATACATAATTTATTATAGATAGTTTTAAAACACAGGTATATGAAATCGGTGGCATTATCCATTCCTGAGATATTCTATCTTACAGATTTGAGTCTTCAGATGCTTTATCCATTTTTGAACTGCTGTTCTCTCTCTCTCTCTCTCTCTCTCTCTCTCTCTCTCTCTCTCTCTCTCTCTCTCTCTCTCTCTCTCTCTCTCTCTCATTCCTTCTGTTTTTGTTATGCACCTTCGTATTGTGATCAGCTTTTAAAAATTTGACAATTGTTAAACATGCTATATTTCCTTAGTTTTTCAATTGAATGTATAGTAAAAAATATTTGCAGATTTTTTTATATCAATCAATATAAAACAAATAAAAAAGAAGCCTTTTTAAGAATAGTTTGAAGAAAAGATGGTAATGTAAGTCATGTAAATATATAATGAAAAAAAAAAGAACAAATTTTAACAACTTAAAATCTAAGAGTCTTGGCTGAAGTAGAACTTCACAGTTATATGTATACATGTATTTTTTAAAGTAAATAAAAGTAAATTTTTATCATCTCACTGCCTTTAATAAAATCTTCTATGTTTACAGGAATATTACAGGATGAACAGGGCAACCCTGAAGCAGAAGAAAATTTTGAGGAAGCAATAAAGGCTGTTACAACAGCAGTTGTGCCTACCACAATCCCGTCCTGTGTTCAAGAAATTTTGGATGATAGTAGCTGTATGAATTTAACATCTAAGGTATTTTACTTAAGATGAGTTGGCACTATTAGGATTAGGATTACTACGGAGGGGATTTGGCACCGAAACCTGTGGTTTATTGTACCTAAGCCCCAAGTGGGGCATCCCTGGGAGGAAGGATGAGGCGAGAAGGAATGGAGGGTTGCCGATCCAAGGTGCTGAGACACCCGTTGACAGTTCTACCCTGAAAGAGATCACCGAATTTAATCAACCTATTAATATAATTACAATTTTAATTTCATCATACTTATTTTTAACTTTAATTGCAGTTGTTAAAATTATTAATATTTATAAAGGACCTTTACTGCAATGAGAGATGATGTGAAATGATAATAGAAATGAAGTGGAGGGATAGGATTAGTTATGCTCAGAGGTTCTACTCCCATTAGTCCTGGACCCGTAGGACCAAGGACCCGGGCCTCCTTCTTCCCGGGAGCGATGGAAACTCCGGGGCTCTTTCCATAGGGCAATATCTGGAGTCTAAAAAGCCCCCCCCCCCTCGCTGAGCACTACGTCAAGACGGGATGGAAGTGGATACGCCACTTACGTGCGTCAACCCCGCAGGGAAGACTACCGATAACCTCGGTGGGACCGAATGGTGATCTAGCACACCTTCTACAAGCTCTGCAGGCTAGTACCCGGGACTATTCAGGCAACCCTCTACCCCCTCCGGGCGGCCGTAGCCTGGCCGGAAGTACCCATTTACCCGTGGGTGTCGGGAACACACTGCCCCCTCGAGTCCAACCCAATCCGAACAACTCCCCTATGGGAGGGGCTCGGCATGTTCAGGCTGAGGTTCCTCTAGTAACGTCAGAGGTACCACGAGTGCTAAGGGTCCGCAGCGCCCGCACTTCGGCAGCTGAAGGGGACGGATCCCCTCCCCTACGGGAGGAGGGATAGGATATTTGGGGAATGTAATTATCCTACCCAGTAATTCACCTGGTGACCGAGGAAAACCCCTGATAAAACTCATGAGTCAGGTAGGTTGGCCATGGGAATCGAATGCAGGCCACAGACGAAACTGCCTGAGCCATCCCGCTCAGTTGCCGGCCTAGTAACACTAACATGACTTTGTTTTTTACTCTTTAACATGTTTCAGGAACATGTGTTCCCTTCTTGAGAATGCGTCTGACTGATCTGTGTTGTTTCTGTTGTGGTGGTCATCTATAATGGTGTCTTTATATGGTGGTGAAATTTACTTCCAGGGGTACTTGGTGGCAGTAAATCAAAATTCATTGTGTTGGTGTTTCAAAATGAAGATCTTCCTCCATGTGTCTAATTCTGCTGTAAGAATGTGTCTGGTCAGTTTGATTAGTTTAATGTTTGGTTTGATGTTATGTTTGGTCGTCTAGAAATGGTGTATTATGGTATTACCTATATCTGATATTTCATACATAAACAATCAGGCTACAAACTTGATAAATCAGCATATCCTGATGAAGAAATACAAAAGCTTGAATTGGTTTTATTTTTCTCTATTTCACAATTATTATTTTATATTAACTAAAAACAGAACCATTAAGTTGTAACTAATGTAAAATTATGCTAGAATGCAATATACATGTGGAATCAGCATTGTTTAAATAAAGTTTTTTCTTTTCTTTGGAAAGTTTATCTGAAGATTTGTGCATCCTTGAAACACTTCTGATGTATTGACTGGAATGTATAAACATAATTTTTAAAAAAAGAGCATTTTGTTCTTCTATAAAATTAACATAATTATAAATATTAAAAACTAGTAACAGTGAAACAATTTCCAATTTCCAACAATTTCACACAAATGTTATATCTTTGTTTTAGCTTCTTATCTAGGAATGTGTTTTCATTGATGAAAATATGGGCATGATCAACTATCTATATAACTGCCAGAGTTTGGTGAGTAGACTGAAACCTTGGGTTGCTTTTATCAGCACTGTAATTGGAGTTTTTTCCCCCTCCTGTTAACATTAAAATACAAAAGGTGATCTTTGAAATTTTTAATGTCTTCCATTGTTATAATGAAGTGGGGTAGACAGTTAACCAGAAATGGTAATAGTCCATGTTACAATATAAACAGGGTTTAATAAGCAATTACATATAAACACTTACTAAAATTCAGTGCTATAGCCGGGACTTAAACCACATATCTCTGGGTCTCTGTACGGTTGCTCTAACCACTGAGCTACCATGGCAACATGCCAGAATGACAAATTTTTTAACTGGCTGATATTTCTCCCAGCAAGAAAGTCATATATTTCTTAAAATACAGCAATAAAGATGATTGTTTGCAGGGCAGGTGAGCATGATAGAAGGTAACAGACTTCTGTTCCATAAACCTATACAAGATGTGTATACTTACATCTGTTTTTTTTCTTTTCCAATTTTGTAGATTCATTGCTAGGAGACAACATTACTGATGTTGATTACTGGTGTTGTCTGTTTATGTGATCACTTTGTGATTTGAAACTAAAGCTCAAGTAATATACAGCTGAAGATTTTCAGAAAAATCTCTTCCCGGAGAATATGTTCATTTTGTATTTAATTCATAACATTGTTGCTTTGCTTCACGGGAAGTGATGTAACATACACTTTTAGTCCATTATTTTTAAAGTGCACTTAATGAGCATTTTCAGAATACTAAAGTTATCTATTGATATACCAGGTGTATTCAGGAAGTAAGTCCCGATGTGTGATAAAGAGAACAAAAACATAAGTAAGAAAAATTTATTGGAATAGTTACATATTCACTAGCTACTTTTCAACCTAGTCACTGCCATTGTTGAGGCAATTATCGTAATCGTGCACTACCAATTGTATGTCCAAGTCATAGGAGTTTGCTTTCAATGTCTGGAGCCACAAAGTCACTTATTCTGCACCTCAGCATTATTACAGAAACATTTTCCTTTTAGGAAGTGCTTCATGAGACAGAGGAGATGAAAATCATTTGGAGTAAGTTTGGGACTGTAGGGTGGATGATCGAAGATGGCCCATCCAAACTTATTCAACACATCTTATGTGGCATTGGCTGTATGGGGTCTTGCATTGTCAACATTCCACGTCTCTTGTTCTGGATTGCCCTCCTCAGTTTATGCAACATCTGACAATACTGATCAGCATTTACGATGATTGATCCCAGAACACAGTGCACATGATTTTTTTGACAGATTATCTGCTTGAATTTGAATGAGCCACTATTAGCTGCCATGCATTGATTTTGTTTTGTCTCTGGTGTGGAATGCAGCTTCCATGTTTCATTCCCAGTGACAATATTGCTGAGAAACTCGTCACCTTTTTCTGTAGCACTGTAGGAATGTCAATGCTGCAGCCAGATGTCTGGTTGTGTGTTCATCTGTCAGATGCCAAGGCACCCATTTTGTGCACACTTTGTGAAAACCAAGTCATTGGGATACAGTTTCATGCAAAAGTGAGCAAGACATCTGGGGGAATTGACAAGAGAGTTCTGAAATAGTGACGTTTTGGTTCTTCACAGTTGCTTGCAGCACATTTTCTAGCACTTCTGTCATCACAAGGGGTGGTAAGCTACTATGTTCTTCATCATGAATATTAATTTGTCCTTCACTGAATTGCCTACACTATCGTCTTATCATACTGTTTCACATAATGTTATTTCCATAGACAAGACTCAATTGGTGATGGGCCTCTGCTGGAGACTGTTTTTGAGTGTGCAAAAATAGATGACTACAGGAACATTGCAGTTGGCAGGAGACAGTATCAGCGCAGTCATTTTCTCCTAGCACAGCATGGTAACCACTGGCATCATAAGATTGAATCTTTACTACATACATCCTCTCTACACCTGTGCATGCACTTTCCTATCCAACTGGCAGCATCATCTCTGGATGCCATTGGGACTTATTTTCTGGATGCACCTCATACATAATAAATGTCCTGTAATTACATGTATCGGACAAGTGTATATTTGTTTTGCAAAATGTGACAAAAAAAAAAGAGAGAGAAAGAAAAGCAAACGTGAAAATTGAGCTGAACAATTAAACAAGTTATGGATCTACTATAATAATGATATTTTTACTGTTAAGTATTTATTGGTTATAGCAGTGTTTTTGTGGTATATTATCTCTTAGCATACAGCATGTTTTGTTTTTCTAGTGTGGTATCCTGACTATAAAATGTGTAACTGTGGTATCTCATTAAAACTGTTTATTTTCAGGTCTAATTTGGCGAATCCTTTAGGGAAGATTTATGTTTCTAACTTACACAATATGTCACTTGAAGCAAAATGTAACAGAATTTTATATTCATTGCCAAAAATTACCCATGAATGTGTATTATGTTGTAGAGCAAACCATTTTGGATTATGGCGAAAGCAGTAAGAGACTTTGTGGAAAATGAAGGTGAAGGGTGTCTGCCTCTCAGAGGTTCCATACCAGATATGACAGCAGAAACAGAAAAATATATTGCTCTTCAGCAAGTGTAAGTAGTTAACTTTTCCATTAAAAGTTTCACTTCGTAGTATTCAAGTGTATAAACCAAAGTGAATGTATCTGTGAAGAGGGCCATATGTAAATCTTTGTTTGCAAATGTCAAAAGTGTCACATTAATCAAATCTTCCTTACATTTCTCAAATTAGCTTTTGGCTTTCTCTATGTGATCCACTTTTTGCTTATCATTTTTCTTTGCTCCCTTTAAATAACCATGTAAAACAGATTGAGTTTTGGCAGCTTTCTTCAGCTAGCACTGATAAAAGTTGATTAGGCCAAGGAAAATGCATAAATCTTTTTCAGTCTCTGGTAACTTGTAATCCTTAATTGCTTGTAGCTTATCATGAGGTGGTTGTGAGCTACTTGATATGATTAGGTACCCTAAAAAGTTTAGTTCATTTTCTTCAAAGATTGATTTTGATATGTTGATTCTAAGACTTGTGCTAGACAATAGATCAAGTACTATTTGGATGTGTGCTCGTTATTCTGTACCAAATGAAGCAATTATGTCATCAAGATAAGGGAACACAAAATCTATTCCAAACTCATTACATAAAATTCATGCTGTTGAAATGGTGCAATATTAGCTATGTTGTGTTTATCTTCTTCAGCAATTGATATCTGATAATAAGCTTTAAACAAATCAATTTTAGAAAATATGTTCTTGCCTTGTAGAATGCAGTGAAAATCGCCTATTCAAGGGGCAGGATACCATTTGGGCACTAGTCATTTATTCAGTCGTCTGAGTCCCCACATAGACATATTGAGTCATTTTGTGGTTCATAGAGCGAGTGGTTCTACTGGAAATATGTCATGATATGTCATGGTGGAAAAGTGTAATTATGACATCTGAGAAAATGTGTTTCAGCTGTTGAGGACCCCTTGTACTGGAACCATGGTGAAGAGTGAGATCAATGCTGATAAGGTCATGAGGTTATAGAGTGAGACTTTGAAGTTTCTGGATAAAATATGTAGTCTTTAATGAAGGAGTCTGTCGAGCTGTGTGTTTGGAATAGGCAGGCTAGATGCTTGTCTTGTGGCATTATTCAGAAATCCAGCTTCACTGACGATTGGTCTCAGACACATCCATCTTGTGGATTTTTGGTAGGTTGTGAAGTCTGGGAGGCTGAGCTTCCGATTCGATGATGCAGCCTTTGTTTACTGCTGGCAGGGAAGGATTCTTGATGAGAACATTGTTTTTTTTTAGGAATATGAGCCGTACAGATACAAACAGCAGCTCTCTGGCTCTACTATGTGGCTGACACCATCATATGACCCCACAGAAAAGAAGCCCTTCATCTTCCTGCTACATCCTAATAGGATAACCTCGATATACTGTTCACCAAGAAGAGAAAGATGGTCAGCTAGCTTATCAGGACATCCATGTAGTATTGTTCAGTTACTGATGTGTGCTGGTACATCATGTTGATAAACATTCCATGAATGTCAAAAAATGAGATGATAACTTTCCCAGCAGAAGCAACCACTCTCGCTTTTTTGGGGGTTGGTGATGGAGATTTCCACACTGAGCTTTGCTGTTTGCTCTCAGGTTCGTTATGATGTAGCCAAGTTTTGTAGGCAGTAATTACCTTCAAAAGGTAAAAGCACACAAATGTTCTTTTGTTTGGAAATCAAATATCTTGTAACCTTGTAACCTTGTAATGAACATGTCTCGGTATGCCTGCCCCTCACAGGTGTGAACTAGGAGTACCAACAATGAAACAAACTACTATGGAATGTTTGTTATACATTAAGCTAACAGAATATCATAAGATTGAATTCTAGTTCAAGAAATTATGACCATAAAAAATAACAATCATTCTTTATTGAACAGTCCTCGTTCTTCTTTTGTGGTTAACCTTTCAAAAGAAAGTACTTTATCATAGCTTATATTTCAGTTTTATCCATTTTGTAAAAAGTTAGCATTTATATGTTCAAACAAGTGACAATACTTAATTATACTTTACAGTACAATTGAAACAGGTACATTAAAGTACAAATTTATTTCACTTTACAAATTTTGATTTATTATTTTCTCTGTCATTTGTTCATGTTTATTTATGTATTTAAATTTGAATTCTACCATTATTGTACGAGGCATGTCCGTAAAATAAGATCTACAATTTTATTTAATATAGAAAACATGTTTCTTGTCAATGAATGTTACATTGATGGAAAGGTGGAACTTACAGCTATTTTTCAATGTATACACCATTGCGATCGATGCACTTTTGCATGCACTGTGGCAGTTTTTGTATACCTTTGTCATAACACTCCCGCCAAGTTGCGCAGGTAGCGCTCAACCTCGTTTTTCAAATCATCGTTGGTCTGAAATGTGTTCCTTCCAGGTGTGACTAAGGTGTGCTAAGTCTGGACTGTAGGGGAGATGGGTGAGGATGTCCCATCCGAACTTGGCCAGGAGATCAGCCATTGCATGTGCAGTACGGGGACGAGCATTGTCATGATGAAAAATCCTTCCCTTTGTCAGCATTCCCCTCCTTCAATTTTGAATGGCACGTCGCAATTTTTTTTAAAGACTCACAGTAGCTAGCAGCATTTATTGTTGTGTCAGTAGGCATAAACTTGCACAACAATACACCTTTTCTGTCCCAGAACACTTTTTTTTCTAGCCATCACTATGCCGGCAGAATGCAGAAAATGTCTGAACTTTCGTGGCATCAGCGAATTCGAATACCGCCACTGCGAAGAACGTTCTTTAGTTTCTGGTGTTGCGTAGTGTACCTAGGTTTCATCGCCAGTGACAATTGAATCCAACAATTCCTTGCCCTGTTCTGCATAGCACTCCAGGAATCGGTGGGCCACTTCAACACGTTGCTGTTTATGCTCTTCGGTGAGCATTTTGGGGACCCACCTTGCACACACCTTGCAATAATGCAAATATTCAGTCAAAATCTTGTCAATCGTCTTACTGACATCGGGGATAAGTTCGCACAGCTTGGGAACTGCCACACGCCGATCTTTAAGCATTTCTTGCTCCACGTTTGCAATTGTTTCGGCTGAAAATGAAGACCGACCAGAACGCTGTTCGTCATGGACGTCTGTACGTCCGTCTCTGAACTTTCTGACCATTTTTCGCACGCTTTTGTCGTCCATCCACTGTGGCCCATAGACTTTGCATAACTGACGATGAATTGCAGTGGGGATAGTGCCCTTGGCACTCAAAAAACGTATCACTGCACGCAACTCGCACTTGGCAGCGGAAGTGATAGGAAGCTCCATCACAAACGGCTGCCCAGCCAAGACTAATGGTTGCAATGGGTTCGTTTTAGTGGGGATTTGAAGGGGTGAAACCAAGCTACACGTCAGTGTTGCCGGATCTCACGTAATAGCGTTCCTCACGGCTCCAATGCCTTGGAGACCTTATTTTACAGACATGCCTCGTATAAGTATTGTTGAGAAAACGTGAGATTCACCTATCCAGGATGACTAAAAAAGTTGTTTAAGTAAAAATGTTTAAGTAGGAAGAGCTTGTAAGAAAAAAAAGTTTGTTGTGTAATATTAGAGTCAAGAATAAATAATCTACATATAAGATTGGAGTAATTATTTCACCACAACATGACCTGATGTAAAAATACTTCACTGAATGAGAGTTTGAAATGAATAATTTTTGCAAAACATCATGTGTAAAGCAGCTCGAGTAAATTAATAGTTGTCTTTTTAAAATATTTGCATTACAATCATGCCATCTCCATTATGTCCCTGGATCAAATCAAGAAGTCTCAGTATGCTCAGTGTGGAAGATTTTCAGCCATGGTTATGTATAAGTAATTAAGACAATGAAAAGGCTTTCCTCCTTTTTCTTCCATTCTGTAATGTGTGTATTACAGTTTCAAATAAAAACTTTGTCAATCTTGGTTTCAGATACCACAACCAAGCAGCAAAGGATGCAGAGGTTGTATTTAGGCGTGTACAGCAACTTCTTCATCAGCTGAATCAGCCTCCTGACACAATTTCAGAGAAAGAAGTAAAACTGTTTTGCAAGCATGCTAACAGTTTTCATCTTGTCAGAGGCACATCCATTGCAGATGAATATGATCCGAAATCTCCAAGTGCACAGGCCATAAGTAAGAATCTTATTAAAATATATGTATTACACAAATATTTTTTCAAACCAAAGTCCATCTTCATTGTCTTATTTATTATTATTATTATTATTATTATTATTATTATTATTATTATTATTATTATTAATAAATTTCTCCATAACAGATAAGGGTAATAACAGGGCAAGGGATACACCAAGTGCCTTACAATAATATAAATATTTATAAATTATACGCATTGATATATAGGTATCTACAAAACACTAGATCTTAAGCTCTTCACTCTTGCGACAGGAACGGTCGCACAGTGTTGCATGTTGATAGGACAGAATGTTGCATGCTTTTGTAGATATTCGGTGGAAGACCCAGACTCTTGTGGAGTGTGTGTGGAATGAGACCTTTGACCGACAGAACCACAGGGACATACCAACTTTGCCTTCCAGATCTTCTTTATCTCTTCTTCGAGTTCTTTATACTTGCAGATCTTTTCAAAATGACCTTGTTGTCGACGGGCCCTTAAACAACACACACTCGTACTTCCTGTCGATGTTGGTGTCATTGGGGATTGCGATATCCGCAATGAAAGTTATCCCTGTTTTCCTGTTTACCAATATGATGCCTGGTCTGTTATGGTTGACTTTCTATCTCTCATTACACCAATGTCCCAATAAAGCTTACATGACTCATTCTCTAGGAGGGGTGTTGGATGGTACTTGTAGTAAGGGACAAGCTCCTGACTTAATTGGTTTTCTTGAGTAAGTGCCTGGTGCACGATTCCTGCCACTTGATGTGCTGTCTCATGTATTCTACAAATGCAAGTCCTGGGCAACCTGCAGTGATATGATCAATCATCTTGATAATGGTATTATTATTATTGTTATTATTATTATTATTATTATTATTATTATTATTATTATTATTATTATTATTATTATTATTATTATTATTATTATTATTATTATTATTATTATTATTATTATAAAATATTGAAAATTCACTTTAAACTGCTTAATTTGTCACTAAATTGCTAACTCAGTGCTAACGTACAAACAGCCTCTGTTTACACAAACACAACACTTCAATGCATACAATATCTGTTTATGTATCTTTAGCATACACCCTTTGTGCTAATAATATTTCTGGCATACACAAAAGTTTCCCTCTTACACAGAGATATATGCTTATTCTGAGCACAACTCCTACATTCACACGTAAATTGTTTTGCTGCAGATGCCACAGCATGCTGATTCCTTAGATGAAGCCACACTTACTGACCTGTGAACTGCTTCATGCACTGTTCCAAAGCTTCTCGGCTCCTCCCTTACACAGTTGCATTCTGCTTGAAGCACCACTCTGCTCTCACTGATGCTCTTGTATTACTGTGTCATTACTCCTTGCTCCAGAATTCCCATCAGCGTTGTACGAGGCATGTCCGTAAAATAAGGTCTCCAATTTTATTTAATATAGAAAACATGTTTATTGTCAATGAATGTTACATTGATGGAAAGATGGAACTTACAGCTATTTTTCAACGTAATGACCATTGTGTTCGATGCACTTTTGCATGTGCTGTGGCAGTTTTTGTATACCCTTGTCATAGCACTCTCCCACCAAGTCGCGGGTAGCGCTCAACCTCGTTTTTCAAATCATCGTCAGTCTGGAAATGTGTTCCACCCAGGTGTGACTTCAACTCAGGAAACAGATGATAATCACTAGGTGCTAAGTCTGGACTGTATGTGGGGTGGATGGGTGAGGATGTCCCATCCGTTTATGGTCTTCGGTGAGCATTTTGGGGACCCACCTTGCACACACCTTGCGATATTCAAATGTTTGGTCAAAATCTTGTCAGTCGTAGTCTTACTGACTTCAGGAATAAGTTTGCACAGCTTGTGAACTGTCACACGCCAATCTTTAAGCATTTCTTGCAATTGTTTCGGCTGAAACTGAAGGCCAACCAGAATGCTGTTCGTCATGGACGTCTGTACGTCTTTCTTTGAACCCTCTGATCCACTTTCGCACGTTTTTGATGTCCATACACTGTGGCCCATAGCCTTCGTATAACTGACGATGAATTTCAGTGGGGTTAGTGTCCTTGGCACTCAAAAAATGGTTCACTGCACGCAACTTGCAGTTGGCGGCGGAAGTAATAGGAAGCTCCATTGCAAACGGCTGCCCAGCCAAGACTAATGGTTGCAACGGGTTCGTTGTGGTGGGGATTTGAAGGGGTGAAACCAAGCTACAGGCCAGTGTTTCCAGATCTTGCATAATAGCAGTCCTCACAGCTCCAGCGCCTTGGAGACCTTATTTTACGTTTCACCTCGTATACCTGCCGGGCTGCTAGATCTTTCTACAACTGAAAATCTCTCTAAAGGTCGGTAGTGATAACACAATTCCACCCTTGCCTCGTGATGTCATCATGTAATGTTAGCTATCAGTTGCCCTTGACGGGATGCCTTTCCCATTCTGCCAACCTATAAACAAGGCAAGGCGATCTCCCTACTGCCGCTTCTCCTTTGCAATGGCAGCAAAGTTGCCTGACTTGATCCTTCCCCTCTGAAACAACTTCATGTTTGCCAATATTCATTCTGACCAGCCTTGCACCATCTGTCTCTTTGCTCAGCGTAACCTCTGGATGTAGTAGGCTTTCCCTCTGATCCGCCACTCCACATAGTGCAGTCCTAGCTTTCTTGGTGGGAGCCTGAGGAACCACTCACTAGCCTGGATAGAGCTAATCTTCTGAAAGATTCTGGTTTTCTGTTGATAGCAGTTCTGGTAACAAAGGCTGATTTGAATCTCTGGGCCTGGAAGTTTTTTTATATATATATATGGCCTTCGGTTTCAAAATATTCCAAACATTAAAAGCAGGAAGACAATATTAGTTTCGCATACATTTGTCAGTGAGGAAGAAATAGACAAACTGGCAAAAGGTTTTTGAAGAAGGCTAAAGAGTGACTCCAAATTATCACCCTCATTGTATTTATAACACCAATCAGAGTAGTCTTCAGCTTAAAATGAGTGCAAAAAGCCCCTAATCTTTTATTAGGGAAAAACATTTACAAACATTTGCACAATTTATCAGTGTGCTGATCCTTTCCTTTACTATTAAGACTACTATTAATGTGAATGGGGCAATTTTTCCTACATTATTTGTTGTACTGCAGCTGAATACAGCAGTTTCAGGCCTAAAGTTTCAAATTGAATTATGAAGCCCTCAAAATTGGAAGAAATAAATGAGATTTGAGATCCTAGTTTAAATAGGCCCTTTTCCTCGGCTCTGTAAATAATGTTCAACTTTTGGTTTTGTGGACAAGTTATCATGACATTGTAGTCTTCAAGATATTCCTCCCAGAAGAATCGCTGAACTTCTGAAGATTTTTCTGCAAGGAAAACTTCAACCCTTAGTAAGTTTTCTTCTGGCAAGCAAATAACTTTATTGTTGTCTAATTGGACTTTTGACAGATAATGGAATATACCTTCTGAACTATTTCAGTGGTATATTTTTTTGTAAATTCAGTAATTGATTCATCATCAAATTCCTTCCTAGTGGTTCAGGATGGAATTAAATATTCATGGTTTGCAACCAAATATACAGCAGAGGGACCTCTGAGTTCATTGTGTTTGCCAAATTCTATTTACAAACAAGTGTTTAAATGCATGAAGAGGAATGGGAAAATGTTCTGATTATTCATTGTGCATTTTGTTGAAAACTCACTGCATCAACACCATTCACTTTTGGGACGACATCTACTTTCAGCCCTATGGTATTCATGCCGGGCAACCCCAAGGCAGTGTCCTTGGCCCCTATTATTCCTCACCTACATAAACACTCTCCCTACCCTAATAGGCTGTAACCTATACTTATTTGCAGATGACACTGCATTAACAGCCACATCTAAACACCATGTTAATGCAGTACGCAAGGCTGAGCATTACACTGATATGCGATCTGCCTGGTTCATCACCTTGCGCCTGAAGATAAACGCAACCAAATCTCAGGCAGGCATGTTTACCCGCCGAACTCTGCAAGATGTACCCAATCTCTACCTGGCTGGAGAGGAAGTACAATGGTCCACGGAGGCTACATACCTCAGAGTAACCCTGGATTGGCGTCTGATGTGGAAACAACACATCAGCTCTGTGGCAAACAGTGTCCAGAAGGATGGCTATGCTGTACCCACTGTATAATAGGAAATCGCCAATGAGCCTGCACAACAAATTGCTCATCTTCAAGCAAATTCTCCGCCCTGCACTAACATACGGATGTACAGTCTGGGGAGCTGCAGCAAAATCCCATCTCCACAAACTCCAATCTTACGGAACCATTACCTTCGGATAGCAACAAGTGCCGATTGGTACATCCCAAATGATAACATCCATTCCGACCTTACCTTCCCAGAAATCACTGACTACATCCTTACCTTATCCCACAGTTTTTACAACAAACTCCCTTCCAGCTTCAACAGCCTTATCTGAGGCCTGGGGGAATATGATCTCGACCCCGGCGAAACCTATAAGCGACCCAGACTAGTGCTAGCCTCACCATAAACCGCTACGAACTAGACAATGTCCCGAAATGGCAAATTTGTCAAGGGCCCGTCCTCTGAGGAGGAGTTCACCCTTCAACGACACCAATGCTGCTGCTGCTGCTGCTGCTGCTGCTGCTGCTGCTGCTGCTGCTGCCATTCACTTTTGTTTTGCATTTGTCTCCACAAGACACTAGCAGGGGGAATGGTTGACTGTACATCTGAAACATTAGTGTAGTTATTAATTTTTAGATGAGTCGTGTTTATTACACATCTGCTTCACTTTCGTACCTATTTTGAGGACATGTTTCGCAAATCATCGTTTGCATCTCAATACGACTCATCTAAAAATTAATAATTTTTCGCTTCACTGTGGTGTTCCAATACAGTTAAATCTTGATATATTAGTGTAGTTATTTATTTGGTAAGGTGCCAAGAAACAATTGGTTTGTCTATTAAAATTTGACCCAGGCCACTCATTCAGTGTACAGCTAAGACAATTCATATATCTAATACCTTAATAGCTGCACCCCTCCTCTTCCACTGCTTCAGTTTGAATTTTCCAGGTTTGATTTTGGATTTCAGTTGAAAACAGCAGCTCATATTTGAAATGTGAACTCCTTGTAGTATGTGTATAACACAGTAAACATTTTAGGTATGTTTTGACATGAATAATCTATTAATAGAAAAAGTAATGTACGTCAGACTTACATCATTCCTCGATAAACACAGTATAATAACAAACAAACAACATGGATTTCGTAAAGACAAGTCAATAAACACAGCAATAGCAGATTTTGTTAAACGTATATATGAATCTATGGATAAAAAAGAAGAAAATATTGGTATATTTTTAGATTTGTCAAAGGCATTCGACTTAGTAGACCACAAAATTTTATTGGAAAAACTAGCTGTTATCGGTATACGTGGAACAGTGAACAAGTGGTTTAAAGAATATTTAACATCCCGACAACAGATGGTAGAAATCACTTATACACATGTAAATACAAATGAAATTACAACATATTTATCATCTATGGCAGTAATAAAATATGGTGTCCCCCAAGGTTCAATTCTTGGACCTGTTTTATTTCTGATATATATATATATATATATATATATATACACGAGGGCTATCCAGAAAGTAGATTACATTTTGGAATAAAAAGTAAACAAAGTATAGGAAACAAATTTTATTATATACAGATGAAAGCCACACTCAAATACTACTTTTCGACATAGTCACCATTCAAATTAAGGCATTTATCGTAGCGATGTACGAGCTTGGAAATTCCTTCGTCGAAAAATTCGGCCGCCTGCGCCTTCAACCACTTCGTTACCTCTTCTTGCAGCTGTGCGTCGTCATCAAAACACTGCATAGCCAGCCACTTCTTCATTGCTGGGAATAGGTGGAAGTCGCTCGGTGCCAGGTCGGGACTGTACGGCGGATGAGGAAACAACTCCCACTTAAAAGATTCAAGAACTTCACGAGTGACATTTGCCGTGTGGGGCCGGGCGTTGTCGTGAATCAACAAGATCTTAGAGCTCAACATTCCTCTGCGCTTGTTTTGTATGGCTCTTCTGAGTTTTTGGAGAGTTTGGGAATACCTTTGAGAGTTTATTGTAGTGCCTCTTTCCAGGAAGTCCACCAAAATCACACCTTTTCTGTCCCAAAAAACAGTCGCCATCATCTTCCTTGCCGACATTGTTTGCATGCATTTCTTGGGTTTTTGGGGAGAACTTGTGTGCCCCCACTGCATTGATTGCAATTTCGTTTCACAGTTCACGTGTTTCACCCATGTTTCGTCACCAGTAACGATGCGATCGAGTAAAGAGTCACCATCCTTATGGTAAACGTCCAAAAAGTTCAACGCTGCAGCCATTCGCTGATTTTTGTGGTCCTCTGTCAAGATTTTTGGAATCCATCTTGCACAAAACTTGTGGTAACCAAGCTTTTCGCTGATGATTTCGTGCAACAAACTTCGCGAAATTTGTGGAAAACTCAAAGAAAGTTCCGTTATTGTGAACCTTCGATTTTCACGGACTTTAGCATCGACTTTTTCGACAAGTTCGGCAGTCACTATGCTGGGTGTCCCACTTCGATCTTCGTCGTGAACATTGGTTCGGTCATTTTTAAATCTGATGACCCACTGACGCGCTCCACCTTCAGTGATAATGTTGTCCCCATACACTTCACAAAGCTGCCGATAGATTTCTATCGGTTTACAGTTTTTTGCAGTCAGAAACCTTATTACTGCACGCACCTCGCAGCTCGCGGGATTTTCAATTAACGCAGACATTTCAAACCGTCACAGTATCTGAACGGAGCACAGCACGAACCTCTCACTAGCACGGCTAGATGCCGACTGAGCTGTGCAACGCTCTGACCCCAAGATGGCCGCACTAGCCCCGTCCCTAGCGGAAACAGACGAAAACGTAATCTACTTTCTGGATAGCCCTCGTGTATATATATATATATATATATATATATATATATATATATGATCTAGAGTGTTCCTTAAAAAATAGTTATCCAACATTATTTGCTGATGATACAAACTTATATATTTCTGGTTACAACTTGTGATCCTTAAAATTTAAGATAGAACAGACAATGTCTGAATTGCTAAACTGGTTCAACATTAATAGATTATTAATAAATACAGAAAAAACAACAGCAATAGCTTTTCATCATAAACAAAATACACTTGCCAGTCATCCCTTTATAGAGTTCCAGGGCAAATATATCTCATACACAGATAGTACAAAATTTCTAGGGGTATGGGTGGATAATAATTTAAAGTGGTCGGCTCACATTCAAAAACTATCTCAAAAACTGAGTAAAATAACTTATGCCATCACAGTCATTTCAAAAATCATGGACTTGAAATCGGTCATATCTTTATATCATGCGTATTTTCAATCTGTTCTTAGCTTTGGAATATTATTTTGGGGTAATTCAATAGGAGCAAAATCTATTTTTAAAATGCAAAAACGGGCAATTAGGATAATACTACATGTTAATAAAAGAACCAGTTGTAGGCCATTATTTAAGGAATTAAATATATTGCCCCTCCCCTGTATTTACATATATGAAACATTATGCTACATAAAAAATAATCTCAGTATGTACACAACAAACTCACAGATACATTCTCATGATACCAGAAGAAAAGATAACCTTCATGTAATCACACATAGCACTAGTTCTTTTGAAAAAAGTTTTGTATATACTGGCCTCCAGCTTTATAATAAATTACCCAATTATCTGAAGCAAATACCTGCACTGCATCGATTTAGAATTTGTCTCAAAATACTTCTTTCACTCCATTGTTTTTATAGCATAAAAGAATATTATGATTACTTTGACAATTGATTTTGTTAATGTTAATGATGTTAATGTTTTATAGTACAGGTGAATTGTTTGAATATGTTAACTACAAGTGAACTATTATTATTATTATTATTATTATTATTATTATTATTATTATTATTATTATTATTATTATTATTATTATTATTATTATCATCATCATCATCATCATCATCATCATCATCATCATTATACTGTACATACAGTTCAATTTTCATTCCAAACTTGTGTTGTATATATGTATATTGTATAATTTTTAGTTATAAGTACTTGACGTGTCCTATATCATGTAATATGATCAAAAGGATGAATAAAAACTATTTCTTATATGTGGTTGTTATACCCTCTTTAAGTTTCAGTACCTTCAATTGTTGTACTTTTTTCCAAAGATATGGTTTAATCCTCAGCTTATTCCTAAGTAATCAAATAAGATGGTATCTCACAGTACATTTATACATGAAAAGATTAATAAAGCTTTTCATTAGTTTTTCTGAATTGAGAAGCTCAGCAAAATTTTTAAAAAATTTAAGTACTTCAAAATGTGTTTTGGTACTTTAGCTTCACTAATTTATAATGTATGGAGAACTTTGTTTCCATCAGCGTAGACTCAATGCTGCATTTCCTCCTGTGGTTTGTAGATGACATTTTAGATGGAGGGACTTTGTGTTGAGATTATCATAAGAGACAACATTTAACAAACTAGTTTTATTTTTTGTGTGAGTTTTTACTTTCTCTGTATGTAGTTACAGTAAGTAGAAGTATTGTTTTCCTCTAGAAAATCTGATACCAAGATTTCACCAGAAATGGCTTGTGTTGACACACTGAATCAAAAATACTTTTGACAAAATTTTGTGTGTGCATGTATGGTGCATGTGTGAGAATAGCATAATTAAAAAATGATTGATATTTAAATTCACCATCTTCTAAGGAGTGAAGAAAAGATTTTCAAGAAGCTCTCCAACCTCAGACTGTCTTTACAGGAACATTTAAAAAAAATTATTTGGATGTTCTCAAAAATGGCTGTAATAATTTTTATTTTAATATAAGTTTAAAATATTTTTATGTAATGTATACCTTGAATTGTCGGAGAATGACCTTAGAAGTCCTCTTCTTTCTGAATGGCTTTTTCAGAACTGGTAAACTGTAAGAGACTATTATGATAATGATCTTTGTCCATCCTGAAAAGCACCATCTACAAATCCTATGAGCAAATGTAGCAACAAATCTAGGCTGATGATGGAGACAAATATCTCCTTTACGATTCTGTAAATTTATTATAAGTTAATGATGGTAGAAATAAAAAACTCAATTTGAATTACATATCAGCTTTTCATCGTACCTTTTGAAGCATTGATCAATACGAAAATTGGTTTGTGATAGCATCCAAAAGCATATGTAAAAAGAACTGATATAGTTTTTTCTTTTGTGATTCTAATTTTAATGAAAACACTTGCCCAAAGATACTTAGATTTTGCAATCTGCTGAAAAATTCTGCTTTGTAAAAGTTCTTTGGCTCTTAAAAATGTTATTTAATAATGCAAAACTAAGCTTTTCAATTAAAATAAGAATTGGCTCACTCTGTGAAACTTGGAAATGCTTAAGGCTTAGTTTTAGTTAACTCTGCATGTCAATTTTTATTTACAATTATTCAAGTTATAAATTTCAGTTAATATAAGATAATGATAAGTAGACTCCTGTAAATATTGCACACTTTAATATTTGGATAGAATATCTTTGAAATGGATATAACCTTTAAACCTATATATATGCAAATAAATCTACGAATGCTTAATTTACGTTTCTATTTAAAATGTCATCTTCCTGGTATGTTTGGTTGTCATTCATATATGTTTTGACAGTGGGAGTATGGAATGTGTCTTTTTCAATTTTTCATATATGTAGAAGAAAGCAAAATTTAGCTTGAAGCTTAGTAACAATGAATACAAGCTCAGATTCATAAATATTGTGAGTAAATTTTGGGTACGTTTGCTTCACTTACACAGTAATTTAACAGAATTAACTGTTTGAATTACGTGTAGCGCATGTGTCTCATAACCAACTCCTAATATTTATATATCAAAAATTGAATATTCATTTTTTCCCTGGTTTTATTGTAACATTTGATCTCCTTGTTCATAGCTGGAAATCTGGAAAACCCAGACAGCACAATGATTTACTATGTCATGCTGCGAGGTGTGGACAGATTTCATTCTGAGTACAACACATATCCTGGAGAATTCGATGATCAAGTGGAACCAGATATTGTTAAGCTTAAGGTATAGTATAATAATATGATTTGAATTTGTGTTTCTAAGTTGTAAAGATCAATTGCAGAAGTGATATTTAGATAATGGCTCAGGTTAAACATTAAGTAGAATTGCTATGTGGCAAAAATCATATATGGCAGAGAACATAGTCTAAAGTGAATGCATAACAGCTTGATGACACTAAAATGGAACTTGAGTCTCTTCCCTTCGTGTACGACATTTTTGGAAGAGTAATTGAAAAATATTACAAACATGGAAATTGTTAGCCAGATCACAACAATATAGTCTGAATTATCATCCCTGGGTTGAGTCTTTGTCCCTTTCTGTTTGATACTCTTGGTCTTCGGAGGAACCAGTAGTTATTTTGGTCGCCTCCATCCTCAGTATAGCTGTTAGTGCTTCATAGATGGTTTTGTAATCGCCAAGCATCAGACATTATAATATCTTGGTGTCATGCACCCAGTCGACAAAGGAGTAGTCAGCTTTCTAGGAGAGAGGTTCAACAACCTTAACTACCTGTTCATTTGCCAGAAATATTAAAAATATTTTATTTTTAATGATGCTGTCAATTGCAGGATTATATTGTTAGGGCCATCCAATAAGTAGGTTTCCCCATTTGTTTCTCAGCAAACGATATTCCTTAAAATTAAGTTGGTAGAGTAGGAACTTTCATTGGGGTATGGTGGCTATGCTTGACTTTCAACAACACATGGTTGCTAAGGGTTCACCAGTATGGCGCCAGTTGCCATGGAGCTACCTCTTGAAACTGGGGCCGCTTGTGACCTGTGCTTTGTTATTCGCTTTTTCATGGCAAAAAAAATGAAATCTCTTATCAATATTCATCGCCATTCAGTGTGTGTTTATGGTGAAGATTGCATGAGCATCCAAATGGTTTGCTGCTGGCATTCATGGTTGCTAGAAGGATGGCAAAATGTGCATGATGAAGAGTGCAGTGGCAGGCCCATTACCGCTACAGATAATGCGGCCACTGTTGCAGTTCGGAATAAGGTGGATGAAGATTGATGCATCAGCATTGATGAGTTAATGATTCAGCTGCCTCCTGGTATGAAAATTGGGTGCTCCTCTATTGCAATGAACCTGTCAGATTTCCTGCAGTATCGAAAGGTCTGTTCAAGATGGTTCCTATGTTTGTTTACTGAAGCTTACAAGCAACAACGGATCAAGGTGGCCCATGCTTTCCTGCAAATGTTTGAAACAGAGGTAGATGAACTGTTATTCTGCATTGTCACTGGAGATGAAAGCTGGGTGCACCATTCAACTCCAGAAACAAAATGGCAAAGCATGTTTTGGAATAAACCTGGTGAATGTATACCAAAAAAAGGCCAAGACCTCAGCGTCTGCAGGCAAAGTTATGGCTACTGTTTTTGGGTCTATAATGGTGTTCTACTGGTTCACTCACTGCCTCGATGCACTACAGTTGCAGCTGAGAGGTACTGCATGGTCCTTATGAAGCTCAGAGCTACAATCAATGAAAACGTCCTGACTTTCTTTCATGTCAATGCATACCTACATTTAGCTCACATGACCCAGTACAGAACTGACGATAGGGAAGAAGTTCCCAGAAACTAATCTTCATTAAAAAACTTGTAAGTGGAGAAAAGTATATACAAGATTGACTCATTTGCCTAATTTTAGTAACAATGGCACTCCACTTTCTGAAATACTTCTTTTTATTCTATATGTGAATAACCCGCTTATATTTTTTGTAAAATAGGGAAACTTACTTATTGGATGGCTCTCGCACCATTGTCAGTGTGCTGTAATTTTGTCCTGCAGGAGTTCTGTTACATTACAGTAAATCTATTGACATGGAGCTTTTTTTTTATAATCTTTTATTCATCCACATGTTCCATTACATTTGTAATATTACATGTTCTGGTTTGCTTTGCTTTCAGATTGATTGTTCATATTAACTGAAGTATTGAAATTATTGTGTTTTCAGATTGTGTTCACACAGTCACTGTAGTATTGACATGGAGCTGTTGTGTGAACTCTGCAATGTTTCTTCTGGCTGTTGCATTCTTGACTTGAGTTGACTACAATAAGGAGCAGCCAAGTGATGGTTCCTGAACCGATATTCTGAGACACTGTCGATGTTGGAATTGCATAAAAAAGAGCACACTTTGTTGCTGGAGCCTGGCTATCAGCTGTACAGTTTCCTCTTGTGCTGACCATTAGTTATGAGTGAAATAATTGTTGGTAGACTTTGAAAGTCAACATTCCATCTTATTTGATTGGTTTAATTTGTGCAGTCATGTCAGTCCTGTCATCGGTCTTAAAGAAATCCTTAAATCTTTTGTTAAGCGTTTTGTCCACCATGGTATTCAATTCCCTGATGCTATCAAACCTTTCTTTGAGGATGCTAAGCTATTCCCTGAAGTGCTATAGGGTGAACATGTTGCACAAGATCTTTCACCTTTCTGCTGACTCTTCCATGTCTTTCTTCAAACTGACCAATTGTTCTTCAATTTTGGTTTACAACTCCACCCTCATCTTCATCACAGTTCCTACTTTCATCTCTTATCTTCTCCTTTACAGAATTCACTGTAATTTTTTCACTTTCCATGTTATACATTTTGGATTCTATGTTTACTTTCATCTTCTCCATTCTGGTGAATAATTTTTCAAGCAGTGTCTCCATTGTGGCTTTTGTATGCTACTCCTGACATCAATGTGATAAATGGAAAGCTAATTACTGCTAAACACTATTCATTGAAATGTCACTTGAGATACTGTTGCAGGTACTGTTATACTAAGTTAGATACATATAACTTTCTTTCTAACTTAGCAGAGGTTCCTGCAAAGATCTTTTTAGAAGATCGAATATATTAATCCTTCCTTGCATGTATATATTCTTGATTCTAAAATTCGTTGTGTGTCATCGGCCCTCATTTATAACAAATAATGTAATTCATAGAATAAATACTAGACAAATGTATAATATCCATTATCCCAGTACTAAACTTTCTTCTTCCAGAAAGATATGTATTATGAAACCATCAAAATATTTGGCACTCTTCCTAATGATCTTAAAGAAAAAAGATGCTAATTTCGGTGCTTTCTAATCAGTTGCATCAAATCAAATTGTACTACGGAGTCAAAACTTACAACTGAACTATTTCAAGCTAAACTTATTGTACTTAACAATTGTCTACTCAATTCAACTTTCAATAATGTAATATGTGTGCAATATGACAATAGTCAGCTCCTTATATAGGCCCTCAGTAAATTTTATAGTAGTAGTATTTATTCATCCTTTTGATCATGGTACATGATATAGGACACGTCAAGTACTTATAACTAAAAATTATACAATAAACATGTATACAACACAAGTTTAGAATGAAAATTCAGAAACTGCATGTACAATATAACAATATTGTATATACATATGAATATGATGTAAACATTCTGAAAAAGGGACCTACTTGGAATGGACTTTTATGTAAACAAAAGTGGAAGAGAGGGCCAAGAATTGGAGTCTGTAAGTTCAAAGTTTATTAAAGCATTTCTCAGAGAAATGTTTTATATAAAGTATGCCTAGAGCATATAATGTTTAGACTGCAAACAAACTAAAATAGGAAAGAAAAAAGCTTATTAGTGGTTTGAAAATGTCATTAGTTAATTTCAGTAATCTTGAAAGTCAATGAGTGTCATTGGAATCACATTAACAATAGAAAAAACGAGTTGATTATCAATGGTAAATAACATTCACTTTTAAATTTCCCATAACATGTTTAAGAGGTTAGTTTCCTCCATTATCAACTGGACAATAACTGATCTTATTTGGTGATGCCTATCCTTCTAGACTGTTCTGGTGGTGATTCTAAGAACTTGTACAATAGATTGCTCTGTGGGATATCAAATAATCTTGATATCCTAAAATTAATTAATCTAAAATTAATGTAATATATTAGAAATTTTTTTAACAAACCATCCAAATTATTATTAATATGGACTTTGATACAACAAAGCATAAAATTAATATAATTTTGAGTTGAACTTTTACTGTGTACTCCATATATTGTTAGTGTGTACCTAGAACACGTTTTGTTAGGACCTTCCTAACATCCGACATTAGCTGAGGATGTTAAAAAGGTCCTAATGAAATGCATTCTGGGTAAACACTAGCATGGAGTGCTTGTTTGACTCAAAATTATATTAATCCAAATTATATCAGGAACATTTCCTAAAGCACTAAGAAAAGTAATAGACCGATATGTAAGAAAAAATATTCAAAACTAGCATTAGAAAATTATAGACCTTGAACATTGTGCTCAAGTTTTTCAAAAATAATAGGAGGACTATTTCTAGATCAGTTACAGGGATTTTGTAGGAAATATAAAATAATTTCAGACTATTAATTCGGTTTTCTAAAAAAGAAATCAACTGTACAGGCAATATGTAAAGGAAATGACATCATTACAAATGCATTAAACAGAAAAGTATATACGTAGTGGCAATTTTTCTTGATCTGACAAAAGCTTTTGATTGCGTAGACATAAATCAACTAATTACCAAAATAGAAAATTATGGGATAAGGGGCATACCATTAGATTGGCTGAAATCATATCTTCAGGACAGGGAGCAGTGTGTGGAAATAATGCATAATTTAAATGGTAAATTGGACAAAATTAGATCTTCATTTAAGAAAATAACTTAAGGTGTACCCCAAGGCTCGAAACTCGGGCCCTACTTATTCCTTATATATAAACAGTATATTCAAAACAATAGTAGAAGCAGGGGGATTGGCCATTGGACTGATGACACTACAATCATAGTGAAAGGAGAAACAGAAAGTGAAGTACAAAATAAATCCAATCTTATACTTGAAAAAGTTAGTAGTGAGTTAGGAAAACTAGGCATGGTAATAAATACAAGTAAAACAGAATGGATGCAAATCACATTAAACAAAGAAACCCAATCACATATGCAATTAACATTAAATAATAAGAAAATACAAGAAGTAACAAAAACAAACTTCCTTGGACTAATAATAGAAACTAAATTGGAAACAACACATTGAAAAAGTAGTAAAGAAAATAAATTTGGGACTATATTGAGATTTAACTGTATTGGAACACCACAGTGAAGCGAAATAATTATTAATTTTTAGATGAGTCGTATTTATTACACATCTGCTTCACTTTCGTACCTATTTTGAGGACATGTTTCGCAAATCATCGTTTGCATCTTCGGCTCTTATGTGACTAAAGCTTGATCCAGTGGTGTGGGTAATTCTGGAGTTGCTGCTGCCATCTGTTGATTTAGTGATGAACTTAAATGTGGGATTCTCTTCTGGCAGGATTTCAAAGTTCATTAGTGAAGCAGATGTGTAATAAATACGACTCATCTAAAAATTAATAATGGGACTATATATTTTAAAACAGGCAGCACAACAAATGGATAGAGAAACTGTGATACAAATTTACTATGCAGTCATACACCCTCATTTATGCTATGGGTTGGTATTATGGGGAAATGCGCAGAAAAAAGCTATGATAAGATTATTAAGACTCCAGAAATATGCCATCAGAATAATTTGTAAACTAAAAAAGATGGATTCGTGTAGAGATGTTTCTAAAACATTAAATGTACTAACATTTACAGCATTCTATATATATGAGTGCATTAAATATGTAACAAAAAATTGTAGCAACCAAAATAAAAACATGTACATACATACATATGATACAAGAACAAAACAAAATTATTTCCTAAACAGATTAAGAGGAACATTAAGTAACAAAAATATAGAAAATAAATCTAAAGCATTGTACAATCATTTACCGAATCAAATAAAACAGATAACAGAGGACTATTACAGCACAAAGAAAAAAGAAAAAAAAAAACACAATCATTTTCAATGCCAACTCAGATATAAAGAATCAAAAAGGGCAATAATATAGCAGGTTAGGAATTTTGAGAGATGTTTCAATAGATTTATAATATTATTGGTTCTAAGCTGCCATTATGGTATCAATGCTGAAAATACCCAATTATACATGATTTTTATGATCACTATTTATTCGTAATGCAAGGATTGTGCATAAATTATTTAATTTACTTAAAATTCATTTTAGCACTTGTCAGTAATAACTGTAATAAAATAGAATAGTTTTTCATATTAAATGTTTTTATTCTGTTTGTGTGTTTTGGAATATATCTTGTCTAGAAAGCCTGTTCTTACATTTACAATGTTGAAAATGTGAAATATCATTTATCGGTAATTAATGCTTACACTTAGGAGGACAGCATTAGAATAATTTACAGATCACACTGGAAATTTTCTTTGTAAAAGTATATAGAAAATAAAAGTAACAAAGTGTGTTTAATAATTTACATAGGCCCTTGCACATTAAGTTATTTGTTTTTAATTGATAGTGCAGTTGGTTCTCTGCACATCACTTTTTAATTTTTGAGGGAGTAGTTTCAGGAGCCATTGCTTCCATTTTCAACCTTTTGTAATGTGAAAGTTTTATCCATTAATTTGGACATCAGTATTACTAAATTCCTCCAAACATCAGTTATTCTTTCTTGTTTATTATGTTGGCCTGGCAGTATGTACACCCACAGTTGACAAGGGCACTACAATTTGTTTCCTCTTCTACCTTCTTTTCTGCAAAATTTCCTCATAACCCTTCACTATTGGTGACCTTTAAAGCTTTTCTTGATCATTCAAATTCTGAAGAAGCTAAACACACATTGGTCTATTGGGGAACATTTGAATGTGACAAGTAACAAAAAGATGCTTTTGCAATTTTAAATACAATGGAAGCATTTCTTTTTGGCTTGTGTCTATTGAATAAATAAGTATAAAGTTTTGCTGTATAATAATTATTTCAGTTGTTTATCTCTTTTAAGTAAGAAACATCAGATAGCAATATTTGCATTTTGTAATTCTTTCAGGCTTGCATTTCCAAATTGTTGAGTGAGTGGGGTAGTGGGCCACTGGCGAAAGATGACTATGTTCATGAACTTTGCCGATATGGAGGTGCAGAATTGCATTCTGTATCTGCATTTGTTGGTAAGTAAATTCTTTTATAGGTACAAGGAAAAACTTGTTACAGAAGTAGTTTTTGCATTATGTTCTAAACAGATCTAAACATTTTCCATGATGCAGATTATGTGTGTTGTGTGTGTGGGTATGTATGTATATCAACTGTATGCTACATTACACTGTAATACTACATTACATAATTGCATTATTTTAAATATAATTTTGCATAGTTTTAACAATTTCAATTTTGGATATCTATGTTAGTTGGTTGCTATAGCTCAGCATATTGTAGTTCTTCCATTTGCCTTCTTGCTTTCCAGTACATAATGAGAGGCCTGTCACTGTTCAATTTTGACAGTTCATAAGATGAGTCATATTCATTATAGAATCCTCGTCTTAGAAAGTACACATTTGAAGTTGGAAGGATGTTTAGTTTATGCAGATGGGCAGCCAAACAATCGTGGACATTCTGGAATTATTGTTTTATTCAACAAGGTTTTCCAATATTTATTTATACTCTCTTAATTTAATTTGTCATGCTTTTTTGTTGGAAGATTGGTTTTCTGTATTATTAGTTTTGATGAGTGAGACTATAAATGGCTTGTAATGCAGATTTTGAATCACTAAAGATGACTGCTTTATTGAACAAATTAATGTGGTAGAAAAGCTGTTTCAATGCAGAATTGATTGCCTGAAGTTCATCGTTGAAACGTTTGAGTTTGAACCAAGAGATATGTAAGAGCAAATTAATTAGCTATTTATTCCAGCACCTGCTGTATTGTTAAAATTATGACCAATTTTAAACCTATTAGTATAAATATGTATCAACTCGTTTTCTGAGACTTTTGTGTAAATAGTGTTTAAGGTATATCAAAATTTAACTGTATTGGAACACCACAGTGAAGCGAAATAATTATTAAATTTTAGATGAGTCGTATTTATTACACATCAGCTTTATTTACGTACCTAATTTGAGGACATGTTTCACAAACCATCGTTCGCATCATCGGCTCTTATGTGACTAAAGCTTGATCCAGTGGTGTTGGTAGTTCTGGAGTTGCTGCTGCCATCTGTTGATTTTGTGATGAATTTAAATGTGGGGTTATCTTCTGGCGGGATTTCAAAATTCATTGGTTGGTTTTCGTTTTTCTATGTATATTTCTCCGATGTGACGAGTTCACTATGTTTTTGTACGTATTTTAGTAATTTGGTGCTATCTTCAATTTCATGATTTTCAGACCAGAAATGAGCTGCTATTGCGGACTTATCAATATTTTTGTATCTTAAGTGCCTAAAATGTTCTTTCTTTCTAGTACCTATGTTTCTTTTTGTCCTCCCTATGTAAATTTTTTCAGTCTTTACACTCAATCTTGTAAATGCCTGACTTTTCTTCTGGTTTTATCTTATCAGTATTATTACTGTTAAGTAGGTTTTTAATGTTGTAATTATTTCTTGAATATTTTTTGGAACTTTTTTGTGGCCCAGGGGTGGTAAGTAAATTTAGAAAATCTAATTTCTTATTTTATTGGTGAAAGAGCTGTGATCTGTTTTACTCTTTTTTGAAGTTTGAACAATGAAAAACTGGAATTTGGTATTCATAGAAAAGCAAGACACACAGATAATTACATCAAAGCAAATAGTTTCAACCCAATTCCACACAAACATGCCACCATCAACAGTCACACACAGATTAGTAAATCTACCCCTCAGTCAGCAAGAATATAAAAAAGAATACCATAAAATCTTAAAAACTGCAATTAAAAGTGGATATTGAAAAAACCTTGTAGATAAGAAACTAAAATCATTCAAACTTCAAAAAAGATGATGGCCGAGTGTTGTCAGTATGTGCTGCAAGCTTCCAAGGAATCACAGGGGTGTCAAAAGATAAGATTATTTCTCCTGGCTAGAAAGTTTCACTTATCTGCGAATACGCTAAAGGAAACCAGAGTAAGTAGCAGAACAGGAATATTACAGAAGGGCATTTCTGCTGCTATAAAGTAAGACATTAAGAAGTACAGATGTAGGGAAAGCCACTATGGAATAGCAAAATCAAGGAGAGGATATTTACCTCCATAACTTAATATCAGAAAACTGTGAACCAACTTTTGCAATGAAAGAAGATTAAGAAATCTACCAGTCTCCTCATATAAATACATATTTTACAACTTCTTAAATCCTTCATTCCGTACACCACATACTGACATGTTGAACCTGCAAAATGGGACTGATGAAGATTAAGACAGAGGCAGATGTGGAAAAGAAAAATGAACTAAGAACCATGTACAGATTGTACAAGCTGCATTCAAAGGGTTTTATTAGCTACTGCAAGAGGAAAATGCCACGGCAATCACTATTTGTTTTGATATACAGCAGAATCAGCCATTGTCGAGCAACGCTCCTACCATTTGTTTATTTTCAGACTTGCTCTAGTCAGAACAAGAATAGTGTGATGATGTTCATGCTTATTGCTTTCCTGGAGAAAATGAAACATTTTCCTGCATTTCACATTTCTACCCAATACGTGGACAGCGTTATATGCTTCCTGATAGTTTTTGGCAGAATTGAAAAAGAGTTTAAGAAAAAAAGAGAATATCTTTAGTCCTGATGAGTACCATCAGATAGTACAAAATCACAGCTCTGAAAGTGTTGTTAAAAGACTGGAAAATTAAGGACTTGAAAGAAAGTGCAAAACACTAGAGTCAAAGCTTCCTTTCAAAATGAATACCCAGCGAATCGTAACCTATTCCAAGCAATCAAAGGAATATCTAAGGTATGCGTAGAAGTTCAAAATACATATTCTGCTTTGCCTGTGGAGGTGGATGTGATGAAACCGCACAGCAAGTCCTGCAGCGAATTTCTGCTTCAATCTCAAAATATTCCCAAAATTAGTAGAGTGAGCAAAGGAAAGAAAAAGGATATTCAAAGTCTAGCTAAATTGTTTGAAATTCTAGAAACTGCAAAAGAATTTTATAAAGATGTGCTAGAAGATACTAATAAGGTTAAAGCTTAAATATTCATATTGTTTGAAATTTCTTTGTATCTATTCAATATGTGTAAATAAAACAAAATATTATATTGTTATTTTGAATAGTTATAAATAAAAGTGTTGTTAACAGTGAAGCTAATTTCATGTAATTTTCTCATCTTTCCTTTTACATCAACAAATGGAAATACAAAATCAAGATTACAATTATAATATCCATACTGAAATATGCCATATATTCCTAAATCCTGAAAATCCTATCATGTTGCCCACCATTGAATAGTAATTTGGTCCCCATACACCTAACCCTAGGTTTTTGTGTATTGGAGGCTCTCTACTCCTTTTTACACTTTCTGCCATTTCACCTATCCCACTCTACATTTTTCTCTTAATTGTTCTTAGCCATCTCTCTTTAACTTTCCCTAAATAATCCCCTATATTTCTCCTGTTCTTTTCCCCTTTTACTGACAACATTTTTCTAATTACTACTTCATCCCCCAAATTGTCCCATTTACGTAGCCAAGCCTGCTCTCTCCATATCTTTGTTTGACTACAATTTAATATACAATGGAAATCTACATTCTCTTCTCCACACAATGGACATTTATTTAGCTCCCTCTCTTGACTTATACCTTTCAAGTTTCTCACTCCTGTTCTCGCCCAAGCAAAACCTTCTCGCCCTAACTTACTACATATATCTATATATTCTTCCCTCCCCCAGGTTGTTTTTATTTCTCTATATAACCTCAGTGAGCTTTTGTCACTTGTATTGGCGAAAATGTGTCTGTCAATATCTTCTAATCTTAGCTTAACTTCTTTCCAGAAGCCTCTATACCCATACTCTGCATTTATCCAAGAATGACCCATACCTATCTGCTTCAACAAGTCATACATTTTATGTGCCCAAGACCCACCCCAGTTACTTCTCTTTTGAATATGAAAACATTCATTAATTATATTGCCATCTTCCAAGTTAGTGATTCTGTATAAATATTTCATTGCCCTTGACAAGATTTTAATTTTAGTAGAATGCCTGCCTAGTTCTAATTGTGCTGCCCCATTAGGTGATGCTATTGGTAATCCCAATATATAATTTCATGTATTGAGTCATACATTTTAAAACTTGTAACTTCACAGTTACAAGTTGTACCTAGTTTCTAAGTTTATACCTAACAAAATTATCCTTTTAAATATTAATATGTTGGTTGTATAATACATTTCATATTATGAAAAGGTGAAAATAAACAAAAAATAATAAGTACATAAATAAAAATTAACAAAAACAATAAATGACAAATGACAAAACTTAATGTGTTAATTTCTTGCTCATGCAGAAAGGTTAATCAGCATCTATCAGTTTTTGAAAAACCTCTGCATTTTCAAACCTCAAATTTGCACTTATTTAACTATGCTATTGTTTCTTTTCACATTCAATGAGAGAATTTCAGAAAGGAGAATTTAATGATCAATATAGTTGCTGTGCTAACCAATTAGTATTTCCAATAAATAGAAAAAGCAGTTTTTCTCAGAAATGCATTTTGTGCATCTATCGAGTTTTGAAATTCTCAGTTACAATAAATTTTAATTCTATTGACAGGATAACATTGTAGTCTATGCCCTGATCATGAATCATAAAGTAATAGACCTATGGAAATAAATTGTTCTTTCACACTAGCCTTGTGTAGAACGCACTATGAAAGGGTAGAGCCAGACTGAAAAATTCAATGCCATAGCTGGGATTTGAACCACGGATCTTCTAGTTTCCATCCAGCCGCTCTAACCATTTGAGCTACTATGGCCAACGTGCCAACATGACATTAAATTCTCCAACTGACTCGTGTTTCTCCCGGTAAACCACTAGGAGTTCTGGAGTTCTAATAAACACATGAGACAACTACCTTAATGGCGACTTACTATGCTGAAGTACTTTAAGGCCTGGGCTGTATAGTTCGGACCACTATTAGGTACAATTAATGGAAATTAATTGTTCTTTCACACTAGCCGTGTGTAGGATGCACTATGAAAGGGTAGAGCCAGGCTGAAAAATTCAATGCCATAGCCGGGATTTGAACCACGGATCTTCTGGTTTCCGTCCAGCTGCTCTAACCATTTGAGCTACTATGGCCAACGTGCCAACATGACATTAAATTGTCCAACTGACTCGTGTTTCTCCGATCCGTGGTTCAAATCCCGGCTATGGCATTGAATTTTTCAGTCTGGCTCTACCCTTTCAATAGACCTATTTCACCTAAAGGTTCACAAAGAGCTGAAAGTGCACTTTCGTAATTTTTCAAATTTTATTCGCTGCAATAGGGATGTTGTGTGAACAAATTGCTGCTAGTTCTGTGCAACCTGCATCATCTGTTTCTGGAAAACAAATGTAAGCTTAAATATTAAAAGTAGAAGCATTATTAACAGTGAAGTATTCTTCATATTTGAGTTTGATTTTATGAGTCACTATGTTTACACTCAAACTTCAATGAGTGTAAACATAGTGACTCATAAATCAAACTCAAAAATGTAAGTTTGTTCGCTGATCTAGTATCCATTGATACAACCACATGTAATGTGTAACTATGTGTGGCACTCTGGATGTATTATATCACACTAGCAGCTGTTTTTTAACCTCTGTAAGACAGATTGAGGATGACGATAGTTAACAAAAAAGATTGTATCTGGGCTCTATTCCATTCATGTTCATTAATGTTTTTGTCTTCAGTGAAAATTTTATATATCTGCCAAAAATGTTTGTCCTCTCTTCCTAATACAATGGTGTTCTTCAATCTCCTTGTAGGCCATGACCATAGTGATATGCATGGTCAAAATGTTATATTTTTCTTTGAAGCTACTGGCAAAATGCAAGAAGCTTTAAAATTGTATAGAGCAACTGCTCTAGCAGCTTCTGGAACCCATACTTGAATGTGCCAATATGGACTACCAATTCATAGCCTCTGGCTTTGTCAGATTATTTTACAGCCTTCAGTTTTGAAGTTTTGTTTCTCTTAAAGCGGCCTGGGTCATTTATTAAAATTATCTTGCTGTTTCAAATGAATGCAGCTATACAGTTTAACAGTTTTAATCACATAATAATCCTCATAAACAGAGACCGGAACTTAAGCAGAATGCCTTTTTAAAATGTATCAGATCTATCTTCAATTTAAAAATGAATCTGTACAAATAATACCTTTGTGATTGAAATGCTACAGTTTTATGTTGCCTTTTTCAGTATAAATTTCTATTTTATGAAATAAATGCTTTTTGTTGCCTTTATTTAATTATCTATTATTTATTATTTTATTAATTATTAAATATTTCCTTCAGGTACATTTATTTCAATAACCGTTAGTTCGTGACAATGAAAGTTACTTCACCGGATGTATATTATTGTCTAGTAAGTCATCAATAGTTTGTAGTACACTGGGTTGTTATAGTTTTAGAGGCAAAGATGCATATTCAATTTGACTTGCAGTTCTTTTATTTGATGGAGAGGACATTCCAGAACAACTATTGGAACTCTTGCATCCATCTGCAGTTTGTTCTCTGCTGTCAAACTCACAATCACTATTCCTATTCAATGTGTTTATGTGTATTTCCCCAAAGTAATTTTTCATTATGTCACATAACATGCATGCAAATGGCTCATCCTGTACTACAATTACATCATTTCCTGGTGTATTAGTTTGACAATCTTTCTCTGCAGCAGGAATGGAATTAATTAGTTTCAGCATATACTCCACCAACAGAGAGTAAGTCCCTGTGAGGAATGTGGCAGCTTTACACTGTGCGACAAGGACAGCGAACATGTGACGGAGAATGCATGCTACACAAGCAGTAAAGCCATTCAAAAAACATGTGCCCTACTGATGTATGAAACTTTCACTGTGGATAACCAAGATAGTAATATAATGTAAATAAGAATTACCTTACAAAGGTTGAGTAGGTTCATAATCAGAGAGGTGTTCCTCAGGTTCACTGGTGTCACTGCTGGAAGAAATGTCATTATTTGGGTTCTCGATGATAATAGCATCGATGACATCTGAAACGATTACATCACTGTTCTAGTACTCCTGTTCAGTTTTCTCAACATGGTTGCAGAAGCCCTCCCAATCTTCTGTTGTTACTGCTGCTATGCCTTGCACCGCTAATTCTTTAAGTTGCGACAGTGACATATCGCCCGACACATTATGTTCCCGAACGTAATTTTTCACTTTAGACCATGCGTACTTGATAGTATTTACGTCACACTGTAAGGCGGCAATCTGACAACAGTATGGCCGTGTGCTTTTAAGAGTTCATCTATCTTAAAGATCTTCTCTCTAGGCTTATTTACACATACAGTTCGTCTTTTCTCATTGCCATGTTGCATACAATGTTAAGTCGCGTTAACCACGAAACCATTTCGGACTTCACTGCATATTGAGAAGGAGGTTTGTCAAGTTGCACATTGTGGTATGGGGCATTGTCAAGTGTTATTACTGCCATTGGTGGCAAACAATTTAACAGTTTATTTGTGACCCACTTTTCAAAATTTGCACTGTTCATTTGTCCATGGTAATCTCCCACTGCAGATCCAGCTTTATAAATCAATCCCGCATTTCTTAAAAATCCAGAACGAGAGCCAACGGTCACAATTGTCAGTCTGTTGCCTGAATTTATATTTGTGCAAACACTAAAAACGTTGTCACTCTGCCAGCATTTTCGGAAAGTGAGATTACTGTCCACCCACATTTCATCCAAATAAAATATGCTCTTTCCCTCACTGCGAAGTTGTTTGATGTTTCTCAAATACTGTGTGTGCCAATGTACGATGTCAGGTCTCTACAAAAGAAGCTTACGCTTACTCCTACATTTTCTCCAATTAATGTCATCATATGCAACAGCCTGCGGAGGGTCTCGGCGCACCATGGAAAGTCAATTTTTTGCCGTAATGCTAACAGTAGCTTTGTACAGGTTGCTACTATTTTTTGAACAGTGTAAAACTCTGCACAGTTCTTCGTATTACACACATATAGAAATCATCAGTATTTACCTTCTGCTCACATGATCTCGGTCAGTGTTTCTCCGGTGTATGGAGAGGCGACGAAGAGTCGGCTTCTTCTTTGTCTTTCGTTTGGCGCCTAATTGTTTTTATTAATGACTTGGACACTCCGGTATAATGAGCTGCTCTTTCTGTAGCGCAAACAAGAGGAACAGCTATCTGTTTAGATTTCAGTTTATCATCACAAACTTTAAGGACATTTGCTGTTATTTCCCAGCCTCGCTATGAACTGTTTTTCCTTTCTTTCACACATTAGACATCACGATTACGTACTTTTGCAAACACAGGATCACTCGATGAAAACAAAAATAATTCCTGAGTATACTGAAACCGAGAAGGCATTACATATTTACAAAAGGAGAAATCGTCAGATGTTGACCAGATGTTTTTGAATGGGCTGTAAGTGAAATATTATTATCATTATCATATTATTATTATTATTATTATTATTATTATTATTATTATTATTATTATTATTATTAGTGTGTATGGATTTATTAAAGCAAGTTAGTATTCTATTTATATCACACAACCTGTATAGCTGTGTTCTTAAATTGACTAAGGCTATAATAGTGTGGATTAATTTATTAATAGTCTAGTTAGTACCTCGTTTGTATCATACAATCTGTATAAATTCATATGACATGGTTCTTTTGTGTATTTAACACTATACTGAACTGAAAATAAATAAATAAAAAAACTGGCCAGAGTGTCATAAACATGCCATAAATACGTCAAGGCAGGGTGGTGGAACTGTCTCCAACCCCCCTCCGTCTCACCCCTCGGAGCTTTTCTTAACTGTGGTGAACTGTACTCATGTTTGAAGTCAGTACATGCATGTCACTACTGAACACTGCAACAGCCTCGTTCATACTGTCTGTATAGCTATAATGCAGTGAGGCTTCAGATAATGCTAGCAGCTGCACACACAGTTTTACAGAACAATGGCATTGATAGCTTTACAAACAGGTATAACATAAATATAATTTTGAGTCTAACTAATACTCAAAGCTCCATATATTGCTAGTGTTTACCCATAACATGTTTTGTTAGGACCTTCCTAACATCTTCAGCTGATGTCGACTATTGAATTTTGATTTGGTGAACTCCTTGGAGGAACTATCAGGAAACATACAAAATTAGAATTTGGCACATATAGGAAAGAAACAGAAAATTTCATAAAATCAGATGGATATTATCCAAGACAACACAAGCATGCTGTTATCAACAGTTTAACTTACAGGCTGGTTAATGTCCCCTTCAACAGGATGGAGTATATCAAAGAGTACAATCATATAATTCATATTGCAGAATACAATGGATTCAGTGCCGAATTGGTCAGAAAGAAAATTGATAACTTCAAAAGACAAGAGAGATGGAGACAAATAACTACTCTTTCTCTGATCGGTAATAAAACTTAGTACAGAAAATTTACATACCATCCCAGAGCTACACACCTTTTCCAAAAAGTCTTCAAATAATACATTGCTTTGGCCCCACGGAATAAATTTAGTGTACATTATTTGAAGCAAAAGGTTAGAAACAGTGATGTATTTAACATTTGAAAGTAATGAGTCAGTAATTCAAAAACAAACATCATTGAACTCACATAATACAAAGGAGATACCCACAGACAAAAAATTAGGCATGTACCAGATAAACTGTAAAGGCTTTGACAACTTTTACATTGGAAAAACTAAAAGGAATTTGAACATTAGGCTTAAAGAGCATTTAAGGAACATCAAGAACAAAGAAATTGACAAATTGGCGACAATGTACCATTTTTGGAATGATAATCATAATATAGAATAAGAAATCCACTTATTAAAATGTGTTAAAGGTTCAACCGCATTAATCACGTGAGAAAAGATATAAAGAAATATGAAGGAAAAAAGTTTCAATTTCCACACTGCCTTTCTACACCACCGCAGGTTTGAGATACCAACAGAGACGCCCCTATGGCCTCCAAAGAGTTCAGCAAATCAAAATTCAATAGCCAATTAACTGAGGATGTTAGGAAGGTCCTAATGAAACGTGTTCTAGGCAAACACTAGCAATATATGGAGCACTGAATACTAGTTCGACTCAAAATTATATTAATTTTGTGCTTCATTGTATCATAGTCCTTACTCATAGGAAGGTATAACATATTTTAAATATGCAGTCAGTTGCAAGTCATTTGAAGTTGGGTACTTAACTTGTCATTGTGAGGGATTCTGTCTTTTAAGAATGTGCAGAATAAGTTTTGTATGCTATATCTGTTTTGAGATTCTAAAATTATGAAAATGTTTGTAAATCTTTGGTCTTCTTAATGGAAAGAAGAATTATGACAATGTGAAGAACTCAAATTGTTGAGCAAGGGTGGACTTGGACTATTTTGCTGTTGAATTTATGTATAACAGTAAATACTTACAGACATGCCTGACTGTTAATTTGAATCTAAGATCTTGTTATTTGAAAAATAACTTATGGATGTATTGTCAAATAGAATGAGCTAAACTAATAAGAGATTTTGCATTTTTCCAGGTGGATGTGCAGCGCATGAAACAATCAAATTCATAACTTGTCAATATAAACCACTTAATAATACATTTATATATGATGGAATAACCTCAAACACAGCCTCATATGTGTTTTAAATATTGGATTGCAAGATAAAAAGTATGTTTTCATAGATGGTTCAATAAAACATCAAAGTTATTGCTTTGTGAATTAAAGATATGTGTTATGTTACAGTGTTTTAATAAATTATACATTTTTTTCTGTTATATTTTACTTAAGTGTCAACCTATTTATCCAAAACATATCCAGTATTTGTAAAAGGAAGCCATTGGGAAAAGGTCATATGCATTTATATTTTGACTTTTGTGCTTCCTCAGCCAAATTCACTTTTATATACGTAGTTGTTATGCATGTTACACATTTCTGTGTCTTTGAGCACAACAAAATTTGTTGCCATGGCTAGTAAAGGATGAAGCTGAAACTGTTTTCTGTTAAATGTTTTTGGTATATACTACTTGAAACTTACAATCTGTTACTTACAGATACTTTTTGTTAAGTACAGTGGATTTGTGCCACAGTGATATGAAATAACAACTTAGTAATTTTGTGACAATGTGATAGATTACGTATAATAATTTATGGAAAAGTTGTTCCTGATCCAATTTAACAAAAACATTTTCTTAAAAAACAAAGAGCCCCTAGTGGTTTGCTGGGAAAATATGAGTCAATTGGAGAATTTAATGTGGTTCAAATCCCGGTCATGGCATTGAATTTTTCATGTCGACCCTATGTTTCCATAAATTATAAGTAAATGGTGTGTTACATAAATTAACTCATTATCAGAATAATACAGACCATTATTTCTTAGTCACCAATTTTTGCTCCAGAATCATCTTTTCCATAAAGTATAAATAAATGATTGTCATAAAAATTGATTCATGCTGTTACCTTTTGATTGAACTAAAATGTTAAAAATACATTCTTTAAATAAAAGAGAAAACAGCCCACCTCACTGGTGTGGGCTTGGTACATTTAGCTCACATTCAAGAAGTGGTTACCTGGATAAATTTTTTTCAGAGGATTTTCCTTGTCTTGAAAAAGTGAATACAGGATGCATCAGAAAAGTGTATAAACACTTTGAACGGTTATAGAAACTATTTCCCATGCTACAAGGTTCAATTTCTGTGAGGAAGTGATATATTTCTTCAGTAGGTGACAGCAGAATTGTCACTCTAGTTACTCAACCCAGTTAGTGGCAAGGAGGTTATTTCAAGATGGTAGATGTATGTTTGAGTTTTATTTTCCTCCATGGTCTCCAGACATTACGCCGCTGAACTCCTTATGGTGCACAGTAAAAGATGAATTGTAGGGGAGGGGATCCGTCCCCTTCAGCTGCCGTGGTGTGTGCGCTGCGGATCCTTAGCACTCGTGGTACCTCTGACGTTACTAGAGGAACCTCGGGCCGAACTGCCGAGCTCCTCCGATTGGGGAGTTGTTCGGACTGGGTTGTACTCGAGGGGGCAGTGTGTTCCCGACAGCCACGGGGAATTGGGTACCTCCAGCCAGGCTAGAGGGTTGCCTCATAATTCCCAGGTACTAGCCTGCAGAGCTAGTAGAAGGTGTGCATGATCACCAGGCGGCCTCACCGAGGTCATATCGGTAGTCTTCCCTGCAGGGTTGATGCGCGTAAGTGGCGTATCCAATTCCACCCGTCTTGACATTGTAGTCGATGGGGAGGGGGGGGGCTTTTTAGACTCAAGGTATTGCCTCATGGAAAGACCCCTTGAGTTTCCATTGCTCCCGGGTAGGAGGAGACCCAGGTCCCCAGGTCCTTGGTCCTACAGGTCCAGGACTAATGGGAGTAGATCCTCTGCACCTAAATGTACAAATCACGTAACCTATATGTACTTCGGAATGAGATTTAAGTGGTGTGTGCAGAAATCCCAGTGGATTACATAGGTACGATGTACGGAAGCAGTGCTGACTCGTACTCAACAATGTATTGATGTTGAAGGCTATCAGCTTGAATAGTGTTCACCAAAAAGTGCATTTATGTTACAATCATTTCAAGCAATTGAACCTTGTAGAATAGTACATAATTTTTATGACAGTTCAAACTGTGTATACATTTTTTTGATGCACCCTTTATTGAATATCTTAAGCTCTATGGACCTCAGGCTCATTTGGGCAACGTTTCACTAAGGTGAAACATGCTGCTCCTAAAATATGACAATCAGTAATCATGGTTCTTGTATTTTGTGTATTCTGTCCAAAATGTAATAAAATACCCAATATTTAAGAATTTTAATGTAAAATGTCACATCACTCTGTGAGGACTTCAAGCTTTGTTACAAAGTGATCACAGAACTAGTATTTGCAATGCAAGAAGTTGTAGATTGTGTAACAAGAGGCATTATACTTCACTGCAAGTTGATGATAAATGTATTCTCTGTGGGAATGCTTATACTCAGTTCTTTCTTTGAAGGAAACTTATCTGCACAATCAGTTTAGGGCATTACTAAACAACTCTCAAATGAACATCTCATGTGACCTAGCAGAATGGTTAGGGCTGAAACTGCATCATCGGGGTCTGGTCATTTTCTCATCCTTACCAAATCTAGTTCCATTCTAGAGTAGGTAGTTATAGTAACCATGATGTCTGTTGAGTTGTATACCAATCACAAGACACTGCCATCCTTAGTGATAAACTGACAGCTATGCACTTTGTTTGCTTTAGCTTCCAAATTTCAATCATAGATTTACTTTTGAGGTTGCAGTCTCTTTTGAGATACTAAAACCTGAGCAGCAATCTAGAGAGGATCATCCTACCCTCCCAACCACTCAGCTAGGTTGGATTATTTGTTTACATATGCTTGTATATTCACAACAACATAGGAGGAGATTGGCTACTTGTCTGGAAACTACTAATAACAAAATGCTAGCACAAGAAGAAACAGAAGCCATATGTCATATTTAAGAAGAAAGAAAACATAAAGGATTTTTATGCTTGATAACAAAAGGAGATTCTTGATTTGGTTGCCTCTTGGCTGGAATTCCCACAGAGCTTGGCGATTCCCTTGTGAATGTTAGCAGAAATTTCAGTATTAGATCAGGAAACTGGTGACACCTTGCATAAGGAACTGTTCATGGGTGCAAAGGATAAGTTAAATGAGCTGACCTGTTTGCTTCATTCCCACAAGCACAAGAAAGTAATAATCAATTTCATAGTGTAGCAAGGAATCCAGTGACAATTTCTCCCCATTATTATCACTTTGGCAAATGTTATGAAGCTGGAAATAAGTTGGTGAAAAGCCCTCTGACCTTTGAAGAGATGTTCTATATTCTATTATTCCTGAGCCCAGTCTTGGTGAATATTCATAATCCCTGGTTATTTCCTGACAGGAGAAACCTTTGGTTTGGATTTCTAAGACATATTATATTTCAGAATCACCACACCTTTCTAGATAAAAGTTAAAATCAGCTACTCAAGGACATCTTTTGCATGGTGACATTGGTCAGGGCAAGTTACCTGGATACGGTTTTTTCTGGAGGTTTTCCTTATCCTGAAAGATGAATGTTGGGTAACTCTAAGCTAGTTGGACCCCGGGCTCATTTGAGAATCATTTCACCCATTCCATTCATTGTCTGATATAGCCTAATGTTGGAGGACATAAATTAAAAAAATAATCCTGTGTGTCTAATGTGCATCATAATTAATTCTCTGTGCAACATGTCCTTGGTTGTCCAAGATATGCCTGTGTGTGCCAGTCCTTTACCTGGGTGTTACAATGCACTCAATTTTAGGTGACAACCCAACAGCTGTAAATATAACACTATGGTTTAAGCACTATTGGGCTTAATACACAACCTTAACTTGTACTTCAGGTTTAGAAGCATTTTAGACTTTTAAGGTTATTTGCAATTTTTTAACATTAACCTTTTACCATTTTAGTCTTGTATTTCTTGTTTTAATTTTACTTTTTACTTTACAAGTTTTTGAGATTTAAAGATTTGATTTTGTGTCCAAATGACTCAAACATACACACACTCACTTGCTCGCTTCAAATCTTCATGTTCAGAAGTTGGCTAATTGAAATTCTAGAGTAGAGAGAGATTTCAAGAAGTCATGGCTTAGTTCACTGCATATTTTTTGAGGGGAGCGGATCGTACAGTGTTATTGCGACTTTATCACGTACTCATCTGTTCCAAATTAGATTATGGTAGTATCGTTTATGGCTCAGCACGACCATCTGTGCTGAAGAGATTAGACACAGTCCATAATTGTGGCATACGTATAGCAGTTGGTGCATTTCCAACGACCTGAGTTATAAACCTGTATGCTGAATCTGCAGAACCTCCTCTGCAGTACAGGCGCAACATGTTATTAGCAAATTATGGCTGTGGACTTAATTGCATGCCCACACATCAATCATTTACGCCGTTCTTTAACACCTTAATGGATGCGCCGTATAGGAACACTTGTATTAAACCAAAGCCACCTGGTTTTCGATTCCGGGAGCTCCTTAGACAGCTTGATACTGAAATGCCCAAGAGGACATACCCTCCTTGGTTGTGCAGAGCGTTCCATGTTGATCTGGGCATGACTAAATATGATAAATCTACCATGTCTATGTGTAGTATCCGCACATGTTTTTTAGAATTTTTATCGCGATATAAGGACTATTCTATAATTTGTACTGATGGCTCCAAGAACTCAAATGGAGTTGGTTGTGCTTACGTGTGTAAAACTGAATCGTATATATTCGGATTCCACACTAGCACTTTCATGTTTACTGCAGAGCTTTATGCAATATCCGGGCCATTTTACACGTATGTCGACGAAAGTTGGGGGACTGCTTAATCCTGAGTGATTCCCTCAGTGCACTTCAAAGCCTAGGGCAGCTGTACAACTACCACCCTATTGTGCAGCATATTCAGGGTGCCCTCCATGTTTTACACGCTTCTGGCGTTAGCGTGGTGTGTGCATGGATCCCTGGTTACGTAGGCTTGTGGGGGAATGAAATGGCGGATTCAGCAGCCAAGACAGCTACCATGAGGCCCAGGGTTCGAGTACCATCTGTGACGTCGAAAGATTTTAGGGCCATATTGTGGAGAGCTGTGCAAACCTGCTGGCAGGAAGAGTGGTCCGCTCTCCACAATAATAAACTTAGATCTGTGAAAGAACTTCCGATTCCCTGGGTTACCTCCTGTCGTTCATCTTGTCGCGAGGAGGTGAGTTTGGCCTGGTTGCATATTGGGCACTGCTTTTTTACTCATAATTTTCTTTTTAAAAAGAAGCCTGCTCCACTGTGTCCGTTTTGCAACGAATCGTTATCTGTCCGACATGTGCTGCTAGAATGTTTTTACCTAGTACAGCTGAGGACATCTCTGCAGCTGCCAGCCAGCTTTGCAGAAATGCTAGCAGATGATGATAAAGTGTTGGAGAAGGTTTTTAGATTCTTTTCTAGGTTAGACTTTAGGATTTAGTGAACAGAATTTTTGGTAGGTTGGATTTATATTTCTTTTTATTTATTTTACTTTTGTTTGTTTTTTGTTATGTACATGTATTTTTTATAAATTTCTTTACACTTGTATAGATTTTTAGAACGATTTATATCTGGCTTTTGCCATGACTAGTTTTCTAAAGGGCACTGATGACCGATGTAGTTGAGTGCCCTTATACACATCATCATCATCATCACTACATATTTTTGCAATTTTCTTGAGGATTATATTAAAGAACTGTTGCATGTGACTCGGTGCATATTCACATAAATTGTGACAGATTAAGTTGGTAGCTGTGTCATGAATTCAATTGTCATGGATGTCAGAATTTGTGCAGTGGCCTTAACTTTAGATTCATCTCTGATGTGATGCTAAGTAGGAGGTGGTAAAGGCTGCAGATGTAGAAAATAGTAAAATTAAGTGGCCAGGTTCTGTTGTTTGTGACCATACGAGATACATAATTTATTGAGTATTAAAGAGAATTCATCTTGGGCTACTCCTGAGCGGGGCCCTAGTCTGTTTGCCATTAGAACAGCCCTTCAATACATGTACATACTTGCTCCTTTCTACCATAAATTTTGATCTCCTCACTTTCCTTTCTTTCCAAATTTTGTCTTTCTCTATTATATTTTATTTCAACTTTTTATTAATTACTTCACTCATCTATGTTCTTCTTAACCTCAAGTTTCTGAGATTTCTTACCTTTACTTATCCTCTTTCGCTATTTCAGTTAATCATCACTTAATGCTTTTACCAATCCTTCTTCCTATTAAATTTTATTTTATTTCACTTGCTTGTATCCTCTTCGCTCTCAAGACTCTTCTCTTTTCTTGCTTCCTTTCTTGTGATTTACCCAGTCACTTTTAAAATCTGGTCACATCTGCTTATTTCTTTTCTAATCTCCTGTGTTGCTACAGTTGTTTCATTTGGCACTTGCCGTATAGCAGTTACTTCTTGTCCTTTTTCCTTAGCTTTTTCATGTGCTTCCTGCATGCTATTTACACAAAATATTTCTTACTTAGATGTCTCACTTTCATACCAGACCAACATTTCTAAATTTTGCCCCCCCCCCCTCCTCCATTAGCATAAAAAATCAATATGTTACCACTATCTTCACCCACACATGTTGCTGATTCTTCCTGTATCTCTGCTCTCTGATCATTCCCTCTAGATAATATAGCACTGCTGCTAATTGATGTCATCAGCCTTTTCTGCTCCACATGCACTATTGCAGTATAATTTCTATCCTTGCAGTCTATTGCCCTGACCATTTTGTTTTCTGCTGAAATTTGCATTCCCATCCCTCGCCTTTTGTTGTTCAGTTGTTCTTTTGTCTTGCTGTCATTTAGGTAACTTTTTTCTCTCTTCCATTTGTCAATTAATCCACAGTTTGAAGTTTCTTATTAGTGCATTGTATCCTTGTTTCCTCACTTTTTTCTTCAACCAGTCTCTCTGTTCTTTTTGTTCTTATGATAGGTCCTTAATAATATAGACATTCCTCTTAACTTTTTTGCATGTTTTAGTATACCTGTAGTTCTCCATTAATGAATTTTGTCAAGATATTTCTTTTTCCATGCAATTCTAAATGCATCCCATAGTTCAAAGTCTCTCATATTCATTCCCAATCTTTTTTGTTAATAGTTCTTATATCTCCTGAAATTTCCAATCCCTCTACACTCTTCCATCCTGGAAATCAAAAGGTTGTATGTTTTCATGCTGTCTTCCATACTTCCCATTTTTCTTTCCATTTTTATCATCTTTGTTTTTATTCACTCCAGCTCTTTATTTTTATCTGTAGCTCTACGTTTTCCTTATTCTTCCATTCTTGTTTAAATCTCATTGCCAAGCCATTGTCTCTTGTATAACTTCTGTCCTTTTTTAGTTGCCATGCCACGTAGTCTGTTTTGCCTTACTTCCTTGGGACCACTCTCCTGCATGTCTGTTCTGCTCTATTGCCAGATAAGTATTCAGTGAAGTAGTGGTTAGATTATGCAGCTTTTCGTGTTTTAATAATGCTGTTTTCTTTCTATATCTGCCTTCTCTTGCAGTTTGAAAATGCTCCATGTAGTCTAGATTTCTGGTGAAATTTTTATACTGAATTTTTGGTGGAATCTAAGCACATCTAATGTAAGTAACTGGAGAAAATAAAAACGTCAAGCTTTAGATCTTTAAATCCATTGCTGTTTCTCACAATTACTTTTAAAGTCTGCCCCCTTCACCAAACTTCCATCTGCCTGCTTGCAGGAGGGCTACTTTTATAAAACAAAGGTAAATAAAAAATGATGATTTATCAATTGGGGGGGGGGAAGGCTCTTTGGATGGCAACTTACCTAGAAGGTACTCCAAAATAAAACCCAGTCCCTCTGAAATTGGGATTGTACAGTGGACTGGCCCTCAACATGTATATAAATTTAGGTATTATCAAAATAAACTATTGTGATGTTTTGAATGGCAAAAAAAAAAAAAAAAAGCTCTTTGGATGGCAACTTACCTAGAAGGTACTCCAAAATAAAACCCAGTCCCTCTGAAATTGGGATTGTGAGGTGGACTGGCCCTCAACATGCATATAAATTTAGGTATCAAAATAAACTATTGTGGTGTTTTGAATGACAACCATTTCAAAAATATCCATTGCTGTGCACCCATGGACAAAAAAGAACTAGTCATGTCTGGAATACCAACTTGTCTAAGTCCTATTTGACATTTTAGTTAATTGATGGAAATTAATAATTTTTTCACACTAGCTGTATATAGGCTAAGGTTTTTGATAGTCAACATGAAAAATTCAATGCCACAGCGCCGGAATTTGAACCACGGATCTCCTGGTTTCCATCCAGTCAATAGTAAGTTGCCACAAACGGTGTATCTGGAGAGCCCCTAGTAGTTTACGGGGAAATATGCAAGTCAAATGCAGAATTTAATGTCTTGACGGTAAATTGGCCATGGTAGCTCAATGGGTTGGAGCGACTGGATGGAAACCAGGAGATCCGTGGTTCAAATCCCGGCCATGACATTGAATTTTTCAGGTTGACTCTATCCTATTTGACAGTTTATGCCATCCACAATATAGATGCATAATGGCTGCAACAAGTTGCCAAAGTTTCAAATCTTAATATTACTAAATCATTTGATCAATAATGTCACTGATCGTATTGTTGTTGGAGCTGCGACAAGCCAGTGCCAGGTGCGCATAGGCAGGGATGAAGGAGACAGATGCTGACGCGCGAGCTGGACGCTTGCCGAGAGAGAGAAGCAGAGAGAAGTCTGGAATGCTCCATCTTTCTCTTGCCGCCACAATTGAGGAGTGTTTTTCAAAACAAGATAGATGCAAAATTTTATGAAATTGAGTTATATATAGTATCAGCAAAATTTTCACCTTCAGATGCACTTGCTGAGTTAAAGCAAAAGTCGATAGATGCAATTTTATGATTTTATGATCCAGCGTATAGCAACCTTAATTCTATGAAACGCATGTTGGCATAGACTGCCATCTCACTATTGTGATTCTTGGAATTCTCAATCATTTCTGCAAGCTTTGCACACTGCTGCAGCATTGGCAGTAACTGCAAACTCAGGTTGTCTGCTTATATTTCACATTCATTTCTGAAAGCTTTGTTATACTTATATGGCATTTTTATTCTAAGTTGAGACACTGCACTGTACTATGCACAATGTACAGGAGCTCAGACTGTGAAACTGTATCAGTCGTAGAATGCGCGGGAGGTAGGAATTGTTGTTGTTTTCAAATGCTAGGCTTTGGCAATGAAGCCATTAGCTCTCTAAGTAGCATAAATTTAACCGTTTTTTAAGTGGACACCAATTTTTTTGCTTGTAATGGTGGTTACATCATCCACTCACTTTAACCCCCAGTATGTCTGGAGGGCCACACCTGTCTTTGGTTAATGCGTCCATCGGACCTGGCCGGGAGGAGTTTTAAAGTCCATCGGCTTTTCTCACAAGCACCAATTGTGGAACATTTGTACGCCGTGACAGGCCAGTGTAAGAGTGTTAGCGGTATAACTACATCAGAACTAGAGGAAATGCTATTTCATCTCTCAAGACAGATGATACAATTATATATAAGATTAAGAATATATATAAGATTAAGAATATATATATGAAAAAAATTATGATTTTCTCATGCTTACGTTTTTCTACATACATCTCAAGGAATCATGAAGTCAACTGCTTGGAGTCTTCCGGTGTTGTTTCCAACATTGAAAATAAAACTGCACACCAATACATCTTAATGGTTTGTGTAAAATTTTACAGAAATGCCTTTATAAAAGTAGGCATGGGAATTGTTTTCACGATGCCGTAATTGCTGTAATTCTGTTACTAAAAAGCTGGGCTTTACTCTTTGGTCTTAGATGACGATGGGTCATTTAGGGTTTTTATTACAATAAAATTGTAATTGTTTAATTATTGTAATAATAATCGTTTTACTTGCTAAGTAAACACTTAGAAATACACAAATTTGGTAAAATGGCTCTTAAAATGCACTGTAGCAAAATGACTATCATCGCAACATACACTGCAACAAATTTGCTAAACACATCCACGAACACGATCCCAAGTCAGTACCAATGACATTCTGTCAAACAGCAGCACACTCAAATTAACTTGAGGTGCCAGCCGAGCACCTATTTTCAATAGTTTGATTTATAGGTTAATAAATACAACCCTGAATAAAGAGGAATTTAATAGGGAATATAAACACTTTATTAATACTACTTTAATTAATGGTTTTAATAAAGACTTTATACACAAAAAGATTGAACAATTTAAATATAAAAAAACTGTAAATGATATTTCAACCCTTAATAAAAAGACGATTACAATTTCAAAAAATTACGTACCACCCTTGGGTTAATGAACATTTTCAAAATATTTTTTAAAGAATTGGTATACCTTTGGTTCGTCAAAATAAATATAATATTAACAATTTATTACACTTCTCTAAAAAAGATAAAATTCCTGATAGTAAAACATCTGGCATTTATCAATTTAATTGTTTAGATGCAATGAGGTTTATATTGGAAACACCAAACGTAATTTAGAAACCAGAATGAAAGAACATTTTTGAAATATTGGATATAAAAAGACTGATAAATTGGCCGTAGCAGATCATTTTTGTCATTTAACCGTGAAATAAATCCAGAAGTTACATTATTAAAATGATTAAATGGTCCGATAGATTCAATGGTTTAGGAAAAAAGTAATTATTTCAAAAAATAGAAATCGCCTAATGAATTTTGAAATAGTGACAATTGCTTCTGTCTTTAAATTTATTTCATTTTCAGAGTTCGATGGTACTGACAGGAATTGTAAAAACATTGTAAAAATTGAGGTAGGCATTATAAAAACAAGGAAAGGAAATCAAAATGCAAGTCAAGGAAAGCTTACACTCCAGCAATTTCATGTTCACATGGTCTCGAGTGCACTCTAAGAAATCCTAAAAGTAAAGGTCATAGCACTGTGATGTAGCTGATTTGACTTATAAGTAATTTCACCATTTTTCTGTGCTAAATAAAATAGATCAAGATAAATTCCTTATGAAATATATGCGTATTACATCTCCTAATTGCAGAGTGATGAAAGAAGCTTAAAAAACGAAGCAGACTGCTAGCTTCCAAGGAATCACAGGGGTATTAAAAAATAAATTATCTCTCCTGGGTAGAAAGTTTCACTTATCTGAGAATGCACCACAGGAAACCAGAGGAAGTGAAAGAACAGGAATATTACAGAAGGGCATTTCTGCTGCTAAAAAGCAAGATGTTAAAAAGTACAGATACAGAGAAAGCCACTATAGAAGAGGATATTTACCTCCATAACTTAATATCTGAAAAATGTGGAACAACTTTTGCAAAGAAAGAAGATTAAGAAATCTACCAGTCTGCTTATTGTCAAAATATAAATACATATTTTACATTAAATTAATTAGGAGTCGATTAATAACACAAAACAACACTCACTTTTAAATTTTCCCGGAACCGGTTTCTGAGGCCTTCCCTCTATCTTCAGCCGGACATCGACTTGTTCTCATTGGTGTAGCTGGCAATATTTTGTCATCGGTCTCCTCTGGTGGCGGTTCGAGGAACTTGCTGAACAAATCTTTCTGGGGGATGTCGAAATTGAATACTTTGTTCCTATTTTTTGAAATAAAGATTTGTTCCCATGTGGACAGTTCTTCTTTTCCTGTTGTATGTTTTAGTAATTTTGGTTCTGGATTTATGTTGTGGTTTTTTTCCCAAAAATGCGTGGCAACTGCTGATTTTTCTAATTGTTTGTATTTTATGTTCCTAAAGTGTTCCTTTGCTCTTGTTTCTAAATTTCTTTTGGTTTTTCCAATATAAATTTGACTACAGTCACAGCATTCAATTTGATATATACCAGATTTTTTGTTAGATGGATTGGCATCTTTGATGTTTGAGCAACAGGAAAAGAAGAACTGTCCACATGGGAACAAATCTTTATTTCAAAAAATAGGAACAAATCAATTTCGACATCCCCCAGAAAGATTTGTTCAGCAAGTTCCTCGAACCGCCACCAGAGGAGACCGATGACAAAATATTGCCAGCTACACCAATGAGAACAATTCGATGTCCGGCTGAAGATAGAGGGAAGGCCTCAGAAACCGGTTCCGGGAAAATTTAAAAGTGAGTGTTGTTTTGTGTTAATATCCTCTAGCATCCGTAGGTATCATATATGATACCTCCGGTTTAGAATTTTTCCCGTCCTTAGCTGATAAGCTAAGCGAGTGGGCCTGCCAGTATCGCAAAGTATACGTCCTGAGCATTCTGTTCGTCATTTGTTTTAACTTACTGGCGCAATTCATAGGTGGCAGCAACGGCTGGAAATTGTTTGTTCCGGAGCCATTCGACATGTGGGGATGCAAGAGAGGTAAATATGCATATTCTTTTGCAATTTCACAACTTTAAGTGTTTATTTATATTTAGAAGTGTTTCATTTAACATTGAAATAAATATCTTAGTTATTGAAATGTTATTAATGTTAAAAATCGTCTACTTCTTTTAAGGTATCATATGTGATACCTCGGGACTCAATTATTACAAAATGGGCTACTCCTGTCTTGTAGGTTATAATCGCATGTTTGTTTGTTTTGCAAGGTATGGTGTGTTTTCTTGCAAGTTTTAGTTATTTTATATTAGCATTACATGCAGGGAATGTATAGGTATATATGAGATACTTTAATAATTTAATATTTATAAATATATAATAAATAATAAATTAACCTTTCTCTTTTTCCCGAAGGCTTAACTGACGAAGAAATCGTGGAACTATTGGCAGTGGAGGACCCTAATATTTCGGAATTTGAGTTTCATGAAGATGAAGGTGATTTGTCAATCAGACCAACAACACCAGCAGTTGAGTCATCATCTGATTCAGAGGATGACGAGGTGCCTTTGACTGAGATACAACACAGAGGTCCTAAATGGAGGCACAAGTCTGAGTAAGCAGTAATTAGAAGCAAACGTGTAAATTTCAAGAGGGATAAAAAGTGTAAATTTCAAGAGGGATTCAGATTTGAAAAGGGAAGGCCGAGGCTCTTTGGATCAGCTGGTAAGGACTGATGAAAGAATGGCTGTAATTAAATGGCTTGATAACAAACCGGTTTATGTTGCTTCTTCAGCTTTTGGTGTTGATCCTGTTGTCCAAATTCAACGTTGGTCAAAGAAAGACAAAGTGTATGTGCAGATTCCTCGACCAAATGCAATTACCAAATATAATACATTTATGGGTGGTGTGGATCTCCTGGATAGAGTAGTAGGACTAGCAAATGGACAATTAGGACAATCCACCATTTCATAGACTTTGCTATTGCAGCAGCATGGTTGGAATACAAGCATGCAGCTCAAATTAACCAATTTAAGAGGAAAGACATATTGCAGTATCAAGCTTTCAAGCTTGATTTTGCTCAAAACCTACTTTTTATGGGGTGCCAGAAAATGTGCAAAGTTCAGGGTCGAGCTCTGAAGACAGTGATGGAGATGGTGGTTCACCAATAAAACGAGCAAGAGCACCAAAAGATGTGCCATCTATACATTTCAGGATGCTTAATGCTAAACATATGCCTGAGATGATTAACCATAAGCAAAAAAAAAAAAAAAAAAATCAAAATGTAGATTCGGGGGTTGTAGGGGCCTAACTTTTGTTTGATATAAAACCTTCCTATACCTCACAAGTGAAAGAAATTGTTTTGCTGTTTCACACTAAGTCATGTTAAGGTGTTTTCATTAAACTGTTGTCATTAAAAGAGCTTAATTAAAATATGTTTAGAGCACTATTAACTTCAACCTCATATGTATTTGTATTAATATAGTCCGCAGGTATCACATATGATACCAGCTGTAAAATCTTTTTAAAAACAATAAAAAATATTTTTCTTGTATTTTTACCTTATTTGTGTCTGTATCACCTAGTATTATAAGTTTCAAGAAAATTGACCTTCAGACGTATCCTCGGGACTCAAGAGGTTAATCGACTCCCAATTAATTTAATTTATACAACAACACTGTTTTCAACACTTCCATGAAAGGACATATTTTACAACTTCTTCAACTTTTCATTCCGTACTCCCACACACTGACACATGCTCCAAATGCAAAATGGGACTGATGAAGATCAAGACAGAGGCAGACGTGGAAAAGAAAAACAAACTAAGAACCATGTACAGACTACACAAGTTGTGTTCAAAAAGGTTTTATCAGCTATTGAAAGAGGAAAATGCCGAGGCAATCACTATTTGCTTTGATATGCAGCAGAATCAACCACTGCCTAAACTTTCTGTTAGCGATTCTATGCAAGGCAAGGTATTAATCTATGCATAATGATTCCATCTAAAACCCAGAACAAAGACGATATTTCCTTGTATACATAGCTAGAAACTGAATGTCTGAAGGCTGCAATCAGGTTGCCTCAGCTTTGCACTATTTCTTGTTGGAACTGGAAGAAAGGAATTCCAGCAATGCTCCTTCTACCATTTGTTTAATTTATTCATTCTTTAAATTTCCATACAAGATTATGGACACGCCAAAACAAAAATATTTACAAAATTTAAGTACAAAATTTAAATAGAGAAATTACAAAAAATATGTGTAAGAGTAAATGCCAAAATATAATAATATAACTAACGTTCCAAATATTCTTGAATAGAATAAAAACATGCTTAAAAATTTGGTAGTTTCAATTTAAAAATCTTTTGGTTCTCAATCTGTTTTAAATAAAAAGTTAACTTATTGTACAATTGGGTACCGCTATACGTGAAGGAATGTTTGTTTAACGTGGTATTATTACTAATTGCTAGTAGGTTTGAACTGTTTCTTGTATCATGCTGGTGTGTCACTGCATATGTTTTAAAGCAATTTAAACTAGGTTTTACTTTTTCAAACTTGCTCTAGTCAGAACAAGAATAGTGTCAATATGTTCATGCTTATTGCTTTCCTGGAGAAGAGTAAAAAATTTTCCCGCATTTCACATATCTACCCAATACGTGGGCACAGTTATATTCCTGATAGAGTTAGCAAAGAAAAGAAAAAGGATGTTAAAAATCTAGCTAAATCATTTGAAATTCCAGAAACTGCAAAAGAATTTTATGAAGATTTACTAGAAGATACCAATAAAGGTTAAAGCTTACTTATTCATATTGTTTGACATTTCTTTGTATTCAGTATGTATGTTATATAAATAAAATATATTATTGTGAATATAGCAGTACTTAGTTTCGAAGTTTATACCTGATCAAATAATCCTTATAAACAATAAATAATTAACTTATTAATTTTTAGATGAGTCATATTTATTACACATCTGCTTCACTTTCGTACCTATTTTGAGGACATGTTTCGCAAATCATCGTTTGCATCTTCGGCTCTTATGCGACTAAAGCTTGATCCAGTGGTGTAGGTAATTCTGGAGTTACTGCTGCCGTCTGTTGATTTAGTGATGAACTTAAATGTGGGATTCTCTTCTGGCGGAATTTCAAAGTTCATTAGTTGGTTTTTATGTTTTTCTATGTATATTCTCTTCCATATGACGAGTTCACTATGTTTTTGTACGTATTTTAGTAATTCGGTGCTATCTTCAATTTCATGATTTTCAGACCAGAAATGAGCTGCTATTGCGAACTTATCAATATTTTTGTATCTTAAGTGCCTGAAGTGTTCTTTCTTTCTAGTGCCTATTTCTTTTTGTCCTCCCTATGTAAATTTTTTCACAGTCTTTACACTTAATCTTGTAAATGCCTGACTTTTCCTCTGGTTTTATCTTATCAGTATTATTACTGTGAAGTAGGTTTTTAATGTTGTAATTGTTTTTTGGTGCTAATGTTATATTGTATTTCTTGAATATGTTTTGGAACTTTTTTGTGGCCCAGGGGTGGTAAGTAAATTTAGCAAATCTAATTTCTTGTTTAATTGGTGTGAGAGTTGTGATCTTTTTTAATCTCTTTTGAAGTTTGAATGATTTTAGTTTTTTATCTACAAGGTTTTTTTCATATCCATTTTTAATTGCAGTTTTTAAGATTTGATGGTATTCGTTTTGATATTCTTGCTGGCTGAGGGGTAGATTTACTAATCTGTGTGTGAGACTGTTGATGGTGGCATGTTTGTGTGGAATTGGGTTGAAACTATTTGCTTTGATGTAATTATCTGTGTGTGTTGCTCTTCTATAGATACCAAATTCTAGTTTTTCATTGCTTTTTGTGATTTTAAGGTCCAAAAAAGGTAGAGTACAGTCCTCTTCAGTTTCCACTGTGAATTGTATGCTGGGTTCTTGCAGGTTGAGTAGTTTCAAAGCATCATCTATTTATTGATGTGTGTTTGGAGGAATTTACTAACAGTGACGTCAAAATTAATATAAAAATTATTTGTGGTTGGTTTATTGACACTCGTCACTTACTTCTTCATATATTTATGAGAGACTAGTTTCAAAGGCCCTGGCCTCCATTTTCAATCTCTTTCCAGCTGGCATCTGTTGTCTGCTCTCTTTGGTGGTGGAACTATGAACTTTTTTGTCAAATTATCTACTGGCGGGATTTCAAAGTTCATTACGCGATCCTTATTTTTCCAGATGAATATGTTCTCCCATGTTGTCAATCTATTTTGGTTTATCACTCCTTTTAATAATTTTGGATTTGGATCAATGTCATGGTTTTCATCCCGAAAATGAAATGCTATTGCTGACTTGTCTTCTTGTTTCAATCTGATGTTTCTAAAGTGTTCTTTGACTCTGGTTTTTAAATTTCTTTTTGTTTGACCTATGTAGCATTTTTCACAATTCTTACAATTTATTTGGTATATTCCAGATTTGTAGTAGTAGTATAGTAGTAGTCTAATGCCCGTTAGCTTGGATGTATTCCATTTGCTTTCTTGCTTCCCAGTATAGTTCAGTTATTGTTCTTGTGGGTGATGTTTTGAGAGCCGGACAGACAGAAAGGTGGTCTTTATTCATTATGGAATCGATATCTTGACACAGGATACAATTTGGAGATTTAAAGATTTTAATTTTATGAAGATGTGCAGCCAGACAGTCATGACCTGTTATCAATCTGAATTTTGCTACTGCTTCATGTCTTGGGTGTTCAGGTATCAAGTTTTTCTTGTGTAGGATAGCTGCCCATGGTTTTTCATTGCTTTCTGTTGTGAGGTGTTCCATCAGTTCTTTCTGAAACTTTCTTTGGATTATAATTTTTGCCGAATGATAGGACAGAGTTTTGTTAGGTTTCTGTAAGATTTTGGTGCCCTTTTTTGCCAGAAGGTCTGCCATTTCATTTCCTTGAATTCCACAATGAGAGGGGATCCATTGGAGCTGGATAGTTTTATTTTGGTTATTTAAAATTCTTATGATCTTTTTAATTTCAAATATTTTACTGGATATTGGTAAGTTATTTGTTGTTATAGCTTCCAGATTTGTTACCTGAAGGAATTTCATCTTTTGTTTTTGAATTTAGTAATTTTAAAATTGAGTATCTATTAGTAGGTGCCAAGATGATATTTTGTTCCTTGAATATCTTTTTAAATTCATTAAATGTTTTTGGATGATATGTGAATGAACTGAATATGCTGTTGCTTTCTTTTTCTTTAATAAATGTGGTTGCTTCCTTAATGGTTTTCTTTAGTTTAGATTTTCTAATTTTCTTCAACACCAAACTTTTGTTGTATCCGTTTTCTTCTGCTATGTGTATTATTGCTTTTTGTTCCTTGAAATATTCTTCTTTTTCCATGGGTATGTTGACTAGTCTGTGTGTAAGGCTGTTTATTATTGCATGTTTATGTGTAATTGGGTTGTGGCTATTATTTTTTATATAATTTTCTGAATGTGTTGGCTTCCTGTAAATTCCAAATTTTATTTTTGTATCATTCCTGATGATATTTAGATCCAAGGTTGGTAGTTGTCCATTGATTTCCTTTTCTATTGTGAATTTGATAGTCCTTTCTTGCAGATTGAGTAATTTTAATGCATCATCTAAATGTTTACTTGGTACAATTGCAAAGATGTCGTCAACATATCTATACCAAACCTTGAAGATCAATGGGAAGGACTTTTTAATTTGTGTTTCAAATGCACTCATAAATAAGTTAGCCAAAAAAGGTGAAAATGGAAAGTGGAAAATTACAGGAAAAAAGGAGAAAAATTGCAGCGGACATAAGATTCATAAATTTATGTATCAAGGAAAAAGTAGTAAAATTTGATAAAAATAGTAGACAACAAAAAGCAGCAGAGAGAAAAGTATTAATTGTAGAAAAGAATAAACACTATAGAAATAGGAACACGCTAGAAATAAAATTGTACAATTTGCATCAAAAACTTACCAAACAATTAGGAAGTATATTTTGGGAAAATTTTGAAAACAATTTATTCGCATATCTTAATAGAAAAATGAAGACAAAAATAGCAAAGTTAAAGAATAAATTTTAAAAAAAATTTATGCCAGAAAGCAGGCACTTTTAAAAAGATAAATCAAAAAGACAAACATAACCTAAAAGATCATCTAAACAATGTGGTTAACCTATCAAACCAAAATTTTACAAAAACAGAACTGAATATGCTGAATCTAGGTTTAAAGACATGTTTAGATTATTCCAACCAAATTGAAGATTACATTGCTGACATCCAAATTGCTACACAAATACTTAATGAAGAAAGTAAAAACACAGTAAAAAACAAATGCTCCAAAATAGTAGAAGAGATTAAAAATGAAAAGAAAAAGAATTTTAGTAACCAAATCATAAAAGCTCTTAAAAAGAAACCGGTTATTTATACTAAAGCAGACAAGGGAAATAAACTAGTAATTCTGGAAAAAGAAGAATACACAAAGAGGATGGAAGATTTGTTAGAAGACAGTAATTACCAAAAAGTAGAAACTAATCCATTAAAGTACTGCATTGAAACCACAAATAAAACGCTAAAAGAGAGCAAAATAATCAACAAAAAAGAATTGTACAAAATTAAAGTAGATAATCCAACATTACCAAGAGTATATGGGCTGCCAAAAATTCATAAAGCAGGGAAAGGCATGAGACCTATTACTAGTAGCATAAATGCCCCCACATATAATTTGGCCAAATGGTTACTAAGTAAATTTAATAGTTTTCCAAAATTTGAAAGTGCAAATTTAAGAAACTCTTGAGATTTAGTAGAAAAAATCAAAGATATAAATTTGGACAAAAATGACAGACTGGTTTCATTTGATGTCACATCTTTATTTCCAAGCATACCAACAGAAAAATTGCAGACTGTGTTAAAAAAATGGCTAGCTACAATTGATATGGAAGCAATAGAAGCAGAAGAATATATTTCTCTAACAAAAATATGCATTGAACAAAATTTCTTCAGCTTTAATGGAAAACACTACAAGCAGAAATCAGGATTATCAATGGGCAATCCACTTTCACCTTTTTTGGCTAACTTATTTATGAGTGCATTTGAAACACAAATTAAAAAGTCCTTCCCATTGATCTTCAAGGTTTGGTATAGATATGTTGACGACATCTTTGCAATTGTACCAAGTAAACATTTAGATGATGCATTAAAATTACTCAATCTGCAAGAAAGGACTATCAAATTCACAATAGAAAAGGAAATCAATGGACAACTACCAACCTTGGATCTAAATATCATCAGGAATGATACAAAAATAAAATTTGGAATTTACAGGAAGCCAACACATTCAGAAAATTATATAAAAAATAATAGCCACAACCCAATTACACATAAACATGCAATAATAAACAGCCTTACACACAGACTAGTCAACATACCCATGGAAAAAGAAGAATATTTCAAGGAACAAAAAGCAATAATACACATAGCAGAAGAAAACGGATACAACAAAAGTTTGGTGTTGAAGAAAATTAGAAAATCTAAACTAAAGAAAACCATTAAGGAAGCAACCACATTTATTAAAGAAAAAGAAAGCAACAGCATATTCAGTTCATTCACATATCATCCAAAAACATTTAATAAATTTAAAAAGATATTCAAGGAACAAAATATCATCTTGGCACCTACTAATAGATACTCAATTTTAAAATTACTAAATTCAAAAACAAAAGATGAAATTCCTTCAGGTAACAAATCTGGAATATACCAAATAAATTGTAAGAATTGTGAAAAATGCTACATAGGTCAAACAAAAAGAAATTTAAAAACCAGAGTCAAAGAACACTTTAGAAACATCAGATTGAAACAAGAAGACAAGTCAGCAGTAGCATTTCATTTTTGGAATGAAAACCATGACATTGATCCAAATCCAAAATTATTAAAAGGAGTGATAAACCAAAATAGATTGACAACATGGGAGAACATATTCATCTGGAAAAATAAGGATCGCGTAATGAACTTTGAAATCCCGCCAGTAGATAATTTGACAAAAAAGTTCATAGTTCCACCACCAGAGAGAGCAGACAACAGATGCCAGTTGGAAAGAGATTGAAAATGGAGGCCAGGGCCTTTGAAACTAGTCTCTCATAAATATATGAAAAAGTAAGTGACGAGTGTCAATAAACCAACCACAAATAATTTTTATATTCATCATCTATTTGTTTGTAGGGCACTATTGCAAAGATGTCGTCTACGTATCTGTACCATGTTTTAAAAATATGAGGGAAGGCTTTAGTTAAATCTCGAATAATTAACTTGTTGGTTGTATAATACATTATGTATTATGAAAAGGTGAAACTAAATAAAAAATAATAAATACATAAATAAAAAGTAACAAAAACAATAAATGACAAAAATAACAAAACTTCATGTATTAATTTCTCGCCCATGCAGGAAAGTTGATCAGCATCTATAGGTTTTTGAAAACCTCTGCATTTTCAAACCTCAAATTTGCACTAGTTAAATTACAGTATATGTTTAACATTCCGTGAGACAGTTTTAGGAAGGAGAACTGAATGATTAATATAGTTGCTCTGCTAACCATTTAATATTGCCAATAAATAAAAAAAAAAGTTTTTCTTAGAAACACATTTTGTGCATCAAGTTTTGAAAAAATGCTCCTCAATTGTTCTCGGAAAATCTACCGCATTCTACAACAATGACGGGGAGGTATAATAGCAGCAAAGTGTAAGGAGTTGAGTTGCAGTTGTGTGATGCACCGCAGTGGAATCTTTTGTTTGTTTACGTGTGACAGAGTAATGAGACGACCTTGAAGACCTGTTTGTCAATGTCACGTTTTGCTGCTGCAAGGGTTGTACAAAGCTTCTGTTTACTGCAATAAAGTGTTTTAAATTACTTCAAGCATGACTTTTGATTCTACCAACCCATGAAGTCACATTTGGTGTCAGGAGTGGAACATGATGATGGAAGCTGCATTTCTTAGAAAAGATGGAAGAAATGAAGACAGTGAATGACATCCTCACTACGAAGACGGAAGCGGCAAATAAGACCCTGGCCGCAAAAATGGAAACGGCAAATAACAACCTGGCTACGAAGATGGAAGAAATGAAGGCTGCGAACGAGGACCTCACCGCCAAATTTGAAGAGCAGTTGGCCAGCGTGAGGGATGACATCACGGAGCTGGGTAAGCGGATGGGTCAAGTGGACGAGCGCGTCGTAGACCTGACGAACCGCGTTAACGACATAGAGGGATATGCAGACAGCAACACCTTCCAACGTGTCATGGAGTCAGTAATGAGAGGGTTGAGTTATGACGCCTGCCTGCTATACCTAGACAACATCATCATCGTCGGCAAGACATTTGAAGACCATCTCAACAGCCTGAGCAAGGTGCTGCAGGGACTGCAGGCGACCAATCTGAAGCTGATTGTGAAGAAGTGCCAGCTCTTCCGCAAGGAAGTCAACTATTTGGGCCACATAGTCTCACCAATCGGAGTGGCCACAGATCTGGAGAAGACTCAGGTCGTGAGAGATTGGCTTCGCCTGAAGGATAAGCGAGAATTGCGCAGTTTTCTGGGGCTGTGCAGTTATTACCGCTGCTTCATAAAGGGCTTCTCTAAAATTGCCAAGCCCCTCACCCGCCTGACAGAAGAATACCGCCTAATGTGTGGACGGAAGACGCTGAAGACGCTTTCCAGCAGCTGAAGCAGACACTATGCAGTGCTATTATTTTGGGATTACCACAACCAGGCGGCGTCTTCATTGTGGACACTGATGCCAGTGTCCATTGCATTGGAGGCGTCCTATCCTAAGTCCAGGACGGCCATGAGCTAGTGATAGCCTACTAGAGCCTACTGCTGTCCAAGGCAGAGAAGAACTACTGCATCACCCAGCGATAGCTACTGGCAGTAGTGAAGATCTTGGAGCACTTCCACAAGTACCTGTACGGTCAGCCATTCCCCTGAGGACTGACCATTCCGCTCTAACTTGGCTACTTAGCTTTAAAAACCTGGAAGGCCAGACAGCCCATTAGGTCCAGAGGCTGCAAGAGTACGACTTCGCCTCTGAACATCGTAGAGGGAAGAGCCACACCAGCGCAGATGCCATGTGCCGAAGACCCTGCCCAGAAGAGTGTGGCCAATGCACAAGAGTGGAAGAGAAGGAGCAGGCCGCTGTTGTCAGAGTTGCAGTTGTGCAGTTGTGAGATGTAACACAGTGGAATCGTTTGTTTGTTTACGTGTACAGGAGTAACGAGACAACCTTGAAGACTGCTGTTTGTCAATGTCATATTGTTTTGCTGCTGCAAGGGTTGTACAAAGCTTCTGTTTACTGCAATAAAGAGGGTTTTAAATTTCTGCAAACAAGACTTTTGATTCTACCAACCCACAAAGTCACAATAAGCATAACCAAAAACATAACATAAGCTTCTTCAACAACACAAAACATAAAACAGTTTGGATGATACATTAGTAAACATGCTACCTTCATGTGTATTCACTATAGCAAAACATAGTTTACTTCTGTAGTGAGGGTCGTAGGTTTACTTCTCGTACATAACAAACATTTTTTGTTTGTTTCCTGCTCTTAGTGATGTTTAATCAACACATATTTGAGTTTTAGTTAATAGATGGAAATTAATCATTTCTTCACACTCGTCGTACATAGGGTAAGGTCTTTGATAGAGAAAGTCAACATGAAAACTTCAATGACATGACCGGGATTTGAACCAGGGATCTCCTGGTTTCCATCCAGTCGCTCTAACCCATTGAGCTACCATGACCAACTTGCCGTCACAACATTAAATTCTCCATTTGACTCGTACATTTCCCCCGTAGACCACTAGCAGCTCTTGCATTCAAGGTACACCATTTGTGGCGCCTTACTATGGTAAATACTTGAGTCCCAGACTTCATCATTTAACAGATCCTGGCCATGGCATTGAATTTTTCATATTCACTCTATCTATCAAAGACCTTAGCCTATATACAGCTAGTGTGAACAAATGATTAATTTTCATCAATTAACTAAAATAATAAGAGTTAAATGATAAAGCCTGGAACTCAAGTACCTACGATAGTAAGTCGCCACAAACGGTGTATCTCGAATTCGAGAGCCGCTAGTGGTCTACTGGGGAAATATACGAGTCAAATGGAGAATTTAATGCTGTGACGGCAAGTTGGCCATGGTAGCTCAATGGATTAGAGCGATTGGATGGAAACCAGGAGATCCATGGTTCAAATCCCGGCCATGGCATTGAATTTTTCATGTTGACTATTTAACATATTTGAGTTATTTCATACACATTAGGTAATGTTAATAATGACCTGGAGCAGAACAAAACTAGGACCTACTGCCCTGTAGAGAGACGTTGGGTTGTCAAAGGCTAGAGAAAGAAAACCTTGAACAAAAATAACTTAGTGCTATAGGTTGGGGGTTGATGCATTAGGCCAGCTCCCTAATCATCATTGAAATGTATCACTCCTAAAAGGTCCAAAGTATTCTGGATGGAACAATTAAATAAACAGTGACAAAAGCTATGAAAATGAACAATTTGTTTGGGTAAATGGAATGTTCAAGGGAAAAAACGAATCAGGACATCACACACATTTTTATAGCAAAGTGTGAAAGTACAAACATACTGCAAGAGGAGTGTCAATATTTAAGAATAAATTTAGAATACTGGTCAAAAGTTGGGGACCAATAAATAAAAATTTGATTAAAATGAACAAAGATATGTTTGGAAAGAAAATAACAATATTAGGTAATAAACTTTTATTCAAGTAGTAATTATTTCTTCAGCAATTATTGGGGCAATTGGAGGTGTTACTCAGATTTCCTCTATGGAAAAGCGAAGATGAAAATTTAATGATGAAGGTTGTTTTTTATTATTTATTAAATGATGTTCTAAGAAAACCTGGAACTTAAAGGAAAATAATATTGACAGGTGACTTCAATGGTAGAACACATCGGAAAATTGACTATGATATAGTCAGACCATTTAGAGAGAAAGATAATGGTGGAAGATTAATTAAGATACACTAGTATTTACTAAACATTTTAAATGGTTTTTTACCCACACAAAGATATACATAAATTTACAAGACATAGGATACTCTGGAATTTATTATATAATTGTAAAACATCAACAGAAATGCAAATCTTTTCAAGGTCCAACATATGGCAGTGACCATTATATGGTTAATGCTAGAATTTGTATCCCTTTCTTTTATAACCAATTACATAATGAAGATACTGCAAACCATAATTGCTAAGAATACCTGTATATAATTTAAGATCAGAGAAGATTAGATGAAAAGCTAATAGAAACAATCTTGATACAACTGGAAAATTACTTAAATACCTTATTACAAATATAAAGGAAGCAGCCACAGAAGCTTTAGGGAAAAAAATTAAGGATAACAACAAACACACGACTATGCGCTTGCAAATTTCAACTCATGATGAGTTTGTGATAGAAGTATGGTGTAAGTCCAAAGCAAGCTGGGCATATAGTCACCCCTATTGTCTCCAAGGAGTTCACCAAATCATAATTCAATAGTCGACATTAGGTGCGGATGTTAGGAAGGTCCTAACAAAATGCATTCTAGGTAAACACTAGCGATATATGGAGCACTGAGTCTGACTCAAAATTATATTAAGGTACATAGTTTTTGTGCAACTAATCTGCATTTGGATAATATGCGACTGTTTTTGAACATCTTTCTAAAGTCAGGTGAGTATTTGACTTTGTAACTACACGAGGGTCAGCTAATAAGTCCCGGCTCTCACAAAAAAATTTTTTTCTTTATTTCTCAACATAAACTCCAGAAAAGCTAATACATATGTCATAACAGTGTTTTAATTTAATTAAACTATCTCTAGTGTGATTTATCATGGTCCTCAAAATAGCTGTTTACCGCATTAATGACCTCGCTGCTGAAAAATCTTCATCTTTGAAGAAATTTTTTGAGGTTTGGGAACAGGTGGTAATCACTGGGTGGTAGGTCTGGCAAATAGGGTAGATGTTCAAGCAATTCAAACTTTAATTTGCACATTTTTACCATTGCAATGATTGAATGATGGGCCGGAGTATTGTGGAGAAACAAGATATTTTTCTTTGCCAAATGAAGTCTTTTTGTTCTCAGCTCATTGCTGAAACGTTGCAGTAAGCTTCCGTAATATGTTTACCCTTTTTCAACTAATCAATGAAAGTAATTTCCTGTGCATCCCAGAAAACACTCGCCATATACTTGTTAGCTGACAAAATTGACTTCGCCTTTTTTGGAGTTGGTACACTGTAATTTACCTTCTGGAGTGTTGTAACATATCCAAGTTTCATCCATGGTAATAAGCCATGTCAAAAATTCACTGGGATTTTTATGGCAGAGCTCCAAATTCTTAACAGAGACAGCTTTTCTTTGCAACTTTTGATCAGGTGTTAACAAATGTGGCACCCATCTTGCACAGACCTTGTGAAAGCTCAAAACATTACTTAAAATATTACCTGCACGTTCTTTTGATATGTTTACAGTCTTTGCTATCTCAAACAACTTAAATCTGAGGTCTTTCAGTACTAAACAATGAATTTTTTTTCAATGATCCCTGGAGTTGTGACTTCCACAGGGCGTCCAGAGTAAGACTCATCACTAGCGCTCGTACATCCTATTTTAAACTCTGCAAACCACCTTTAATCGTATATGAAAGAGCAGAGACTTTCAATGTACTGTCCATTTCCTCCTCGTTTTCTTTAGGTGTTAAGCCTCAAACTGGCCCAGTGGTACCATCTCTATGAGAGAACCGGGACTTATCAGCCGATCCTCGTATATAATGATCCCTGCCTTGTTTTTCATTTTGGCTGTATGTAATGTGTCGTTTATGTTCAGTATTCAGCTATATATACAGTAAAACCTCTGTAAGATGGAACACGATCATTCCGGCATATATTTTCCATTTACACAGGCCGTCTTAATACAAAGGAATTATGAAATAGTCACACAGGTTTACAGCTAAGGAATAAAACAGAGTGAAGTGTAAATAATAATAGGCTGATATGTATAATGTACTATATTTTCAACTTATATACAATAATTGTAGTTTATTTCCTAGTTTCTTCGTTTTCAATTTTTCCTTTCCAATGTGCAACTGTCTACATATCAACATCTTTGCTTCACCACATACAGCACTCAAAACAATATTATGGCGATGTTTGAAACTCTCGAGGCATTTTTTAAAAGCTCTGAAATTTACTTTGCCTAATTTTCTTGCTGTCTCTAAAGCTTGAGTCTGAAGCAGTGGCCAGAAATGGGAATTCCTTTAGTGTGTGCACCAACACACCACTTGAAATCAGCACAATTTAGCTCTTCATACTCTAAATTTTGTGATGACTTTATATGCCCTCTGTTCCCTTTAACAACTTGTCTTTGTTATTTTTCAAAATTCCTAATCTGAGTTTTCCTACCTTAAACAACACAGCTAATTCTTTAGCTGGCCACTGGTTCCTTTTGTATTCTTTAATGACCTTAACTTTTTCCTTCAGTGATAATATCTTATGTTTAGAACTCATTTTACAGAATTTGTGTACATATAAACTACGTTTTTAAAAATCACCAAAGTTCACAGTTTTCTTTAACTTATACCTGATCACTTGTAAGAATCACACTGAGAATGAACTCACAGCAAAACAGTTGTATCTTTACTATGTGTGTTGGAAAAGAGTTGAGAGAGCTGATGGTTTGTTTTCCCTTTTTCTCAAAGTATTACAGTTTATGAAACAACTGTAATAATATATAGAATAAAAAGAAGTATTTAAGAAAGTGGAGTGCCATTGTTATTGTAAGTGGAGAAAAGTGTATATAAGGTTGACTCATTTGCCTAATTTTAATAATTGTAATAATGTTCATTGTAATGTTATGGTCGTTACCCCACTGTCCATATATATGAAGCGGGCAGCCTGAAGAAATTTAGTGCTGTCAGGTTGCCCTTGCCAGCCCATCTTACCTGCTTTGTCCCACAGGCACTATATAAGCCCCTCTCATATGAGCAAACTAAATGAGGACAGTTATTAACATCAGTTGATGGAGCAGTACAGTCTAGTACAAGGAACTCAACCCTGTCACAGCTACAGAGGAATACGACGGTCTACAAGGGAAAGGAGTATTACAGAGTCAAAGCTATGTGACACCCTACATTTGGTCGTTCGAGAGAATATCGCCAAGGATTGTGGTAAAATACTGTCACGTTCGCTACGTAATTCTATGTAATCGGCAAGTGTTCCAACTGTAATTCGGTGGAAATAAAGATCATTTTGAGTTTGTGCAATTGGACTTTTAATTTCACGAACACACAAAGTCACAATACCTATCATTACATCTAGTCACCAATGGATTGGCGTTATGTGAAGGTCAAGGGAGGCATTTGCGGATGGAAGGTTCCAGACACCAGGATGTCTACTGCTTCAACTCGTATTAGCCAGGTTCAGGGTGAGAAAGTTCCGAACTGTTTGTTTCAGATATTTGCTTGAGTTTTAAACGTGCTTATTTGAGAGAAATTTTTGGACTAATTTAAAAGACAATTGCAGATTGATTTTCCTGGGTCATTTATAAAGAATGACTGAAACCCCATTGTGATTTACGCCATAGTTGAAAGCATCTTGTGGGGAGACAGCTTTGTTGGATGCCAGGATTTTAGGCAAGAATTTATCGTTTGAGTGCTAGTTTCTTATTTTACAATACTTAGGACTAATACCTAGACATTGTATTGGGTGTACAAGACATACATTTAGGGTAACATCACCTAAGTTTTAGTTTCTTCTAATATCTGTATATATATCAAAATATCCAGCAACTTTAATTGTATATAATTGATGACTTGCCTGTTTTCAACAATGCTTGTAAAACATAAGGTGATAATAAATTATTATTATTATTATTATTATTATGTTTCCTCTGGACCAAGGTTAAATGGGAGAGACATGAAGTCAAAGGGGGGATTTTCTCTGAATGTGTATATTTGAAGGGTCATTTCATGTTTGGTAAACATTCGGAAATTTTGAATAAAGTGTGGTTTTATTCAATTTAGAATGTAATTTGGTGAATTTATATATCGTTTGTCCTTTTTTATGTTATACAATTCTATATTTTCCAAATATATTCAAGAAGGCTTAACATGTGTACATGACTGCAAGTTCAATTCCTCCACCGATCCCTGATCTGGTACGTTTTCCTCAATAGTATGTTGCCATGTAGCTCATCTGTGCAAATAGTGGGGGAGAATAAAGAATTGAACAAATTACATAGTGAGCTATTAAGATATACATTGAAAGTGGAAAGGATAATAAAACAAGGCAACATCATACAACTTCAGTGTAGGTACAGTCGCCCTCAAAATTATTGCACTTTTTAAAATACATACCTTGTAATCCGTTTTAATCAGGTTATTTACGCAAATGGTTCCCAAAAAGTATTTCTGTAATGAGGTGCATTTTTGCCTGCAGGAGTAGTGTAGTAATATTCATGAACAAATGTGTGCTGTGTATCGTGAACAAATGTCATGTGTGCAAATAAATGATTTTGAGAAGATTGGGTGTCAATGGAAGACAACAGTTGGCCAGAACAGACTCATTGTGTCATTACCCCATCTGTCACTGATGTGGGTGGAAATGACACTTGACAGAGGAGCAGAAATTGAACAGAATGTTGACATGATTGCCGGGGCTGGAAAGGCATCATGTTGAAGAATATAATTTCCCATCTCGTATTGTCGTGGCAGATGAAGCATGTCATTTTGAGCTGGAGAGTAAGCATTAGAACAAACAATGGAAGAATATGGATTTACCTCTTCCTGCACCAGGAAATCATGATGACCTTTTCCTTTGATTGCAGGGGCCCGCTGCTCATTAACTTTCTAGAACATAGGGTCAAAATTAATACACAGCGGTATGGGAAACTTTGTAAATACTGAATTGTCCCATCAAGTCCAAATGCTTAGGAATCAAAGTATAAACTTGAAAGAAGCGTAGAGATAGTGAAGCACAACTTAGCACAAAAGTGAATCCAGAAGATATTGACAATATCTTCTCGATTCACTTTTGTGCTTAGGAATGTTTATAGATGGCATCATTCTTTTGCACAATAATGTCTGCCCACATGCTGCCAAGCTTGTTTTCATTATGCTGGGCAAGTTTTCCAGTAGGAGGGTCTTACACATCCTCCATACAGCCCAAATCTCTCTCCATGTAATTTCCACATCCTTGGAGCCCTCAAGACTTTTGTTGCTGTAAATCTGCTTTGGACCAAGTGATGCATACCTGCTTACAATCATGGTTTTGTAGGAAACAGCAAACATATTGCAATGAAGGTACTGATTGCCTTAACACTGTGGAATCAATGTGTAAATAGTTGGGGCAATTAGTTTTGAAATAATAAACAGTTAACTTTCTTTTTTCTGTCTCACTTTTATTTGAATGACCCTCATAACACAAATAATGGTATGAAAGAAATCTTGTTCTTTGATTGTTGGAGGTAGACAAATCTAATTTGTGTCTAGTCTAAAGGTTTCAACAGGTCATTTGCAACCTAAACCAAGCAACAGCACCATTGGCTAATAGTATTGCACCAATATAAAAATAGGCTCAGGTGTTCAAAAGAATACATCACCAGTAGGTTAAAGAAACAACTAGATCTGTGTATAAGTGTATAAGGGCGCTCAACTGCAGCGGTCATTAGCGCCCTTACAAGAAACTAATTCATGGCAATAGTCAGATATAAATTATTCAACATTTTAAAAACAGATCAAAACAAAATAACAATAAAATAAATAAGCACAAATGGATAAAAAACTATAAGTACCAAATAAATACCAAAATGCATAAAAATATCAACTTGCCAGGACAAAAGCTACCTGCCCAGAGGTGGTCGAACCAATTTGTTCCTTTTCTTTGGAGCAGGGCTAGGGCTTTCAGCAGGTTTTTCCTACCTTTTCCTCACTGTCGTTTGGGCAGTGAGGACAGGATCCACCCGCTCCACATCATCAATGGAAGAGGATGACTTATGCACTGGTGACTTCAAATCCAGTCTTTCGACAGAATCGGAAACTGTGACCGGCGAAGATGAAAGTCGCTGATCGGCGTCCTCTCCAGATAAGTCCTCAGATGTTGTGGACGGAGATGTTCGCGGACTTTTGTGCTGGCTAGCTCTCTTTTCACTGGTCTTACTATTTACCTTGAGGAAGTCCGTTCTGTCATAAGTGGTCTTAAATTTTCTGGGCGATACATTATATACTACCGGTTCACTTGTTCTTGAAGTAGATGCTTTCGCCGCTTTCTTGGTTAAAACCTGCTTCTTAGGACTGGACCTGGTCGGCGCGCTCACTGTTGTTCGTGTTGGTGTTTATTGCTTTGGCTGTGATCTTGGTGTAATTGATCTTTCGGATACTACTTCCCCATTTATTTCGCAGGTATGTGTTGCGATTTCACGTCTAGGTACCACGTTAGCTGCAACTGCACTATAAGTAACGGTCCTAGGTACAGAAGGCTGGCAAATACGCAAGAGTTTCCGGGCTTCCACGAAGGACACCCTCTCTCTTACCCGGATCTCTTGGATCGCCTTCTCCTCCATAAAACTGGGACATTCTCTGGAGTTAGTTGAGTGATTACCACTGCAGTTAACACACTTTGTGGGTGAAGTGCATGCATTGTCATGCTTGACTTCCCTGCAGTCAACGAAAGTGGCAACTCCATTACATGAATCACTTGTGTGGCCAAAGCGCTGGCATTTATAACACCTCAGTGGATTAGGTATATACTGTCTCACTTCAATAGCTTCATACCCTGCCTTAATCCTTTTTGGGAGTTCTACCTGATCAAAGGTAAGAAACAGGGTACGAGTGGGCACTAGTTCACCTTGTTCTTTGCAACACTGTAATCTAGACCATTTAAAGACGTCAGATTTATCTATTCTATATTTATTTATCTATCTGCCGTAAGAGTCAACCAGACTCATGGCACCATCAATAATACAGACAATAATTTTCAAAAATATAAATATGAATTACAATGCTGTTGAAAATATTACAAATTAATATAAAGTTTAATAATATGTCGCCAAGAAGGCTCTTCGGAGACCATGATAATGAAAAAATTTAATTTGTTCAACATGTATAAGCATTGGGCAGCAGAGAATTGTTTTCTGATCATCACATTTTCAAACTGGAAAGAAGGCCAATAAAATGCAATATGATGTGATACGAAGTTCACTGTCAAAACATTCAACATTCAACAAGTTTGAGTGTATTGTGATGCAGTGCTGTAGCACAAGCTTATTAAGAGGTCAGCATTGGGCAGTTGCAATGAGAAAGAGATAAGCCATGCACTTGCCCACTGTTAAGATAAGTGCTACCACCAGATAACTAGAATCTTCTGGATGTTTCTTCATCTCAAATGTTCTGGAGCTGTGAATATTTTTTAGTGCTATTCAAATGAATGCTCTTGTAAAGCCAGCAAGTCTGGTGAAATTAGTAAATTAGGAAGTGTATTTCTGGTGTAACGGAAAGTGCTATTCTCCAGCAAATTTGGATGACTGTGGCAATGTGCAGTGAGTACTGTTACTACAAGGAATTGGAGACTTCTTGTGTTCAACTCCATGAGAGGACCATCAAGAAGAATAGGTACATTTTCATTATTCTGCATGGAAAGCAAGTTTGATAGTGTACAGTAGAACTACTTTACATTAGCAAAGAAAGCTTATAATTCCTCCCAAGAATTTTGTAATGAAGGAAAATAACAGAAACAGTAAAGTGATATTTTGATCAATTAATCAGTATTCGTATTTTATGCAATATGGTGCACCTTCCATAGTTCAGAAGAATGTAAAAAAAACTGTAAAGCAATACAGATATTACAATACTCCTGATCTGGGAAGAATTTCCAATTTCTTAAAAAGATATGTGTAGTTTGTAACAAATTATTATATTTTATTGTAGTTCCTGAAATATAAAAATATATCTACACTTAGGGCCACGCCATGGCTCAGTGGTTAGACCGCTTGGCTCTCACCAAGGCGGCCTGGGTTCGATCCCAGGCGATCGCAAAGTGAGATTTGTGGTGGACAACACGGCGCTGGGGCGGGTTTTCTCCAGGATCGCCGGTTTTCCCCGCCATCTCATTCCACCGGTGCTCCATCTTCATTTCATGTATCATCAGTGTCATTGCCTACGGTGCCGTATGTAGTAAAAGCAGGCGTTAAACACTACACTATATATATCTGCACTTGAGTGGCCAGTTAATTCTCCTGACCTAAACCCTATACAAAAGGCTAAATCCCATCCTGTGTGATGTGGAAGCGGTGTTAAAGGGGAGGGGGAAACAAATTTGATGGGATTCAAGACAAAGTCTGCTGAAAGTGATACAGAAGGTAAATTTAACTAATTACTAGTGGTAAAGAATAACAGGAATAAAATCATGTAAAGTTCAGAATTTGTTATAAATGAACATTGGTTATTTGTACATTACCTTAATAATTTTGTAAAACCAGAACCTGTTTGGGGAATATTCACTCCCATCAGTTAGAACTGACTAGTTGTACTGATGGTGAAGCTCTGGTGGTTGTGATAAGAACTTGCTGAGCTGGTCAGGCGAGAGTTCAGTTGGGTATTTTGCTGTCCTAAGGAAATGAAATGTGTAGTGTTTAACGCCCGCTTTTACTACATACGGCACCACAGGCACTGACACTGATGATACATAAGATGAAGATGGAGCACCGGTGGAATGAGATGGCGGGGCAAACTGGAGATCCTGGAGAAAACCCGCCCCAGTGCCGTGTTCTGTCCTAAGGAGGTTGACTTCTTGGATATCATTGAGGTTGTTCCAAAAATTTGCTGCTACAGCCTGACTTTTCTGTCTGTATTTTATGTAGGTATTCTTTTAGTCTGGTTTTCAAGTTACTTTTTGTTTTGCCTAATATTTGATCAGAGTCTGGACAATTTATCTCTTAAACACCTGTTCTCTTAGTATGGGGGATTCTGTGTGCTTCTTAATTCTTTTTTGCTGAAAGGAAAATTGAGTGCAGTCTGTATATTAAACAGTTGGAGACTACAAATTGTTAGGATTATGGATTGAAGCTATTGTCACCCAATTAGCGGTAGGCATGAGGGCAACAGCTGAGAGGAAACCAAAGTGCAGCCGTGCCACGCCTCCCATTAGTCTCTGTCACTAACTGAGGGGTCGTTAGGAAAATGTCACTTGACCCTGGGGGTTTCTCTCCCCTTCTCCGGTGGTCTGGAACGTTCGGTGATTAGAGACTTCTAGAAAAACACTCACATTCCTTTAAAAAGGGTTTCAGAGAGACAGTTAGTCAGTGTTTGACGTGCTAGCGCCGTGTTAATGAACGGGGAGACTGTGTGTAATTGTGTACGTGCATCTGAACGGTAACGGACGAACTGGTGAATCGTAATTGGTGTATTACGTAATTTTGTGTAATTGGCAAGTGTCCAACTGTAAGTCGGTGGAAATAAAGAACATTTTCGAGTGGTGTAACTGGACTTTTTATTTCACGAACCCACAAAGTCACACTGGTGTCAGGAAGCGGGAAGATAACATCACCGAAAATTACAGCCATGGAATCCGCATTGGAAATGCTTTTGGCGAAGATGAACGAGTTAACAGAGAAAACAGAAGCGGCAAAAAACAGCCTCACCGCCGAGTTGAAACAAGTGAAGACGGCCAACGACAACATCACCGGGAAGATGGAAGAAATGAAGGCCGAATTAACAGCGAAGACGGAAGAAATGAAGGCCGAATTAACAGCGAAGACGGAAACGGCTAACAACAACTTGGCCACGACAATGACCTCAAAGATGGCCGAACTGACCACGGAAATGAAGGTGGCGAACGAGGCTCTCGCCGCCAAATTTGAAGAACAGTTGGCCGGAGTGAGGGATGACGTGATGGAGCTGGGCAAGCGGATGGGCCAAGTGGACGAGCGCGTCGAGGACCTGGCGAGCCGCGTTAACGACCTGGAAGGGAAAGCCGACAGCAGCGTCAAGTCCCTGAACGCCATGGTGGAGGACGTCGTCGGCAGGAAGCTGAAGGATTTAAAGGCCGACGCGCCGGGACGCGACACAACATCTGCGCGCGTCAAACCTCCCAAGTATGACGGCGCGTCAACGTTTGAGGTCTTCCGCCGCCAGTTCGACACAGTGGCCAGGCACAACGGATGGTCGCTGGAGGAGGAGGCCACACAGTTAATAGCCAGCCTCCAGGGAAGAGCCGCGGAAGTCCTAAACGCGGTGCAGACGACGGCGGCGCCCAAGGACATCTGGGAAGCCCTGGAGGATCGCTTCGGGAACCACCGCTTAGCCGCAGCATACCGCAGCCAGCTAAAGGCAAGGTCACAGCAGCCGGGGGAGACGCTGCAGGAGTTCGCCATCGCGATCGAGCAGCTGGCTAGCAAGGCCTTGGTTGACCTGCCACTGGAGTTCGTATCCCGGGAAGCCGCCTACAATTTTGTCGACGGGGTACGGGACACGGAGATTCGTCAGCGCCTAATGCTCGGGGAATATAAAACCATCCACGAGGCGCTGACAGCGGCATTAAGGATGGAGGCGGCCAAAATAACATCCATCCCGACGTCGAGAACGAGGAGTGTCCGCTACGCCGGAGACAGAAGACCAGCTGAGGGACGCCGGCGAACACCTAGTGGCCTGTGTTGGGGGTGTGGACAGCCCGGACACCTGCAGAGAGACTGCCCACACCAGGAAGAGCAGCCGGAAAACGAGTAAGGGCCGTCGTGGAGAGGGGCACGTCGGCGCCATCACCACCATCCCCTCGAGTGACACTGCGCGCCGTCAGCCGGCGTATGGATGACAGCCTCATCGCGGACGGTTGGATAAGAGGAAAGCCGTGCCGCGTGCTGGTGGACACCGGGGCGGCCGTGACCATCATCAGACCTGACGTGGCGACGGGTTTGCCGACAAGAAAGCCAAGCCGGCCATACCAGCTTGTCACGGCATCGGGCGACACCTTGCCTGTGGAGAAGGAGGCCCTGCTGGAGCTGAACTTGGGACGGAGTGCCGTGCGTCTGTGGGTGTTCGTCGCGAAGGTGGCTGAGGAGGTGATCCTGGGACTGGATGCCCTCAGGAGCCATGAGGCGACGGTCGACGTCGGCAAGAAGGTCCTGCGGCTTAACGGAGAAGAGGTTATACTCCGTCAACCCGAAGAGCGCCTTGGAATGTGCAGGGTCGTCTTGGACGAAGACGTGGTTGTTCCCGCGAGGAGCGAGGTGGTGGTGACGGCGCGACTGGAGGGCCAGAGAACCAGGAACATGATGCTGGACCAGAAGACGCCTGTACAGGGACTGTGTGTAGCCAGGGCATTGCTGCCGTGCCGAGAGGAGGTGCCAGTGAGACTGCTAAATCCAACGGACACCGATCACGACGTCCAGGCCGGGACGGAGTTGGGAACGTGCGAGCCCGTAGTGAGCGTAACAGCAATCGACAAGACACAGGAGCCGGCGCCGAAGCAACACCTGGGGCCCCGGCTAGAAGGCTTACTAGAGAGGGCGGCCGACCACCTGACCGCGGAACAGCTCGAGCAGGTTCGACAATTACTGGGGCGATACGAGCGCGTCTTCAGCCAAGGCGATAGTGACTACGGCCGCACGGACAAAGTGCTTCACCGCATCGACACCGGAGACGCCCGGCCTATTCGGCAACCACATAGACGCGTTCCGCTGGCGAAGCAAGGGGCGGTACGAGACATGCTGGAGGACATGAGATCCAGGGGAGTGATTGAAGAGTCCGACAGCCCTTGGTGTTCCCCTGTAGTCTTGGTGACGAAGAAGAACGGCGAGCTGCGCTTCTGCGTAGACTACAGAAAGCTGAACGCTGTCACCCGGAAGGACTGCTTTCCCTTACCCCGGATTGACGACACCCTGGACACGCTAGCTGGTGCACAGTGGTTCTCGACCCTGGACCTGAAGTCGGGCTACTGGCAGGTAGCTCTAGACCCGAGAGACAAGGAGAAGACCGCATTCTCGACGGGCCAAGGTCTTTGGCAGTTCACGGTTATGCCCTTTGGCCTCTGCAACGCACCAGCTACCTTCCAACGCCTCATGGAGTCAGTGATGAGAGGGCTGACTTACGATGCCTGCCTGCTATACCTGGACGACATCATCATCGTCGGGAAGACTTTTGAAGATCACCTCGAGAATCTGAGTAAGGTGCTACAGAGACTGCAGGCGACCAACTTGAAGCTGAACGCGAAGAAGTGCCAGCTCTTCCGCAAGGAAGTTAACTACTTGGGCCACATAGTCTCAGCAACCGGAGTGGCCACAGACCCGGAGAAGACGCAGGCTGTGAGAGATTGGCCTCGCCCAAAGGATAAGAAAGAATTGCGCAGTTTCCTGGGGCTGTGCAGTTATTACAGGCGCTTCATAAAGGGGTTCTCCAACATCGCAAAACCCCTCACCCGCCTGACAGAGGAACACCGGCCTTATGTGTGGACGGAGGACGCAGAAAACGCTTTCCAGCACCTAAAGGAGACCCTGTGCAGTGCTCCAATTTTGGGTTTCCCACGACCGGGTGGCACCTTCATTGTGGACACCGACGCCAGCGACCATTGCATTGGAGGTGTCCTGTCGCAGATCCAGGACGGCCATGAGCGGGTGATAGCCTATTACAGCAAGACGCTATCCAAGGCAGAGAAGAACTACTGCGTCACCCGACGGGAGTTACTGGCGGTAGTAAAGACATTGGAGCACTTCCACAAGTACCTGTACGGTCAGCCATTCCACCTGAGGACTGACCATTCCGCCCTAACCTGGCTATTGACCTTTAAGAACCTGGAAGGCCAGACAGCACGTTGGGTCCAGAGGTTGCAGGAGTACGACTTCACCTCGGAACATCGTAGAGGGAAGAGCCATGGTAACGCAGACGCCATGTCCCGAAGACCCTGTCCAGAAGAGTGCGGCCAGTGCACAAGAGTGGAAGAGAAGGAGCGTGCCGCAGCAGTCCGAGTAGTTGTGGCAGTGCCTGCTGACGGTTGGGATAGCGCAGGCCTGAGGAGGGAGCAGCTGGCGGACGCAGACTTGGGGCCACTCTTGAGGGAAGTGGAGGCAGGGACAAGACCAACCTGGGAGGATATCGCACCAAGGAGTGCCACCTACAAGTCGTACTGGGCCCAATGGGACTCGTTGAAGATCAGAGAGGGCGTGCTGTTCCGGGTATGGGAATCACCCGATGGGAAGACGCAGAGAGAGCAGTTGGTACTTCCCCGGAGTAAGGTCAAGGAAGTCCTGGAGGAAGTACACGCCGGTACTTCGGGAGGACACCTGGGAGCGAACCGAACGATTGACAAACTACGGCAGCGCTACTACTGGCTGAGGCTCCGAGCAGATGCTGAGAGATGGTGCCGTCAGTGCCACGTGTGCGCGGCGAGTCGCGGCCCCCAGACTAGGAGCCGGGGTCGCATGCAGCAGTACAACGTCGGAGCGCCATTCGAACGGCTCGCCGTCGACATTGCTGGACCGTTCCCAGTTTCCGACCGAGGCAACAAGTACCTAATGGTGGTCGTGGACTACTTCACCAAGTGGCCGGAGGTGTATGCCATCCCAAACCAAGAGGCAAAAAACAATCACAGACTGCCTCGTGGAGCAAGTGTTCTGTCGATTTGGGGTGCCGTTAGAGCTACACAGTGACCAGGGTACCAACTTTGAGTCCAACCTAATGAAGGAGGCATTGCAAAGGCTTGGGGTGAACAAGACTCGCACTAGGCCTTTACATCCCCAATCGGACGGCATGGTAGAAAGGTACATCAAGACCTTAGAGGAACACCTGAGGAAAGTCGTGGCCAGCCATCAGCGAGACTGGGACGTCAAGGTGCCACTGTTCTTGCTGGCCTATCGCTCGTCTACACACGACACAACTGGGATGACGCCAGCCAGCTTAATGTTCGGCCGAGAGTTACGCCTCCCTTGTGACCTGGCTTTTGGAAGCCCTCCGGAAGCGAAACAGCCAGCGACCGAGTATGTGGAGAACTTGGTGGACCATCTCCACAACATGCACGAGATGGCTCGCCAGAACATCCAGAAGGCGAGCGACCGCATGAAGACCAGGTATGACAGGCAAGCCAACAGCCAAGGGTTCCAGCAAGGTGACCTGGTCTGGTTGTACCGTCCTACCCGGACCAAGGGACGCTGCCCGAAGCTCCAGCAGCCATGGCAAGGACCGTACCGGGTTGTGAAGAGGATCAACGACGTGGTCTACCGCATCCAGAAGGTTCCCCGAGGAAAGATGTTGGTGGTACACCTGGATCGACTAGCCCGCTACGATGGTGCTGTTCGGGACGACCAGCTTTGAGGAGGGAGCAGTGTCACCCAATTAGCGGTAGGCATGAGGGCAACAGCTGAGAGGAAACCAAAGTGCAGCCGTGCCACGCCTCCCATTAGTCTCTGTCACTAACTGAGGGGTCGTTAGGAAAATGTCACTTGACCCTGGGGGTTTCTCTCCCCTTCTCCGGTGGTCTGGAACGTTCGGTGATTAGAGACTTCTAGAAAAACACTCACATTCCTTTAAAAAGGGTTTCAGAGAGACAGTTAGTCAGTGTTTGACGTGCTAGCGCCGTGTTAATGAACGGGGAGACTGTGTGTAATTGTGTACGTGCATCTGAACGGTAACGGACGAACTGGTGAATCGTAATTGGTGTATTACGTAATTTTGTGTAATTGGCAAGTGTCCAACTGTAAGTCGGTGGAAATAAAGAACATTTTCGAGTGGTGTAACTGGACTTTTTATTTCACGAACCCACAAAGTCACACTATTCTTTACGGAGTTGTCTGTAACTGAGACTTTTCTATAAATTCCAAAAGGAACTTCCTGTTGTGCCTTATGATTTTGAGATTCCCAAAGGTAAGAAGCCTTCTTTCTCCATATTTAATACTTTATATTACTTTAGATGTGTTCTTAGTACTTAGGGTTTCAAATCTTGGGAGCCAGTAGTATTTATATGAAAGCCACTTAGTTAATTAGAATGTGGAAACATCAATATTACTCACTATTGGTCTTATATTGTTTCTTGTGCATCTTGCATAAACCATACAGCCTAGGTAATGCCAGGTTATTGAGCACAAATTTTTGTTGGCTTCTTCTGGGATGATTTTGGCTTCATTATATTCAATAAGGCGAACTTTGAGTGGTTTGTGATTAATTCCAAGGTATTCTCTATTTTGTAGTAAATTTATTACTCACATCACATAAACAATATTTTTCTAATTTGATAGTTTTGTTGCTCCTACCAGCTTTCTTGTACATGATGTCTTTGTCTCATAATGAACTAATAATGTAGTTACTAAAATTAGGCAAATGAGTCAACCTGGTATATACTTTTCTCCACTTACAAGTTTTTTCATAAAAAAAAACTGGTAAGTGGAGAAAAGTATATACAAGGTTGACTCATTTGCCTAATTTTAGTAACAATGGCACTCCACTTTCTGAAATACTTCTTTTTATTCTATATAATAATGTAGTTTTTTTTTTTTTTTTTTTTTGTGCAGAACTTCAGCTCACCGGTTTCTAATGCATTGAGGTGCTGCTTGCCATTTTGAGTTCATTATGAACCGTCTAGTGTTGTCAAAAAAACCATACTAAAAGAACACCTCCAAAGCATAAAATAGATTGAAAAATCAGCCATGGCTTACATTTTTGCAACCATCACCATCATATTATCCTGGAAGTCAACCTGTTTCGGACAGTGAAAATAACCAACTGAACCCTCAGTATGGAAATACATCCACATTACAAAAAACAAGGATTGAATTATGAACTTTGAACTCCTGCTATCACCACACCAGCTTAACAAGTGCATGTCACCACCACCAATTCTATTTAGCTAGTCAGCTGATGGGAACAAGTGTAACCATGACAGATGTTCCATTAATATTGTGATTAACCACACTGTTATAAAAGCTTCCATTATTACTGAATCAGTATTTGTTATTAATAGGAAAACCCTGAAGCTAATAACAATGAAGCAATACAAATACTACAATAAAATATAATTTGTAAAGTTTACTGACCTTTTTAAGATACTGGTAAATCTGAAGATGCAAATAATATTTCTGAAACTAGGCCCTTGGGTTCTGTGAAGAATTTACCAATTTCTTAAAAAGATAAGTGAAGCCTGTAACAAATTATTATATTGTAATATTATTGTCTTTTTTGTTCCATTTATACCCCGCCTTGAACTGCAGTGGTCATATCGGCAGCCTGTTGCTTTGGAACATATCAATTATGTTAACTTGCATACGTTGAATTGCTTGTATTTCATATTTCAATCATTCGATCACGCACAATACACACTTTCATTCATACTTGAATAATATTGGTTGGAGAAAAAACCCCACCTCCAGCCGGGAATCGAACCCAGGACTCCTTGCACAGCAGCAGGTGCTCTACCGACTGAGCTATGCGGCCAGCCTTGTTATCTTTATTGCTTTCCTGTATGTCCAGATTATACAGTATGTCCTGAGGGTTATAAAGGCTGAACAGCGTACAAATATTTGGATTTTTGAAATGTTGGAAATGAGAAAGTCCAACAGAGATCCATGTTACCTGCCAAAAGATAGATCGACAGCAAATGAAAGCTTTGGTTTGAGTAAAACTGTCAATAATGTGCTTATAATTCTCATCTCTACATCCCTTCAATTTTAATTTAAAAGTACCACATTTTCAAGTATTACAACTGCTGAAAACGGTTCCCCTTTCTCATTGTTATCAAGTCTGAACTAGGCAACATTCCCACCCTCGGGTGAAATTTGTTCCTACAAATAAGTTCTAAAATTACTTTATGCCAGCCAATTGTTTTCCCCACTAATTTTTGTTTTATTGTATTATATAAGCTATGTAGTAAGAATGCTCCACAGATTAATTCTTCATAAACAAAAGTATGTTTAGATGAACTATTATTTGTGAACATGTTTCAGAAAGGCTTAAAACTTGATAAAACAAAAATCTGAGGTAATAATGTTTAATCTTATATAATTTATATAATAATTGAAAAGTAGTAGACTTGGCAGTATGCAATAACTTTTTTGCGATCATACAATTTATCTTGTATGTTTACACTGTACCCAATTATGCTGCCAAGATTAATATTCTGAAAACCTTCAACTGATATAATAGTCAAACAATTCAACAAAAGTAACCATTTGCAAACAGTGATCACCTGCATCCATTGCTTCAAATTCTTGCTTCCAAAAGCCCACAAAGGGTTATGAATCGTAAATAACCAACAATTGACCAATAGGACTTGTCATATCCGTAGCCTATATTGCATACCCCACTTGCATATCTGGAATTGTTGGTCAACAATACATATTCCTTTTCCATATGCAAGAGAGTAGTGGAGTTGGTTCAAGGTTACTGCTGCTAAGTGACACATGGTTCATTATAGTATTACTACCTGCTGAAAGTAAAAAATTAATGAAAATCAACTGACAAGTGCAACTGCTTATTCTTTATATGAGACACACAAAGCAAGTTTCCCACTTGTCCAACAGCTAGTAAAACATGTTATGCGAGGAGATTGCATGTGCATGATAGTGACATGACATGGCACACATTTAGTGAAACTTACTATACACAATAACTTCACAACTAGGATTGAAAATGAAAGCTTGTATTCCAACTCTCGCTCTCTCTATGGGTGAACTGTGGTTGGTACTGAAGAATATGAATGCAGAGAGCATAGTGCTGATTGGAATTCGTCAGCCGTGCCAGATCTATGGATCTAACATTCTGAGCAAGCAGATGGAGCATCAATGGTCCACAGACTTTGCAGCACATTGTCAAAATGTTTGTGATGAGTGTGGTGGGAGGCCATCTATCATTACAGGGAGCCTTGTGCAGGAAATGCATTATGCAGAACTGTCGCTTAATAATTATGGAACTCAACAGTCAGTTTCCACATTTGTGCTGTGCCTTGCTGCATTAAATTGACATGGAACTCCTGTTCTTCTGGAAATGTTATACCAGGTGGATGTTGAAACAATGACTCCAGAACACAAAGCAAAGTGTATGGGGGCAGCACTGACATTTCAGCAGTAGAACCATGATGACTCTCTGTACCTGGTCATTAAGACCATGCAAAGTCTTTGCACACAAAATCTCTAAAACCAAGCAGCAGTAAATGCTTTAGGATCAGGGTTGCTCTCCATGCAAGATGAAATTCAAGGAGACTGTCACTGTAGAAAGTGCTGTGTTCAGTGTCTGGGACGTACAGAAGTTCTTTGTCAAATTGCTGACCAGAGATTCTAAGGTTATTAAAAAAACAGAGAGAGAGAGAGAGAGAGAGAGAGAGAGAGAGAGAGAGAGAGAGAGAGAGAGAGAGAGAGAGAAGAATAGGAGGCATGGGAAGCTGCGTGTTAATCTGAACCATACACAGTCTTGACAAACAACAGATCTCTTGCAAAGGTTCAGTTGGGAGAGGTTTGATCTTTCACCTTACAGCACAGACCTCAAACTCACTGCTTTCCATCTATTCTAGAACTAAAAGAAATTCCTGCCCAGTTAGAATAAGGGTTTTTAGAATGACAAGAGATGGTAGTTCTAATCAGAGGTGGCAGATACCTATGACACAGGTATGTCCCATGATATGAAATGTCTACATTTTGGTGGTAATGTATGTTTCAATACATTTTTCATTTAAGTTGTGTTGTTTCTGTTTGCATCCCCAGAGAAATTTATGGATGCACTTTATAATAAATGTTTTCCCAAATTATTAAGTCTATATAAATTTAATTGCTAGAATAATTTAACTTAGGGATTTATTTTGCTTTATTTGGCTATCTGTAGGAAATCATTTTTAGTTATCATAAAATAAATCCCTTAATTTAATTATAGCAATTAACCCATTCACCGATATGGACGTCATATGACGTCCAAGTTAAAGTGCCCCAAACCGATATGGACGTGTATAGACGTCCTGCGCATACATGCATTTAATGCTCAGTTAACGCCAATTATTTTAATCTTGCTGTTTTACAATCAATTTAAATTAGTTCTATAAGGAATGTAAACGTATCCTTAAAGGTTTCTTTTTGAATTGTACACCTCCAAACCTGGATAAACACCCAAGGGCACATCTGCAGATTCACACCAAATAATATTGGTTTCCTTGCGAACTTCTTTTTCGCAACACACTACACATTTTCGAAATGGTTACAAGTTTTTGGGTGTGGGTGGTATACTTTTAGGAAAGTGTTTTCTCTCAAGTATGAGGGATGATGTGAATTTTGCTACCCCCTAGTATAAAGAGGCCTCTGAGTATTATAATGCTCAATTAGGTTACGAGCTCTTTATACGCGCAAGTACAGGTAGATGAATGTCTTTTACAGCTCTGATAATTACTAAACAACTGTGCATAGTTACATCCAGTGCTATAAAAATACTTTTTTTTTACCATTTAACTGTTTTCCGTAAAGAGGGATAGCTGGTAATAGCTGATCCGTATCACCCATATTTGACCCGCCATTTCCCCAAACAATGGAGTAGCTAACATGCCAGCTGTAGACCAGTACACGTCACTGCTACGTATGTCCTAAAGATCTCCTTCATAATCGTACAACAAATCTTCCAGATTTTCTACAGTAATATCAGAAGCCTGTACACATCATACCCAAGCTAATTTATTTGCTACATTACCGGGATAAGCCATGGTTAACATTGAAATTTAACAATTTCAAATGTGCCGTTCATTTAGTTCTTGATAGCTACAAGAAATCTCTCTGAACACAGAGAGAGTATAAATAGCTGAAATACAGAGCGAAAACTGCTGCATAAGGCTACTAGAAACCTTGGTTGAGAAACACTGTAATAACAGATGCTGACAGAGTTTTCATTCCAGTGTGTGAGTGTGTGACGCAACATATTCTCGTCATATTATCGTTTGGCATAGCATAAATAAACTAAACTTGAACCTGAGAAGACGCTTGCGTAGCTATACATACATACTATGGCTCGTATACACAAAACAAAATGATTCACATATTAGGCGCGTTCGGCACAAAGAATGGCTTTTGCTACAGCGAAACAAAGTAGTGAAATTTCAACAATTTATTAATGTAGTCTCTACTTTATTGTTACTGTATATTTATACTGCCTTTAATGAGCTTTAAACCAGTTTTTGTTTCGTTTAAATAACTTAATAAATACGGAAGATACGGAATTGTATTTATGATGCATTTTTACAGCATTTAACAATTTAAATGTCCTGTTCTGTTTATTGGGTATCCGTTTCCGGCCACTGAAGCGTTTAAATGGCCATCGGCGAAGCGGTTAAATGAATCTAAAATAAATACAAAATTGAATCGAGAATATATTGACACATTGCTTCACTCACACTGTTTATTCACAGGACATGTTTCAAGAGCTCTTGCTCCTATCCTCAGCTGATACTCGACTTGAGTCGAGTGAAGCAATGTGTCAATATATTCTCGATTCAATTTTGTATTAATTTGTGCTTCACTGTCCCTACGCTTCTTTCAAGTTTATACTTTGAATCTAAAATAGTTCATGATTTGGGAGAAAACATTTGTGATAGAGAATCACACAACGAATTTTAAAAAAACAATTGATCCTACCTTTTCTTTATGCTTCTAACAGATGGTAATACTGCAGTGAACAACCTGTCATCTAGCAACAGTAATCTTAATAAAATTTTTGTATTCAAATGAATAATTTCTAAACATATCTGGTTTTTAGTTTAATGAAACTTTGTCAATCTATATACAGTAATTTATATATACTTAAGTGGTTCACTTGGCTTCACATCCAGTCCTTGTAACACTTTATTGTTGGTTGCATTCAAGATATTTTGCACCTTTCTTCAAGGCTCTTTCACTCAATTACTACACAACTACTTCCCAATTTTTTGATTTTGTTATCTGCAATGAAGATTTACATTTTAAAAGTTTTCCATTTTTTTATATATTTAAAAATTTTGTTACATTTTTTATTTCGATATCCAGGCAGAGTAAACACTGCTATATACAAAAGATTGTGGATGAAGAAAGGATAGAGAAATATAGACAAACAAAAATTTTTTAAATTTATTTACTTTTTATCAATTTTGACTACACTAAGATATATTACTCCTGTCAACATTAAATTATTAAAAAAACAAGTATTATATTTATGGAGACTGTACAAATAATAGAACAAGATGAAATTCACGCGTCTAGGTTAAAAAAGTGAACGGAGCAATAAATGAGAGACTGTCAAAAGGTACTATTAACACTCCTGAATGGTAGCACCAGGTTCACTTGCTTTGCAATTATCTCTATTTGGGATACTTCACACACATTTCACCAACTCTCATTTTCCTCCTACCAGATACCATCTTTAATTTTACTAATAAGCCATGGAAAGAGATTTAAAATATTTGAGGGAGAAAAGGATTGTCTAAAGAGGAAATAAGCTGCCTCACAAATTTAGAATGTATGCATACAACCTAACTCCAGGGGAAACACCCCATCAAATCTGTAAATATTAATGCTTCCATATACAAGAGTGGCACACAGCTATATTTGTGATTATGGCTTGCAAGGAAAACATGTTTTAAGACATGTAAGTACTTAAAGGTTACAAAGGACTATCTTATGGTGAATAATTAATGCACTGCTATATAATTCACAGTATGTATTGCATGGCGAGACTTAATGAAAACATATGCACCAATTTGCAGGTAATTAGGAATTCAAATTGCAAGTACAATCACAAAATAAATTTAAATTTGCATATTAAAAGGCTATTTTTTTTATATTCCTAGTAAAGCAGCAAGCACCCTCTATTAACTTGCCGAAATTCTTTTGCCATTAAATATAACAAACTGTGCAATCCAGATGCAGTACACCAAGCAACCATGGACTACCAATTCTTGCATCTTCAACATAATACAATACTATTTCAGTGTATTTAGTACAAATGTCACAAAATTAAAACAGGGTGGCCATTAAATCTTAATACATGACACCTGTTGGTAACAGAATTATGAGGAATCCCTTTTGGAAAAGGCCATTAAAGTCGTTGTTCAAATGCCATTTCTGCACCAACATGTATCATATTTTATTTTAATGACCAGAAACTTAAAAAGAAACACATATGGTTTTAATACAATTAGGTACAAATTCCATCCCAGAGTAGCTTCATAAAATGTCAGTCTCTTTACAATTAAGGTATACATTAACATTAATGTGGGTAACTGGATGAGAAGAGGATTGAGGAAAGAAAGGAAACAAAGAAGAACTATACAGGAAGGAACAAGCATTTGGATGGTCTCACCTTGCTGCCTGGAAAAGCTTTCTACTTATGAACAATTCTATTTGCTTCACACAGCCCAACAAGTCTAGCAACATATTTAAATTAAAGGTGCACTTTGTCCTTTATATACTCTAATTTGACTGAAAACAGTGCTACTTTGCAGTTTAATTTTGCCCTATTTTTTGTTTTTTTCCATATACAACACATTATTTACAAACATGGTAAGCCATTCAATGTGAGTCGCCTACACAAATTTAACATGGTCAAAAGTTTGGGGACACTTTGAATGGCACAGTGTCTTTAAACAATTAATAAAGATTTTTTAATCATTTTATTTATTTATTATTTTTTACTCTCCTATCCCACCTTCCTCTCCATACATTTAATAATTTAGAAAAAAATTTAAAGTAGTGAACAAAATTATTTTATAGAAGAGGGGATACCTAAATGAAGAAGATTTTTAAATGTTTAATGCATTGCACTATGCAGATTTCTTTTTAAGAAATAATGCATGGAATGAAATAAAAAGAGACAGTGAAAAAAAAAAAAGTCTTTATGAGAGGAAGAAAGATGTGGGAGAGTAGCACACAACAGACTGACTCACAATTTTGTTGTATAGTGCCTCTGGCAAAAGGCCTGATATTCAGAGCATAAATTTGCCCAGGATAATTCCAATCAGTCCCATGATGAGGGCAAGCACTACATACATCAAGGGAAATGGAGCTGTGGCAACTGCACCTGATGACATCATGGCTGCAGATGTATCTGAAGTGAATGTAGCGCTACGACGCAATTGCATTAGCTCCTCCTATTAGACAGCACAAAATATTTCCATTAGCATTATAGTATTTTATTAAGGAAAATAGCAAATGTATTATGCCAAAATTCAGCTCAAAATTTTGATTATGGAAGCAATTTGTTCTTAAAAGTCTGCAAGCAAAAAATTAGCTGCCAGTTTAAAGCTACAAGTTCCAAAATTGAATGCCAAATCATTCCTTATGGTTATTAGGTAGTGAAGAGAGTTAAAATTCAGTACCTTTAGCGTAACTTTCACTTTTTATTTGTTTTTCTTCTTCAAAACTAATACTATTAACATTAAAACAAAATGTGTCACTGTATCACTGTAGCTTGAATTGGTTAAAAAATTGTTTTATTCTTATGTATATTATTTTATACAGATAATAGACACTTTTAATTTTCAAGAAAACAGTGAACTAGCATAAGAACACCATATTTAAGTACAACTTTCTTTTTTTTTTAATTTAAAATTTATTAGACATCAGTATAGTTAACACTTATGCCAGTTTTGCCAACTGTAGGCAAATTTCGCTTAAGGGATGAACTGAAGGTTCATCAACTGATGACTTATTAAAAGACTTAATGAGTCATATTTTATTAAAACTTCACTCATGTTACAATTAAATAACCAAAAACCTGTTTTTAATAGTGACATGAGTGAAATTTTAAGTTTTAATAAAGTATCACTCACTAAGTCTATTGATATAAAATAAGCTTCTCTTTTAACAATGCTTTTATTCATAACTATTTCAACTGATGACTCCTTACATAAGTTCATGAAGGCTAGGCAAGTACTTGCTCTCTTTTCTGTTAGCTCAGATTGTGGGTTTGATAAAGAAAAGACAGTGCAATGTTTAATCCCATGCCACTTGTTTACCATTGTTACCAAGCAGAATGCCATGTCACCCACGGTCAAACAGCATGCTGAACTAGCTGTTGTCAAATATAAAGTTGTCATGAACAGAACCTGTCCAGTGTGCTACAATAATGGTAATTAGTAAACCTGAATGCAAACTGTGTTAATATGAAGAAAAAAATATAAGTTCTTGTTCCTATATTGCAACAAATTAAGAATATCAGCTGAGCTAAACACACTTTATTTATCCTTATGTACTTAGCGTAGTGCAAAAATTACACTTGTGATAAGTTACACTTGTGATAAGTTACATGCACTTAGAACAAAACACAACTGGCCCATTAAATCACATTGAACTGCACTCTGTCAAATGTATGCTAAAAGCTGTTTTTGCTCAACTGCACTTTAAACTTTGACTTGTTTTCATTCAATTCAACATGAACAGACTAACTGCAGACAATGGTCAGCTATAGTCCAAACACAAAGCAAATGTTTTATAAAGGGAACTGCTAGAACATGCCTAAGCAAATCTTCTGGAGACAGGAAGTATAACACAGATATTGTTCTATGGCAAAGTGGAAATTAATTGTGCCCAGGTCCACATAGTGGCCAAGCACAGATTCTGGCAGGTAAGCAGGCAACCTAGCATAGCTATGACAATACAGTTCGATCTTATGCACACAGGATGATGAAATGGTCTCAAGAATAGTCATAGTGCCTACTATACCACGAAAATACGCAATTGTATACTATTCTTGGATCACTGTAACAGTGTAAGAAGGATGCTTCTGATACTTTCTTCCATATCTGCACACTGTGGATTTTAAAATTCCATTGCAGTCACCGTTATCATACAATGACCAATATCTAAGTATTATCAGCTGAATTGATAAAAATGGCCAATTTCTGTTCATGGATACTCTAGCTTACTTTGTTTTCTTTCACTATATTCAGCAATAACCATTTTGATAATCAGGAATAAGTCAAAATTTACAGAAATTATTTCTATCTCACATTCTAGCTACATATTCAATAAATTTGTTTAATTACATTTACATATTAAAAATATATGCATTACTGACTTACTGGAATGAAAGTAAATATAATTGTGTTTCTCAAGAGCTTACAGTATGTACATAACCTTTAAACGGCAATTAATGGACAGTCAAATGATCTGAAGGAAGCAAAATGATCCTTTAAAAGTTCACGGTGGTTAAAATGATACACATCTATGAAACCAACATTTTCGCTTTAGACAAGCTGTCTAGTGGCTATAGGATGAATGAAACCTAGCATTAGACCTATAATTGAGAAAAAAGTGCAAAAAGCGTTATCTATACTCAACAGTTTCTGAACTACAGTCCGGCTGCTCTATCTCCGGCTCTGACAGTTCTCGAGAGGGGGAAGCGCGTTGTTGCCAGTTCTTTAGCGGGAATTTCAAGCAGAGGAACATGTGTAAATATTTCACACATTTGCAGATCATAACTTCGTTAATGTAAGTGGACGTGTATATACATGATCCCAAATAGTTGCATATGGAGACAATATACCATTTACTGGAAAAGAAATAACAAAAAGCTACGTCGCACGAGTGGGAAATTCCTTTCTCATATAATATTGATATACATGTCACCTTATAGCATCCTTTTGAAAAACATCAAGTGAAGCTTTAAGGCTGCCTCGTTGCCTTTGCTTTCCCGGTGTACGCAGAACTGCCGACGGTGAACTTAAATCAGCTGGCACTTTTCCTTGGTCACATTCTTCCCACCTTCAAGGCTTCACAAACTCTGTCCAGCACCTTGGTAACAGGTAGTAGAGGTACACCATTGTCCCGCTCCTTCTCGAAGTACTCACGTAGCCTGAATATAAATTCATGGCTTTGGCTCTTATAAGAACCAATTTTTTCTTGAATTCTGATGAACCAGTAGCCATATTACTATAATAGCGATAATAATAAGTCTTACAGACGCTACAAATCGGAATTCACGCACACACAACAAATTAAACAAACCACCAGCGTGGAATCCAAAAGCAACTAAAAGCCACGTGGTCCACCCGATTTGCAGCGGCAACACGGTGCTGGATTTGCAAGCCACGCGATGTAAATAATATCTTGCATGATAATGAAATTACAAGTTGGATGTCAACGTTTTGAAGCTAATATAGTCCTATACTCTCATTATAATGCTAATTCTGACAATATGTTTTCAATTACTCGTTATTATATGTTGGTACTATTAACCTTCCCCCTCCACCTCCTGCAGCCACTAAATGTCAGAGCCGGAGATAGCGTGGCCGAACTTTAGGCATACCAATTACTCAGAAAACCACGGCTACTGCAAACTGCATTTAAAGATTACCTTGTGACAGCATACCATAAATTTGTTCTCCACCCTTTTCTTCTGGTTTGTATTCAAATCTATTAATAACCAATAACATACATCCCAAAACACAAAAACTGCATTGCAAAATAATGTAACTTTTAACTTCTGGTATCCTATATTTGAACTACATGACTGGACTGAAGGAAATTGAAGCATGTGTGAAGGATGTAATCAAAATGAAAATATTAAATCACAGTATAGCATTGCTCCACTCCATTCCAAGCATCTGACACTTAATGAATTTTGGCTACAATTTCAATACCTTGCAGTTGAAACTGGCTTCTAATTTTCTGAATTTGCTGCTTTATAAGTTACTCTTAACAGTAACTAAAGGGCAACTTCCCACAAGAGTTAATTACATTTCCTTATATAGAGGCAGAACAAATTTACAATATCTCAAAATGTTCAGAAATAATTCACACCTTAACTGGAATATCCACTGGTATATTACAGTCTGTGGCAGTTATGTCATTAATTATATTATTTTAAAAATTTGAATTGGATCATAAAATATTTTATTATAAATAAATTCCTCGCAACATGTGACAGTTTTATGTATTTGGAGGAATTTAGTAACAGTGACGTCAAAATTAAACTCAGAAACTATTTGTAGTTGGTTTATTAATGCTCGTCACTTGTTTATATTTATGAGAGACTAGTTTCAAAGGCATTCGCCTCCATTTTCAATCTCTTTCCAACTGGCATCTGTTGTTGTCTGCTCTCTCTCTGGTGGTGGAACTATGAACTTCTTAGTCAAATTACCTACTGGTGGGATTTCAAAGTTCATTACGCGATCCTTATTTTTCCATATGAATATGTTCTCCCATGTTGTGCATTTATTTTGGTTTATCACTCCTTTTAATAATTTTGGATTTGGATCAATGTCATGGTTTTCATTCCAAAAGTGAAATGCTACTGCTGACTTATCTTCTTGTTTCAATCTGATGTTTCTAAAGTGCTCTTTGATTCTGGTTTTTAGATTTCTTTTAGTTTGACCTATGTAGCATTTTTCACAGTTCTTACAACTTATCTGGTATATTCCGGATCTGTTAACTGATGGGATTTCATCTTTTGTTTTTGAATTTAGCAATTTTAAAATTGAGTGTGTATTAGTAGGTGCCAAGGTGATATTTTGTTCCTTGAAGATCTTTTTAAATTTATTAAATGTTTTTGGGTGATATGTGAATGAACTGAATATGCTGTTGCTTTCTTTTTCTTTTGTAAATGTGGTTGCTTCCTTAATGGTTTTCTTTAGTTTAGCTTTTCTAATTTACTTCAACACCAAACTTTTGTTCTATCCATTTTCTTCTGCTATGTGTAGTATTGTTTTTTGTTCTTTTAAATATTCTTCTTTTTCCATGGGTATGTTGACTAGTCTGTGTGTAAGGCTGTTTATTATTGCATGTTTATGTGTAATTGGGTTGTGGCTATTATTTTTTATGTAATTTTCTGAATGTGTTGGTTTCCTGTAAATTCTAAATTTTATTTTTGTGTCATTCCTGATGATATTTAGATCCAAGAAAGAGAGTTGTCTATTGGTTTCCTTTTCTATAGTGAATTTTATAGTCCTTTCTTGCAGATTGAGTAATTTTAATGTATCTTCTAAATGTCTATTCGGTACAATTGCAAAGATCAAAGATATAAAGATATTTATATCAAAGATATAAATTTGGACAAAAATGAGACTGGTTTCATTTGATGTCACATCTTTATTTCCAAGCATACCAACAGAAAAATTACAGACAGTATTAAAAAAGTGGCTAACTACAATAGAAATGGAAGCTATAGAAGCAGAAGAATACATTTCTCTAACAAAAATATGCACTGAACAAAACTTCTTCAGCTTTAATGGAAAACACTACAAGCAGAAATCAGGGTTATCAATGGGCAATCCACCTTCACCTTTGAGTGCATTTGAAACACAAATCAAAAAGTCCTTCCCATTGATCTTCAAAGTTTGGTATAGATATGTTGACGTCATCTTTGCAATTGTACCGAATAAACATTTAGAAGATGCATTAAAATTACTCAATCTGCAAGAAAGGACAATAAAATTCACTATAGAAAAGGAAACCAATGGACAACTCTCTTTCTTGGATCTAAAATCATCAGGAATGACACAAAAATAAAATTTGGAATTTACAGGAAACCAACACATTCAGAAAATTACATAAAAAATAATAGCCACAACCCAATTACACATAAACATGCAATAATAAACAGCCTTACACACAGACTAGTCAACATACCCATGGAAAAAGAAGAATATTTAAAAGAACAAAATACAATACTACACATAGCAGAAGAAAATGGATAGAACAGAAGTTTGGTGTTGAAGAAAATTAGAAAAGCTAAACTAAAGAAAACCATTAAGGAAGCAACCACATTTACAAAAGAAAAAGAAAGCAACAGCATATTCAGTTCATTCACATATCACCCAAAAACATTTAATAAATTTAAAAAGATCTTCAAGGAACAAAATATCACCTTGGCACCTACTAATAGACACTCAATTTTAAAATTGCAAAATTCAAAAACAAAAGATGAAATCCCATCAGTTAACAGATCCGGAATATACCAGATAAGTTGTAAGAATTGTGAAAAATGCTACATAAGTCAAACTAAAAGAAATCTAAAAACCAGAATCAAAGAGCACTTTAGAAACATCAGATTGAAACAAGAAGACAAGTTAGCAGTAGCATTTCATTTTTGGAATGAAAACCACGACATTGATCCAAATCCAAAATTATTAAAAGGAGTGATAAACCAAAATAAATTGACAACATGGGAGAACATATTCATATAGAAAAATAAGGATCGTGTAATGAACTTTGAAATCCCACCAGTAGATAATTTGACTAAGAAGTTCATAGTTCCACCACCAGAGAGAGAGAGCAGACAACAGATACCAGTTGGAAAGAGATTGAAAATGGAGGCGAATGCCTTTGAAACTAGTCTCTCATAAATATAAACAAGTAAGTGACGAGCATTAATAAACCAACTACAAATAGTTTCTGAGATGTGACAGTTTATTAACATTTTCTATAGCAGAAGACTATTTTAAATTATGACTTCTAAAATTACCAAACAGTAAAACAAAAATTCTGAAAATGTTAATATAAATTTACCTAGCATTGACCAGTAATGAAACAGATCAATAACGGCAAATGTTAGCTTTCTGTGATGTTTAACACATTTTATGCATTTTAGTTAATTGATGGAAATTAATCATTTCTTCACACTAGCCGTGTATAGGCTAAGGTTTTTGCTGATGCATGTTTCAATTATTTATAATCTGTTGTATCAAAATAATTTTGTTAGGATGCTCAGTAAAAAAGTTTATTACTGGTATGAAAAGTTAAAACTACTTATGCTTTTCGTCTAATTACTGATTATTTGAAATTATTTCTTAAATGTGCTTAATCAATCTGCAAAACATAAAATGATTTGCATATAATTCTAACATGGCATTTCAGTATAATTATATATAACATGAAATATTCTTATCTACCAGATTATTAACGCTCTGTCACAATTTTTGAGAGACTAGTTTCGGAAACTGTTTGCTTCCATTTTCAACTACGAAGATCAGGCTACAAATAGTTTTTTAAATTAATTTGAATATCATTGTTACTAAATACCTCCAAATTGGAATTCCTAATTATCTACCTCTGCCATTTAAAATGGTCTGAAAAACAGTACTGCATAATGATATTTAAGGGCTTGTTTTATATTTCTGTTTCAAAAAATACAGAATTAAATGTCTCCAAGTATTTGTAACAACAAATATCTGATTATTCTGTTTAAACCAATGAACTATCATTTAAAACAATAATTAAGTTTCTTTTAAGCTTAATAATGAAACCCCACATCATGATTAATTTTTCTTCCTAGCTAATCCAGAAACAATTGACTAAAAAAATACTTTTTGGAATCATATGACTTCCACTCTACATCCCCTCCTAAAATATCAATGATTACACATTACTGTTTATTCAATGACTGAATATTTTATTCTATATCCCTAATACATAATTAGGTACACTACTAAATATGCAGAAACTTAATACAGAAAATTCAGATCAAGGTTGAAAAAATTGCAGCACTAGAGATGCATTTGAAAACAATCTTATAAGAAATTCCAGAAGTGACACTAAATTGGAGCATATTAAGTTTGCATTTTTTTTAATGGCAACTTCATGGCCATTAGAAATGGGTATCTATACAGCTAGTATTGTTCAATAATGTAAAGATTAAGTTAACAAATCTGGTTCAAACTGCTTGATACGGATATCATAAGTTACAATTTGTGACAAACTTTGCTTATGTAAAGTGATAAGTGAAATTTGTCACAAATTGCTGTAATTTATAATATTTATAATGCTTCACTGACAGTAGTTTAGGTTTTTTTACAAAATAAATGTTTGATACAGTTTTAATATAGAACAATGCAAACAACAAAACATCACGGATTTACACTGGCAAATGAAAAATCTATCACAACATTTGCTTAAGCAGAGAACCGAAAATTGTACTTCTTCACTAACCATATAAGGACTAAAAATATAAAGCTGAAACAAACTTGAAAGTCTTGACAACTGAGTTTCTAAACACAAGCATTCAACTCGCATGATGGTGCTTTCTTCAGCTCAGCTATTACAATTCTAACTCTACCAATTGAGCACCTAATTTTTGTTATCTGAGTAACATATTATCCTTCAAAGCTTTATAAGGAAAACTCAATGCTTATAATATCAAAGAGAACTTCCTAGATGTCACAACTATCTCCTTACTAATGTGCTTGATTGTAGCACTTTAGCGTAGTACAATAGGTTAATTATATTTGAATAGGCTCCATGAATGATTTCTGAACATTGCTGAGTGTGTTTCAACTTGCATAACTTTCATTCTTCCATGAAATAGTTTTGAATTTAAACCAAAAGACATAACTGTACTTAAAATTATAGAAAAAGAACAATTAAAATATACAATACTATTATACTAATTTGATCTTATCCTGAGATAGTAACAATGAGATAAGGCAAAATTCAGACAGACTTGTGAAATGTAACATCCCAAAAAATAATTTTCCTCTTCTAGTTGTTTAGTGTTTCACACAACACAATCAAAAATTGTCAATACCTTAAGCTGCAGATTTTCTAGCCTCAGAGAGCTCTGTTCTTCCCTCAAAAGCTTCACTTCTCTAGCTGCCTTCAAAAGTTCCACATCTGCTGCAGCTGTCATGAGTTCTCCTTCCATTGTATTAGATGGCTATAATAATATATTGGAGTAAAAACAAATTACCAACCAAGTGCCTGTAAAGGTATCAATGTTTCATGCGCATATCTTCCCCTTCGCATGCTGACAAGAGGAAATTGTGAAAACCAGTTTAGGAGAGCTACTTACTACAGTGGCATATCCTCACTCCTAAGACATACAATATGTATGTAATACAATTGCAATCATAATTTTTATTTTCTATAGTTAAAGTTAAACCTGTGGCACCACAGTGCATATCAAAACAGGGCCTGCCAACCCAACTGCCAGCCTCATGCCCACATATGCAAGGTAGAGGTGGGCGATTATCCAACCAATACGGAGAGGAATGTGGTCAGCACCTCAACACCCCCAGCCGGAAAGTTGGCTTTCATGACCAGGGTCTCTTACCTATAGAAGGCTCCTCAATTTCCTCACGGTGCTGAGTGGGCACCTGTCTTATACCCGGAACTTAAAATCTGCACCCCCAGGGGTGGTATCAAACGCAGGCTGCACTCCATGGCAGGGAACCAAGGCATAATGTCTTAGCCTACTATGCCACGGTGCAGGACTTTATTTTCTATATTACTTATAAATCTTAGGTGGGCAAAGTTGGGAGGGGGATATTTCATCAGATATAAATCCAGTGCATACTGCTATAAATAGGATAGAATTAACACAGCAAGCAAATTAACAGACCAATATGGGAATTAATAACTGAATATTAATTAAAATTCCATGATTGAAAGATGGTGCTTATTTGACAGGTGAAATAAATATGCAAATATAATTAAGGTTTCACGGTATTCAACAAACTACCAAAGCATTAAAACTAAATTTCAGGAGTTTGTAAAGCATGCCTTACATTTAAATAGCATATGCCACTGTGTGTATCAAAATCTACTGCTTAAAATAAATCTTAACAATTATCAATACTGTACATAATAAATATAGCATTTGAAAATGATACAAACCCACCTTTGGAGAGGCTTTGGCTCCATCACCAATTCTTTTTGCTTTCTCATCATGTACTGCTGGTGATGCATCTACATTATTCTCCTGAGGTGCTGAAGCAGATGAATCAACTGGCATCTCAAACACACACTTAAGTTTCGAGTCCATCAAATTATCTGGATTTACTTCCTTCCACTGAAAAAATACATTTTTTAAATGAATTGCAAACTGTGTATAATAGATTAAAATGTTAATTTTGGATAAAAATACCACCTCAATGGAGAAAGTTCAGTGAGAGGCAAAAATCATTGTTTATTTTGCTTCTCAATTATTTTATGTTTTTCTATTCCTACAAAATTGTGAATGAAGTATATGAAACAGATATGCTTAAATGGAAAGGGAGGCAGGGATTCAAGGAGCACAACTCCTGACAGAAACTCAGCAAAATAACACAACCTATTTAGGTATAAACTTGAATACACAGAAATACACGTAGAAACAATTCTATGAAAGTCAAAAATGTCTGTCCATCTCAGATAATTATCACTTGATAACTGTTGCATTCAAAGGTTTCTAAAAAAAAGATTTAATAAAAATGTCAGTTTTGCTTTTGAAGCTAACTAAACAGCTCCAGAACTACAAATCGCCTGAATGGACTGAATGCAGGACACATTATACTGCCCCCCCCCCTTTTTTGTCAATCTGCAGATCCTGGATTCCATATTCTACTGGGGAAAAATGAAATGCTTCTTTTACAGTCATTCTGTACTCTCCACAATCTGGATGTGTGAATGTGGAACAATGTGTTTCATGGTAAAATTTAATACTATAAATTGTTTCTCAAATTAAAGACTTCAAATAGCCACTTTAAAGGAGACTAATAAAGACACATTCACAACACTATTACATTATTTTTAGCAAGGCAAGTTCCTTTTATAAACAAAACATCCTAATTGTTTATACAATGAGCCAACTGTGAGCACGGTAAAATCTCTTAATTTTATACTCACCCCAACACCTTATCCTGCCAGTTTATAAATGCCTACTGAGTTCATCATTCTGCAATGCTTGTTTTCATCTCTTAGGCATTTTTACCTTATTCATATCATAAGATACAACTTCTTTTTGTTTGTAATTTACGTCCTCCAACATTAAGTCATATTGGACAATGAATGGAATGATGTTAAAATGAGCCCGGGGCCTACAGAGCTTAGAGTTACCCGACATTCATCTTTCAAGGTAAGGGAAAAAACCTCGGAAAAACCTTATCCAGGTAACTCACCCTGACCGAGATTCGAACTTGGGACCTCTTGAACGTGAGGCAGACATGCTACCTACCACCATGCTACCGAGGCAGGCAAGATACAACTTTATTTTCAAATTAAGCTACATTATATTGCATATTTCAGGTGTTAATGGACATCTTGCATTTCATCTTATTTCTGCACAATGCTGTAACTGTCGTTAAAGATGAAAACAAATTTGATACTATCATTTTTCACAGGATAGCTGATAAATATAAATGGAAATAGAACCAACATGAAAAATTCAGTGCCATGGCCGGGATTTGAACCACCGACCATGGCATTGAATTTTTCATGTTGACTTATCTATCAAAGACCTTAGCCTATATATGGCTAGTGTGAAGAAATGATTAATTTCCATCAACTAACTAAATTAAATGGAGATGTTGAAAATACTCTTCAAGTACAAATTACTTGTACAATTTTCGAATGGAAATTAACTTTCCTTATGTTCAGTATTAAGGCTGGAACACAATCAGAATGAGAACAAAACTAAAAGGTGTATTACAAAGTAAGCTTTCCTGGGTCCTGGCGAAAGAAGAGACTATACTCTATTTGGCCTTCAAGTGTGTAGGGTGTCAACACTGCACCATAGCAAAACTTTTAGAGCGAGCAAAACAATAAAGTACGAATGGAAATAGTTCGTGATTACATAGCATACATTATCACTGATTTTATATATTCAAGTAAAGAATGGGGTGAATAATTACTGTAACTCAAGTTCTAAAACACCATGAGCTTAAATATATTACTTCCATTTATTATCACATGGTATTCGGTACTTCCCCCATTGCGTTGTTTACTGAAGTGAAACATTGCTTTGCCACTCATCCTGTTAGTATAGTATGTGTGCACTTTGAGTGATATGACAGAGTGGTCAGTTCCTCAGAGTAGTGTACAGAAGTATAAAAGTAGAAACCCTCTAAAAAGTGGCGAAAAGGCTATTGTATTAAATGTGTTTAACTTTTTTTTTCTTCAATGTTATGACATCTTGACTGTGAAGTCTGAAGCAACTGGTGTGTCTATGAACACTATTTAAAATGTGAGAACCAAAAGTAAACAAACAGGAACTATAAAAACCCCTAAAAAGAAAAGGGAAAGGCAAAGTAGTGTTTTAGGGCATGTGGTTGATTTTGTTAGGAGTGCTTTTCGTTTTAAGGTGTATAATTTCTTTTTAAATGAGCCCCCTCCATAGATAAGGAAGTATAGTGACCCTGATCTTCCAAATTTGAATAAAACCATGTTCCACACTTTGCTGAAAGACACGGATTTCAATTTTCAAACAGAAACAAAATTAACTTGATAACTGACTGGGAAAGCATTGTAGTGTAGAGACTATACCTGAGATCTGTGAGACATTTTCGTGAAGAGGTGCACAATTTATTGCTTAGACGAAACCAGTATAAGTGAGGGACATATGCCTGCCTGGGTAGCGTAGATTGTAGCATGTCTGCCTCACGTTCAAGAGGCCCCGAGTTCGAATCTCGGTCAGGGTGGGTTACCTGGATAAGGGTTTTTCCAGGGTTTTTCCTTATCCTTACAGACGAATGTCGGGTAGCTCTAAGCTCCATGGACCCTGGGCACATTTGAGCATCATTTCACCCATTTCATTCACCGTCTGATATGACTTAACGTTGGAGGACGTAAAATTACATTTAAATAATAATAAAAAAACAAAACAAAAAAAAACAAAAAAAAAACAAAAAAAAAAAAAAAAAAAAAAAAAAAAAAGGAGGGACATATCATTTCAAAGGCATGGACAGACACAGCTGCAGAGTCAAAGAAAGATGCACTTTTTACTGGTCTTAACAAAGTTTTAAATAATTCAACTGGAAAAGGTAAGCGCCTCATCATTTTGCATACTGGCAGTGATAAGGGTTTCTTAATAGGGGATATTTACATAAGTTTTTACTCACAAAATTTTATTTCATAACTTTTCTTTAGCAGTTTCTTTAATTACTTGATTTAGCTTATTTAGTAAACTAACCCTGAAGGATATGACAGAGGATATGACGGTTGCAATAACAGTAAGAGGTAAACAGCTGATGGTATAGCTTCAACCACATGTTTGTTGGCGGAATGATACAAATGGCAATGTTTATGTGCATTCCCATTTTAAGCCTGGAGGGAGTACAGGTATAGCATGTTATAGCATGACTACAGTTATAGCCTTCCCCGGCATAGCATGTTAGATCCATATTGGGCACATTAGACTTCATTGCAAAACTTAATTTACGTATCCAGGATATGAAGCAACAGCTACAGCTCTCTAGATGTAAGCTGGTAAAATGAGGCTAGAAGAAATTCTAAACACATGTGCATCCGGAACAGAGATCATGATTGCCTTCTCAAACTCACTGTGAGCTTTGGTCATCTGATATATTCAAGATGTTCTTGGGCTTCAAACCAGGTGTAAAGACTATTAAACATCAACAATCAGAAGCGAGCATCTCTCCCATCAGGACGATAAATTAATAAAGCTGTAAATGTTAATCGTAAAACCTACAAATAATTCTTACGATTAATTTTGACGTCACTGTTACTAAATTCCTCCAAACACACATAATTGTAAATGTTACTTTGTTATCTGATTTTAATATATTTTCTTGCAATGGAATTATTTTACTTAATCTCATTGGATTGTTGACAGATGTCTTGTCTCTGAAGAACCATGATCAACTGGAAACACCAAGGTTCTAGCCTGCTGATAATTTCTTGATAATGCAAGTGGAGATGAAATGTGTCGAAAGAAAATTTGCGTTATGTGAAGTATATTGTGTCTCAGTTGACTCAGAGTATAATTTTAATAATTACATTACTTCACAGTGTTAGTTCCAATTTATGTTTTCAAAAAAAATACAATACTTTTTTCACTACTGACTACAAACAATTTGGAGACAAACCCTCTCTAAAGCAACAAACATTTGACTAATATTTAGCTCACATGAAGTTTGAAAAACTTCACTTGAATATTTTCCTACCTTAAGTAAATGCTAACACAGCAACATGTTTTTTGTATCACCTTTCTATTTGGAAACTCCAGGCTAGAAGACAACTTAAGAGTAGTTTATTATCTTTAAAAATGATTGTACATTATCCTCAATAATTTGTAACAGTAATTATGGCTAGACTAGCAAACAGAGCAAACTTCAACTTCCCTAATTTTACCACTAATGTGGTGTTAGGGGGTTATTCTTCCTCTATCCCTTATGCATTTAGGCATACCGCGACGAACTGAACTGGATCTGTTCTGGATCAGATAGAGAACCTAAAATGGGTAATCATTCCAATGCCTGATATGAGAGTGAGAAGAGTATATGACAATGAAGGTGAAATGAAGAAAAGGATCGATAATGCAGCAATCGGTAGAATGATGGGGGAAACTGGAGATCCTGGAGAAAACCTGCTTCTGCGCTTTGTTGTCCACCACAAATCTCACATGCAGTTGTCTGGGATCGAACCCAGGCCACCCAGCAAGTCAGGTAGTCTAACCGCGTGGCCATGGCGCAGCCTTAAGAGTACAATTATTTCATTTAATAATAAAATAAATAAATCTCAAGACTCATCTGAAGATGGGAGCAACAGCTTTTGAAACATGTCCTGTGGAAAACAGTGTAAGTGAAGCAATGTGTCAATATCGGCTCGATTCACTTTTATTTTAACTTGTGCTTTAACTTTTATTTTAACTTTGTAACATATTGTATTGTAAATATTGTACTTATTTCTGATCTTAAAATTTAGGTTTAATAATTAAATTTTAGATGAGTCGTATTTACACATCTGCTTCACTTTCGTAGGTTTAATATTTTGACGAGTCACCAATTTACGAGCACCTGCTCAACTATGTAAGTGTAATGTGACGGATAAAGTATTGTATTGTGCTTCACTGTCTTTAAGCTGCTTTCAATTTTTATACTCTGAAGGAAATGAAGTGTTTGGTCTTTCTCAAATTTAACACCTTGGCGTATTCAAAGTAATTCTTTTATCACGTCATGTCAACAGTTTAAATTTTGGTTCTGAGTAATTCAAGTATATGTATGCACATACAAACCAACCGATGACAGTGCCTTTAGCTCACAATGCATCGGTAAATATATTGATATTGAATCGTTAAAACTATTTGTAGTTGGTTCATTGACACTCGTCACTTTTTTATATTATTGAGGGACTAGTTTCAAAGGCCATTCAACCTCTCTCCAACTAGGATCTGTTGCAACAACAGCAACTCCAACTAGCATCTGTTGTCGCAACAGATCCTAGTTGGAGAGAGGTTGAAAATGGAGGAAATGGCCTTTGAAACTAGTCCCTCGATAATATAAAAAAGCGTCGAGTGCCAATGAACTGACTATAAATAGTTATTACGATTAATTTTGATGCCACTGTTACTAAATTCCTCAAAACACAATGGTAGTGCGGCTGGACGGAAACCAGAAGATCCGTGGTTCAAATCCCGGCTATGGCATTGAATTTTTCATTCTGGCTCTACCCTTTCATAGTGTGTCCTACACACGACTAGTGTGAAAGAACAATTAATTTCCATTAATTGTACCTAATAGTGGTCCGAACTATAAAGCCCGGGCCTTAAAGTACTTACAGCATAGTAAGTCGCCATTAAGGTAGTTGTCTCATGTGTTTATGAGAACTCCTAGTGGTTTACCGGGAGAAACATGAGTTAGATGGAGAATTTAATGTCATATCGGCACGTTGGCCATAGTAGCACAATGGTAGTGCGGCTGGACGGAAACCAGAAGATCCGTGGTTCAAATCCCGGCTATGGCATTGAATTTTTCATTCTGGCTCTACCCTTTCAATTATTATTTTATTCAGCATTCAGTAATTACCTTCCAATTTCCCAATTCTAAATACGTTCCAAGGTCAAAGCATCTCATATTCATTCCTAATCTTGTTAATAATTCTGATTACCTCCTCTAATGCTCAGATTCCTTTTGGTTCTTCCACCCCAGAAATTATTAGGACACATGTTTCTATCCTTAATAGCTTGACTGACATAAATGCACTCCAGCAGTATTTATTTCTGGACGATAAATCATGTACTTGAATTTTATTTCCTTGAGTGTTCTTTTAAAATAAGGTTTATTAATGACTAGCATTTTCCAAATATTTGGTGGTTCACTGTCCAAGTGAGACTGATACACTTTGTCATGCATGGAATTTCTTTCAAGTTCATCAGATTTCAAGCAAGCACAATTTTCTCCCAATTTCCTTTTCTTTAAACGTGATGACAGTTTTCCTGGTGTTTTAAGTTTTTCCATGAAAATGGAATGGACACTTGCCACAATAACACCAGTAAACATGGATAAGTCAATGGCTTTAATAGCTAAACCCAAATATTTCTCACAAAACTTGCTGAACACATTAAACAATAGCTTTTTCATTTTCAGGTTTTTTCTTTGGAATTTTCACATATATATTTGATTATTCTTAATTATTAACCTTAAGCAAACTGTAACAAATAATTTGAGAACAAGCAAGAGCTGCTTGCTAAATGCACAAATGACCAACTGTATTTTAATAAAAAAATGTGCACATTTTTTTCACAGTATACACTGTATTTTTATTTATTAAATTTATATGTTTTTAAATGCAGTGAAAATTAAAACTTAATATTCTAACCATGCATTTTAACAAAATAACTCCTTATTACTATAAAACAAAATAATTTTCATTATCTGACATGGAACTAGGTTGTAATCTGCGGCTTACTATGTGCTTTAGTTTATATCAGCTTTCCTTCTAAGCCTAACTGGGATACAGTTTATGAATTTATTAATTCTCAGGAAATGTAACCATTTTTTTTTACCAAGTGCATAGTAATTAGAAATATATTACATTCCAACCCAAAAGTTGATACCAAGGTCTCACTGGAAAAATACTTTTTGAGGTTTCTTTAACATTTTTTTTTTTTTAATTTTAAAAGCTTTTCTAGAAAAAGGCCCATGTGACTGTGTATGTGTAAAGTATAACTTAAAAACCAGAAGTTGGTTAAATGCAAAAGTTGGTATTTTAGGCTCAGCATCTTCTATAGATGAGACAAGGTTTTCAAGCAATACTCCTCCACCCCATTCGTACATATAGTTTTTCGAAAATGTTAACGATTTTGCTTAACACATTGTATTGTAAAAAATATTTGTAGTTGGTTTTTCTGTCACTTTGCCACTTACATTTTTATATGATTGAGGTATTATTATGTAAGTGTAGAAGTGTCAAAAAAACAGACTACAAATGTTTTTTTTCAATTAATTTTGACGTCACTGTTACTAAATTCCTCCAATCGTGCATAACATACTGTATCTTTAAGGTATTTTCATGACAATGAAATGTATATCTTGGAATTTTCTGGGAATCTCTCAGAAGAACTGTTCATTCTGAATGACTTTATAACTGGACTTTGCATAAGAGATACGACAAAATCTTGCCATGTAAAAAATGTGTATGTGTTTATTGTACAGAATTTGATAAATCATTCTTCATTCAGAGAATGGTGTATTTAGAGACTAGATCATCTTGATTTTCGAGAATTTCACATAAAATTAGGTGATCAATGTTCATGAAGTCATCTTGACTTCATAAAGACACTGGAAAATTCATTAAACCAATCTTGAATATGCAGTCAATCATGGTCTGCAATTAATCTGAATATTACAATAGATGATTTTAAAGGTAGATTTGGAATTGTTTCAAGTAACAATCAAGACCTTGTTAAACATACAATTTATGTTCAAATTGATTTTTTGTGTGGAGTCAACCAGTTTAAATTTTCTTATACTTTCCTCATGAAAATTAGTTGATGTTTTAGTTCTATAACCCATGGCATAACACAAAGTGGGCTTGAACCTGCCAAACCGACTGCTGGCCTCATGCCCACATATGCAAAGTAGAGGTGGGCGATCATCTAAGCAATACGGGGAGAAGTTGTGGTCCGCATCTCAAATCCCAGCCAGAAAGTTGGCTTTTTAGACAGGGTTTGCAACATAGTGTAGCTCTTCCATTTCTTCACAATGCTGAATGAGCACCAGTCCTATATTTGGGACTTAAAATCTGCACTCCTGAGGGGTAGTATCGGTCCTGAGCGCAGTGAACCAAATCACAACTGAGGCTTGAGCTGAAGATGTGAATAATCATTTCACGAAATCGCGATCAATTAATAAGAAAACTTTTATCATTTCCTTATAAGTTTTATGTTACAAATTATTATACTTGTATATATTTGTTGCTTCACTGTCAATAGCTTCATATTTTACATATTCACAATACTCTAGTTCATTAAGCCACGGCATAGGACTTTTTCTAGCCAAGCCAAGTACAAAATGTTATAGCTATCACATAGTGACCAGCTCTTAAAAGATATCTCCTTCATCTTCCCAATTATACTAATATTCTAGTATTTGGGTTCCATATTTTATCAATGTTGCTCACACCCCAGCTCCTTTGCCAAGGATCTTACTTTTTTAGTCTAGTTTCCCTTCAATTTTCTAACTGCTGTGCACTTAAGTAAATGTGGATTATCATTTGGCCTTACTTTTTAGATTTGTTTTGGCCTCTTCTATTCTTTATACATAGATATGCTAGTTAACTTTTATGTATCTTCAAAGTGGCGCTGTTTCAAGTTCTTCCCTTATCCACTTAGGAATTTTCCTTCTTGTTTTGCTTACTGTTTAAATTTCACTTAAGCAACTGTTATCATGCTCTCATGTTTCAAAAAGTTTTCAAAGTAAAAACTGTTGCTGTATCTGTCATGCCCATAAGAGTTACTATTCATATTTTCACAATGGGACCAAAAATATATAGACCCAAAGAGTGTGAAATGCAATTGACAAGGAAACTACTGATCACCTATCTACAACCCTCACATATCCTCATATTTGCTAAATTTCATGAGAAAATGATAATAATCAATTACTGTACTTCTTAAACAAGCATAATGTATTAAATATATTCCAGCATGGATTTAGAAATAAATTTTCCACTTTGATTGCAATGATAGACATTACCCATTATAGAGTCAAACTGAAAAATTCAATGTCATGGTTGGGATTTGAAGCACTGATCTTCTGGTTTCCGTCCAGTCGCTCTTACCTATTGAGCTACCATGGCCAACATACTGCCATGACTCATATGTTTTCCCGGTAAACCACTAGGGACTGTCATATTCGAGATACACTATTTGTGGCGACTTACTATTGTAAGTACTTGTCCCAGGCTTCATTGTTTAACTCTTATTTAGTAAATTGATGGAAATTGTTCTTTCACACTAGCCATGTATAGGTTAAGGTTTTGGATAGGGTCAAACTGAAAAATTCAATGTTATGGCCAGCATTTGAAACACGGCTAGTGTGAAAGAATGATTAATTTCCATTAACTTAAATAATAAGAGTTTAACGATGAAGCCTGGGAGTCAAGTACTTACAATAGTAAGTCGCCACAAACGGTGTATCTCGAATATGAGAGCCCCTAGTGGTTTATTGGGAAAACATATGAGTCAATTGGAGAATTTAATGAAATGACGCCACGTTGGCCATGGTAGCTCATTGGGTAAGAACGACTGGATGGGAACCAGGAGATCCGTGGTTCAAATCCTGGCCATGATATTGAATTTTTCAGTTTGACTATTAATCCAAAATCTTAGCCTATACATGGCTAGCATGAAAAAATTATTAATTTCCATCAATTAACTTAAATTGTCCATAATTTAATGAACTGAACAAAATAAATAGGTAGCAGAACTATTCCTAGATTTATCTAAAACATTTGGCAGTGTGTCTATAAAACATTACTTTAAAGCAGCAACAATGTGGAATAGGGATAAAATGCTAGATTTAATTATCTCATAGGGCATTAACAATAAACAGAAATTGTATATAAAATGGGAAATACTGTAAAAACATTTCATATGAATATGACATTGTAAGTCTAGGAATATCACAAGGATCAGTGCTCGGTCCCCTGCTGTATGTACTGTATCTAAATAAAATGCTTAATTTAAATAGTGGCAAAACAATTGCATATTTGGTAATTGATAATTTTGGATAAATTAGACTTTGGTCCACGTAATAATATAAAAGAACAGTCAAATTTAGTAGAATGTTTTACGGAAAATAATCTTAAGATTAGTATGGAACATGTAATGTTATTTGAACACAGTCATTGTGATAAAATATATTAATTTAACTATCATTATTAAAGTAATTAACAAAGTAAAAAATATAAACTTTTTATATTTACACTGGATAGTAAAAATTACACAATCAGCTGGACAAAATATGTGACACAATTAGCTCAATTATATATGTTTTTAAGGATTTTTTTTAATTTTTATTTTTAAATTACAACTGAGCTTGTGTGCTCATCTAATATTCATTTCATATAAATTCACTGTTACTGGAGAGTCCTCCAATGCAGACCTCCAAAAAAACCAATTACACATGTATTGGGTCCCCTGTCAAATCATATGTTTTAATTCTTTTCAGTCATCACATCTGGCACTTAACACTTTTACCATTTTAATATTCACATGTTGCAGTCTTTCCAAATGTTTGTTGGCTGCCTTTCTTACTTCACTGAACCTATCCATTTTGAGGTCTCTGTGTAAATTATCAATATGTATAACTCATGGTGCATTTACCTCTGTCCTTAAAACTTCATATTGTAACTGTTGTATATATTTTATGCTGCTCTTCTTTGCACATCATCAAAGCTGTATTCTGTAAGTCCATACTGGTTTTAGCACCTGTTTATATACTAACAACTTATTATTCAGTTCAAGTACAGAATTTCTTCCAATGAGCTAGTTAACTCCTTTCTTTTGTTTTCAATGTGCTTTTTCTAACTTTGAATCCAGGAACCATACCTCAATACTTCATTGCTTGAGCTTGAGGAATTATTTGATTATTTTAATTGAAAGTCTGTTTATTTTCTTGTCTGTGAAGTTAATGTGTACAGATTTAGACTCATTTCTTTCTTTGTCCACTTGATGAATTTATTATTTACATATTTATTTCTGAAGTTATTAGTAGATTCCTCTATTATACTATCTACTGCAATTAATGCTGTATCATCGGCAAAAGTTGCAGTAATTATTTCTTGTGGGATATACTTATTGAACAGAAGATACAAGACAGAATCTAGGACGCTTCCTTGTGGTACACCTACTTCTACATTCCTTAAACTTGAATATTCATTACCATGTTTTACTCTGAAGCATCTATCTTTCATACGATTTTAAAATTTGACAACACTGACGGGGCAAATCACATTGAATCTGACATGCTAGTCCCTTTTACGAAAATTGTCCAAATATTTAACTGCTGATGTTTTAAAACTTGTATGTGATAGATTAAAACACAGCCATATTAATTATGGTATTTAAATTTGAATACAATACTTGTTCTGCAAAAAATGAGTTTGAGAATTATATATTATTAATGAAGGCTTTGCGGATGATCAGCTGCGAAGTCTCGATTAATAATGCTCGCCATGAAAGCTTTATGTCTTAGTTATTATATTAGATAGGAAGGAAAGAATTGTACAATGTATTTTTAAAATTCAAAATATATTAAGCAATCTCTCTATATGTGTTTAAGGTTATTTTATTAGTTTAAGATGCAAGATATGATACAATTCATAATAGTGACTAACACATTTATAAGAAATGAGAATTTCTTTCAAACATCTACTTCAAAGAAAGCTACTGAAAATGATTCTGTTATAACTGGTGCATTGCTCTACAATAAGCTCCCAGCAAGTTTAAAAAAATCAACAATGAAGTAGTTTAAAACTTCATTAAAAAATATTTTATGAGTGATACTTGTATAGAATAGATTAGCTATAAAATTAAGGTTTTATTTTGTATTTGAATTTCTTGTACACATGTAAACATTGTCTATAAACTGTGTAGAACTATTTACAAATTGTATAGAAGTTCACATAGCTTGAAATATTGTATGACTATATCAAATTACTAATTTAAATTACAACCCAGGAGCTCACTTAACTTCAAATTAAGCAAAAAACAATTCAAAACACTTTTTTGTCAAAGTATTCATGGAATAACATGATGGAAATAAAATATACTACAGAGAACAACTGTTCTTTCTTTAATTAAGCTTAAGTTCTTGGAAATATACACTTAACAACAAAGAACTCTGTAAGCAGACAAGTATCTTCATTTGAATTATCCAGTTAATATACAATTTTACAAAAGTGGAATTTCACAAAAATGATGCATCTCCAGCTAAGAGAATAAATACTGGATAATTTTAGCTGATGGAAAGAAAATCCAGAAATCCACAAAATGTAATTATTTTTCCATGATCTTTACTATTTTGAATTTTAAGAGGATTAATACAGCAGGCACAACAGAACATCTGCTTTGCTTATATTAGGGTCATACAGCGAAATCTGCAACTTAATAATCGTAAACTGATTGAACAGGGGATTTGTTACAGATTATGTAAAGCACATTAGCACATAATGTAACATTATACACAAATATTAGGGGGAAAAAAAAAAGCCACACCCTGAGAGGAACAAAAATATTGACCTTTAATACTGTCTTATCTGACTAGCTGCAGCTTTTGAGAATTCAATTACTTTTGCTGTTTTTATTGTAATATATGTATCTTGATCATATCGATTTTAATTACCACAGCTAAACATTTCTTGCAGAGACCAAATACAAAATGGCAAAGTGTTGAAGTGTATTGACCTTCGATGACAGTATGTGCATTTGATCTTGTTTACGAGAAGAGTGCAATGTTGGTGCAGATGTATTTTTTGGCATGGTGCACGACCTTGCTCGAATGTGCATGAGTGATATCATGTGAATCAATGGTAGGGATAAGATCTCTGCCTTCACCAGCAGATTGCTGATAAAGCTAGTGGGTTAGATAGCAGATGAGTAACCTGACACCCCTTTTTCTTCCAAATAAACAAGTGAACTTGACCATAAACTACTGTGCAACATTATGTCATATGCCACGTCTAAAAAATACATCTGTAACTTCGCTTACATAAGTCACGAAACCCAAATAGAGCACTTGCAAGCTGTGTGCATATGATATTAAAGGTTAACCAATTAATTATTATACACAAATATAAATTATCATTGCAGCTCCACAATTTTGTCACATGGCTCAAAGAGATTTTAAATTTCCTCTTCTTTTTCCTTGTCACAATATTCAATCACGTTATATATGATTTCTAGCACTTGGTGTATGACACATTGCTGTCGAGAAGATATGATTGCATCTGTCCACTGACTATGTGCGAAGGCTTGCAATAAACAACTCTGTTGTTTCAAATACTTTCGGATACACCTCCACACTTTGCCATGTAGTACATTATTCTAAAAGGTTAACACAACATGTCAGCAAGTCTTGGTATGCAGTAAAAACTTTTAGCTATGTTTTCCATATTTATTCCCAAAACAAAAGTTCCTGGATTAAATCTCACAGTACATGTTAAATGTAATTTGCAATCAACTTAAAATGCTGCAGAAGTTTAAAATTGCTGTACATACCAATGACTCCATGTTTATTTCTCCTTCAGGTGCAATGACCGTTTGGACCATGAATTTGTGTTTATTTTTCTCATTTGGATCAAAGTCAAATGGCTGAAGACTAACTGTAACCAAAATATAAACATGTAGCTAAACATAAACAATGTTGATGATACATTCGTCATCATGAGTTTTACATTACCTGCTACATCAATAACCCCCTTTGCATCTAGAACTCCTGAATTCGGCCGCACACAGTACTTTTTTGGAGCTGTTGTTTTTATTTTGAAACATACCCTCTTATCCGTTGGATTTGTTAGTTTCATATATGAAGTTACTGGTGCTGTGAATGGTCCTGAAAGATAAAAACAATTATACTTAACCAAAGTGCCTGTTTTTCGAAAATCAGCCAAAAGCCTGTAGGAGGTTAGATACAATACAACATGCCTATGTGTTTATGCGACATATACAACTGAAAGTAATGGGAGCTCAAATACTTAAAATTACATGCTCTATATCACTTTATCTGCTTTGGTATAAAACCATTCTGACAACAAAATCCAATATCGAATTTGCATTTCACAGCTATTATTGCCGTATAATAGCATTATACTAGAGAGGCTATGGTAGAGAAGATGCCAGGATATTAAGTAAAACACGTGCCCGGTTTTCTTCAAATCTTGAAATAGATCTTCGGGACGTCGGGCTCGACCATGGACAGACTTGGCGTTGTCGTTAAAGACGTTAATACGGATAAAACTTTGACAGCATTCATCATGCATTTCAAGGCTTACCTCGAAACTTTAGCTCATGTTGGGGCTCTATTAGTAATATCTGTTCTTGTTTGGCCATAATTTAGTACTAACAAAGGCTTGCTGGAAGCCAAATTTCACAAAAATCCCCTCACAACTGCCTATTATTCTGATCCCGGTTAGTGATGATTCTCGTTTTTCAATAAATACGCATGCGTCACGACGGAAATATGGCTACTAAGAGTGACGTCATATGCCGTATAACTGCTAGATCCAATTTAACAAAATAAAATACACGAATACACCTTACTAACATAAAGGCTGAGTGTTAACCTGCTCAGGTATATTCTGAAATGCGGAAATTTTAAACGTCTTTTGCCTTTTAAGTTTGTATTTAATAATAAAACAAAACAACAGAACACGATCGAGATTTTAAGTGTTTGGTTTTATAGCTTGCACCTATTTAAATACTATATTTTGGTGCAAAGTTGGCAATACAATTGTTGAAGTGTTTATTTATCTGGTTAAATTAAATGCAAAATGTCATTATAAACTTACATATACTTCACTAATGTAACATCTTTAACTCAGTTATAAAATGCACGACTCAGACGCTCTGTTAATTTTATATTAATGTAAAAATATAATCATTGTTGTCACTCTATATATCCGGAGGCATGAAATGGTGGCGACGATGACGTCATGTAATTTCATAAGGAAAGTATTGAAGTAGGCTCCGAAGTATTAATTTGCGAAAAAGGACCAAGTTTCTTAAGACTCACTTTAAGGATATTTTAATACATTTATGAACAAAATGCTGTTATCTCTCTCTCATTAAAGGTAACCGTACATAAAGAAAATGTATAGTGCTGCATCTTTGTATAAATATTTGAAATCGTAACTGTCAAGTGGTAGATCGAAGGACGAAAAAGAAGACTTACAATCTTTATTGGATAAAGAAGGAACATACTTAAACGGTTTAATTTTGTAAAAAGTAAGTTACACTATTATTTAGTCCATATCATTACCATAATGAGGGCATTATACTTACTGTCTCCTGTCAACTTATAGGTTATCTTAGGTGAGCGTACTGTTTTTGAAAGTGATGTGTTTTAATTCAAAGTTCTTGGAAGTATATTTGTTAAATTTAATGTCATAACTGTTAAACATAAGGCCTGGTGCATTCGCGTGCTGCTAAGTCATTAGGGGTGAATACATTATGTATTTTTCATTCTGATACCACAGTGATAATATTCGGATGAGAATTAGCGTTTTGTACAGTGTAGAACATTTCATAAATCCAAAGTATATGTGAAGTGCTTTGTATTACACATACGCATGTCATGAAGGAAAGTGTTTACTTTTATAGGCAGTAAGTACAATCAATCTCTCTCTCTCTCTCTCTCTCTCTCTCTCTCTCTCTCTCTCTCTCTCTCTCTCTCTCTCTCTCTCTCTCTCTCTCACACACACACACACACACACACATGCATACAACGGTTTTCTTTATTCCCACGATTTTAGGCTTTCAGGGATAATGCGTAAAGTACACTATCATTACAAGCAACTGACACTCAGGAATGCACTGCAAATCAGGCACTATTAGGGTCTGCATTACTTATATTAATGAATGAGTGTATCATGCTATTTGTAGATCCTTATTATCTTCAGTGGATGAGAATATAAGAAAGAAAATCTAGGTACATTTTGTGCATATCAATTTGATAATTGATGACTATATAGGTATATCCTGTAATCCTGGAGTACAGGACAACCTCAAGACACTTATGTATTGATCTATCTTGAAATGGTGTATTTGTAAATTTCTAGTAAATTATTTTTGAGTTTCAGTATGTGTGTATCAGTATGTGTGTATCAGTAAAAAATGCATTCAAAAGGTAGGTTTTAAATTTTCAGTCTGAGTGTAAGACAAATCTATGAAACCATATTATTCTCTCTCTCTTTTTTTCCCTGCAGCAGAAGCATGCTTCTGCTAAGATTCTAAAAATAATTGCATCAGGCATTGACATTGTTTAACATACATTTTCATAATTAACATTTTGCAGGCAATATTTCTTGCATCCTCATTGGACTGGTCCTTCCTCATACTTGGAACCAAACATGGTGCTGAGCGATCATTATTGAGAGATAGATTATCATTATGTTCCACTGTTTACAATACTTGATTTTGTGCTGCATGATGGTTTTGCTACCTTCATAGTTGTCCCAGGAAAATCATAAATATGGTCATTTTACAGATGTATCTCTTTCTTTTTCTAAACAATTGCTTGGATCTATTTTAACTGACAGAATATGCAGGTTACAACATTTAAAGAAGCACAAAAGTAGTTATTCTTAAAAGGAGGTTAAGAACATTGACTACAGGCAGTGTATTGACTGGTCTGCGGACAGTGGCTTATCAATGATTCTAACATTTAAGTCACATACCATATGTGACATTAAATAGCTTTAATTTCATACTTCTTTATGCCTTCAGAGATTATTATTAAATACACAGTCCACATTGGTGTACTTGACAAGCATAAATTCTTTCTTTGATACACATTCATTTTCTCCTTTACATTTAATGTGCCATATGATGGTTGCATGGTTTGGAGAAGAATATTTACAAGATGAAATGTACAGCTTTTATCATAGTTCATTTTTATTAAAGTATTAATTGCCCTTGACACTTTGAAACACAGTGCATCTCCTGAAGATGTAAATAATCTAATTAACCTATAAATAATGAAATAAAATGGATTCCATTTTATGTCTTATCTGATGAGGAACCAAAATATTTAAGCCAAGCTGAATTAGTACAACATCTTGAAGACTTCAAAGTGACTTTGAGAATGAGTGCTCTCATTTAAAGATAATTCCAGCTAGAGATACTGATGACAATATTGGAACTTTACTCTCATGCCTGAACTATTTTTTTTGTTGACTGAATATTTAAGTGACTTGAAATTCCAGCAAGTACACAGCAGTATTTTTTGTCAACACCTCTTGTACTTTAGAACAATTGTTTTTGTTATTGTTGCAAATGGCATAGATTTATCTACATTTATTTTTTACTTTCAAGTCTGAATTTTCTGGGAATGTTCTTAGAATCCTAGTAATTCTGTATGACTTACTTAAATGATAAACAGTATGAAGGAGACAAAATTTTACTGCAGAAAAAATTAGGATCTTGTTAAAACACACAATTTATGGAATAGGAACTGAAGCTTCCCTGGCAGCATATATTCTCCAGATGTTTTTGTGCTTCAAGCTTCAACTTTACTGGAATGTTGGAATATCAACATTTTTATGCCTGGTTTGAAGCCCGAGAGCAAAATTATGTCTGGTACAGTTGTTTGTTGAGTCAAAACGTGAGTCATATTCCTTGTTATATGTTTGAGTTTTCCAGTACTATGCTTTTTAGAAATGGGAAGTCATTATTTATTCTTTTTATGTCCTGGATATGCAAAGAGAAAGGTGATACATAGCAGCCAGCACTACTTTTTAAAGCCTAGTGCACTGGTGTATTTGTCTTGCACCTACAAGGAAATAAGCAATAAATAATTTCTATTAACATAAAATATAGGAATAAACATTTGTAAGAATATTTTGTATGAGTAGAGAAACTCTTATGAGTGCAATTTTTACATGTTTCTACTTCATGTTAATGAAGATAAACCTGCAGAAATACATTTCACTACCCATTTCGTATGAGTAGGGAGCAGTTGGTGAGTGCCAATTTAGAGCCGCTCCTTTGAAAAGTGGAGGTCAAGCTGGGAGGATAAGCACCCAGGAGTAGTGAGTATAAGTCCGCGTGAGTCCAATGGAACACATTGAAGACCAAGAATGGTGATTTAGAGATTCATGGAGTCACATGATGGGAAGACCCAGAGAGAGCAGCTTCTGCTTCCTTGGAGGATGCAAGAATCCCCTGTATGGAGTAAGGTTGCAGATTCTTGGTTGAAGTACTTGTAGGTTCCTCATAAGAGTATCTTGTACCAAGCAAATGCTCGACAAGTTCCTGCAGATGTATTACTGATTGAAACTGGAAGATGCTGAGAGATAATGCTGCCAATTGCATATTTGTTTGGCAAGTCATGGCCCTGACTAGGAGTTGGGTTCACATGCAGCAGGAAAATATGAGATGCACCTTTCTATCACATTGCTATTAAATAGCTGGACCGTTCTGTGTCTGACAAGGACAGTATATATCTGCTGGTGGTTATGAATTATTTCAGCAAGTGGCTAAAGGTGTATGCTGTATCTAACCAGAAGGTGAAATTGATGCCTAACTGCCTCATGAAAGAACTGTTCTGGCTCTTTCGAGTGCTGCTGAAATTATAGTTATCAGGTTACAAACTTTGAATCAAGTCTGATAAAAGAAGAACTGGAGTGATTGAAAAGGCATATTGTGACTTTGTGGGTTCGTGAAATTAGAAGTCCAGATTACAAACACTAAACAATTGTTTTTTATTTCCGTAGAAACACACTTTTATCAACCGTTACAGTCCACAATTATGTCACATACACAATACAACTTGCAAGGTCATCGACCACAAACACAGCTGTTCACACATGCGAGTTGAATTACCGACTGACTGACTGGCAGGCGGCGGCTCCCTTTTTATAGATTACTCACTAACTGGAATGTTCTCAAACAATCCAGACAGTGTTCAAAGAAAGACAAACTCTCTAGAAATCCATCTCCTTCCCCCACCGTTTCGGCAAGCTTTTATTTCTGCACTGCACTGCCAATCTCTTTGAACTAGCCGGCCACACCGCCTTGCCTCAACAATGTGTTCGCGACAGTATGATGCTTCTCCACTTGCATTTGGACAGTGTGATCAAGCAGTACATTAAGACTCTCAATGAACACCCAAGGAAAGTTGTGGCTGACCACCAGAGGGACTGGGATATTATTACTGGTTTTCATTGCTGGTCTACAGCTCTTCAACCCATAACACTACCTGGATGACATCAGCTGGTTTGGTCTTTGTCAGGGAGTTGTGTCTTTCATCCAATCCAATATTTGGAACTCCCTGGGGTAGAACAGCCAGCAGTTAACTATGTGGAGAACTTTATGTACCATCTTCATGGTGCACATGTGATAGCACATCAATGCATCCACGTAGCAAACTATTAGGTGAAGACCAGGTACAATGGGCAAGTCAACAGGTAGGTTTCCAGCAGGGTGATCTGGTATGCTGTATTACCCTACCCAAATTAAGGAACATTGCCCTAAGATTTAACAGCAATGCATGGTAAAGAGGGTCAGCAATATAGTCTACCACATCTATAGGATGACCTGAAGGATGAGGCTAATGGTACATTTAGATTGACTTTTCTGTTACAACAATGCTGGTAAGGACACCAGCCCTGAGGAAGGAGCAGTGTCATTGTGGTCATGAAACTAATAATTGCTGATGGCAGAAGGGGAATTGGTGCATGCTGCCCAGACTGATCCTCTTGGCAGACAATAACTAGGCAAAACAATGGCAATTGTGTGTGGTGTTACAACTCCAGAGAATTCCTTTTAATAGGATCCAAAAGCTTAGTTTTTGAGAATGGTGCACCTTGTACTGCACCAAATAAGGAACTGTCTAGTGCCAGATGGCCAGTTTTGTCATTTAATGGACATGACACTGAGCTTCCAGTGAACATGCCGAGTCCAGTTCAGAGTAAGTTGTGACATGTAAGTGACGTTCAGTTGTGATTTGATGGATCAGTAATATTTGTTCTGAGTGAGAATCAATAAGTGTATCATTTGGACTATGTAACTGCTATGCGCCAGTTAAGTATAAGGGGCATTAAAAAAGAAAAAAGCCGGAGTCTGGTATGCACAAGCCGGTGACAGGATGGTAATATCATGGCATGTGTAACGAAGTGTTGTTCTTACCAGAGTGTGAACTTCACAGCCCATTGCCAGAGGCCACGTGTGCACATCATGTGACTATACAAAGCTAGCAGCAGCATGCATCAATTGTCCAGTGCTGCCAGTCACATTGCAAACAGTGAAATGGAGGCATCAAAAGAAGAGCAAAGAGGTGTTGTTCATTTTCTGACAGCAGAATGAGTAGGTGAATGGACATTCATGGTTGAAGACTGTGGGGCACCCATTGGGCGCACACACTTTGCGCAAGAACAATTGTTCCTTTATGATGGTATGAACACTTCCAAAGTTCAATCCGACCTCGATGGCTATGGCTTTCACTGTCACTCGGCGGTCCTGGGTAATGAGTGCTCGACAATGTCATCGGTAATGCAGTGTGGTGCTCCAGACCGTGCATAATCGGCTAACGACACCTGTCTTCCTCTTAAGTGCTTGTGCCACGCCTTGATCTTTACAAGGGACATGCAATGTTTGCCGTAAACTTGATCCCACAAACAGGCAATCTTCAATAGTTTAACACACAGACTGCTCAACATCCCTCTCGCAGCAGAAGAATACAAAACAGAATACAACAAAATTATTGAAAAGCACAAAAAAAAAAAAAAAAAAATTACTTTCCCAAATCATTAGTAGACAAAAAGGTGAACTTAGCAAAAGAGAAGAAGCTAATAAAGGAAACCACAACCCTCTCAGCTACAGAAACTAATATGATTTTCAAAAAGTTCACTTACCATCCATGGGCCTTAGATAAATTCAAAAAAGTCTTCAAAATACAAAGCATTCAACTAGCACCAGTCAACCATTACTCCTTAAGAAACCTAATTTGTTCAAACATCAAAGATGCCATTCCATCTAACAAAAAATCTAGTATATATCAAATTGAATGTTGTGACTAGTCAAATTTATATTGGAAAAACCAAAAGAAATTTAGAAACAAGACATCAGGAAAACAAGAACTGTCCACACGGGAACAGATCTTCATTTCAAAAAATAGGAACAAAGTATTCAATTTTGACATCCCCCCCCCCCCCCTGAAACATTTGTTCAGCAAGACCTCGAACCACCACCAGAGGAGACCTATGACAAAATATTGCCAGCTACACCACTGAGAACCAGTCGATATCCGGTTAACGATGGAGGCAAAGTCTCTGAAACATGTTCCGGGAAAATTTAAATGTAAGTGTTGTTTAGTGTCATTAATCGACTCCCTTGAAATTTAAAAGAAAATGTTACTGGTAAAAGGAGAAAAGAATGTAAGAAATAGAGGTGAATACCTGGGGAAAGTTAGAGAGACATGGTTAAGATTGATGAAGAATAACTAACAATTAAGGGCTGAAAAACTATAACGAGGGATACAAGGGAGAGGAGAGTCATCAATACACGGAAAACCAGGAGTTATGTGTATTGAGACTGAGACTCGAGGCAAGCAGGTAGGAACGGTATATTAGATGTGAATAAGTCATTTTGTTATTGTGTAAAAGAAATGTTACAAATGTCAATATATCAGTGAAAACATATGTAGAAGAAAGATGAGAAAATAAATACTAAATACTAATTCTTTTCAAAATTCCTTAATATTACTTTCTCCTTATTGCACTATGCACTAGACATAATGCGGATTATTTTAGAAAAGGGTTCAATAAGAAAATGTCAGACAAAAATGTAAACATCAGAGGATTACTTCTGTTCAATAAATTACCTAACAATATTAAGCAACTAACTTGCATCAAATTTAAAATAAAATTAAAATCCTTTCTTATTAACAGATATTTATATGATCAAGATTTGTAAACATTCATTGCATTTGATATTGTAACATAGAGGATACCAGAAAATTCTATACAAATCTATTTGTAAATATGTTTAAGAATAGGCATAAGGACTAATATTTGGACAAATTGTAGTCATTTAAATCTGTGAAGCTGAAATACTTTTTGTAAATATGTATATATTTGACAAATTGACAATGTCAGAAACTGCACCAGTCTATTGACAGTATATGCATTCATTCATTCTACTGCAAGTTTTGCAGCAGTTACATCCATAGGATATTCCTGTCTTCTTAGCTTGTCAACTCCATACTTGTTGCATTTCATGGAAGCATTCAGGACAGCTGCTATGAGACTCATTGAATATTCATGCTCCCATCTCCTAGCACTGCTTGTGACCTTGCAGGCATCTCCATCTCTTGAAGTCTAAGGTGAATTTTAGCAATAGATTTTCCTCTTTAACAAGGAGTTTGATGCCCACACTGTTAAAATGAAACATTTTTGCCTTTTTGAAAATAATGCTTATCGTGGTATAGAAGCTGATGACCTAAAGTATGGCAACATTTGTAAAATCTTATAGATATAAATTAAAACAGTTTGTGCCAAACCTCACTTTTCTGTACAGGTAAGTGAAGTTTGCCACAAATTGTCATAATTTATTTATAATATTTGTATTGCTTCAGTGTCAGGAGCTTCATTTTTTTTACAAAAAATGTGTAGAATCTTATTATAATCCTTCATTTTCTTTTTTTGTAACTGCAATTTTAGTGATGGGTTGTGGGCAACCCAATATGGCACTCATAAAAGAGAAATGCAAGTATTACTCGGTACAGATAGCTTGAGCTTTGTCGCGGCAACGGGCATAAAAGTTTTGGCGCAAATCGATAACAGACGGATAGTGTTTCACGGAGATAAAGAGCTTGCATAAGCAGATAAACATAGCGCCGACTTTCCGATACAGATAAGTGAGGTAAATGGAACATTCTAGTGATATCTTGATTGCTGTATAGAACATTCGATTTCTTGTTTATTCCGGAAATATCTAAAATTATGAATGCGGTATTTAAGGAAGCGACGACTCGCCAAGTCAGTCGTAAGCAGTGAACAGCTGAGCTGATGACGTAAACAGATGTAATCAGAACGCTGTTTGTTATTGCCATCGACCTTGGTGGATTGTGTTATGTGTTTGACGTAATGTTGTTACGTGTGAATTGAACAGTGTATTTCTACGGAAATAAAGAACATTTGGAATATCTGTAACTTGGACTTTTAATTCTACGAACCCACGAAGTCACAACTGGTGTCAGGAAGTGGAACATCGACAATGGACGCGGCATTGGAAAAGTTTTTACAGAAAATGGAAGAAATGAAGGCCGAGTTAATAATGAAGACGGAAACGGCAAACAACAACCAGGCAGCGGAACTGAAAGAAATGAGAAGACGGCTAACGACAACCTCACCGCCAAAATGGAAGAAATGAAGGCGGCTAACGATAACATCACCGAGAGAATGGAAGAGAAGTTGGAAACAGCAAATAAAAAACTTGGCCGTGACGATGACCGCGAAGATGACCGAATTAACAACTGAAATGAAGGCTGCCAAGAGGCCCTCGCCGAAAAATTTGAAGAACAGCTGGCCGGCGTGAGGGATGACGTCATGGAGCTGGGCAAGCGGATGGGTCAAGTGGACGAGCGCGTCGAAGACCTGGTGAGCCGCGTTAACGACCTGGAGGGAAAGGCCGACAGCAACATAAAGTCTCTGAACGCTATGTTGGAGGACTTTGTCTGCAGGAGGTTAAAGAATTTAAAGATCGACGCGCCGGGACACGATACAACATCTGCGCGCGTCAAACCTAAATACGACGGTGCGACAACTTTCGAAGTCTTCCGCCGCCAATTCGACATGGTGGTCACCACAGGAAGAGGCCGCATAGCTAATACCCAGCCTCCAAGGACGGGCCTCAGAAGTCCTGAACGCGGTCCAGACAGCGATGGCGCCCAAGGACATCTGGGAGACCAGGACATAGTTGCCGTGCCGGGTGGAGGTGCCGGTGAGGCTGCTCAACCTGCCAGACACCGATCATGACGTCCAGGCCGGAACGGAGCTGGGGACGTGCAAGCCCATGGTCAGCGTAACAGTAATCGACAAGACACAGGAGCCGGAGCCGATGCAACACCTGAGGCCCCGGCTGGAAGGATTACTGGAAAGGGAGCCGACCACCTGACCGTAGAACAGCTGGAGAAGGTTCGACATTTGCTGAGACGATACCAGCGCGCCTTCAGCCAAGGCGACAGTGACTACGGCCGCAAGGACCGAGTGCTCCACCGCATCGACACCGGAGACGCTCAGCCTATTTGGCAACCACCTAGATGCGTTCCGCTGGCAAAACAAGCGGCGGTACGGGATATGGAAGATGGCATGAAATCCAGGGGAGTGATTGAAGAGTCTGACAGCCCTTGGTGTTCCCCTGTAGTTCTGGTGACGAAGGACGGCGAGCTACGCTTCTGCGTGGACTATAGGAAGGGGAACGCTGTCACCCGAAATTATTGCTTCCCCCTACCCCTGATTGACGACATTCCGGACACGCTTGCTGGTGCGCAGTGGTTCTCGGCTCTGGACGTGAAGTCGGATTACTGGCAGATAGTTCTGGACGCGAGAGACAAGGAGAAAATCGCATTCTCGAAAGGCCAAGGGCTTTGGCAGTTCACAGCTATGCCCTTTGTCCTCTGCAACGCGCCAGCTACGTTCCAACGCCTAATGGATTCAGTAATGAGAGGGTTGACTTATGACGCCTGCCTGCTATATCTGGACATCATCGTCGGTAAGACCTTCGAAGACCATCTGGAGAATCTGAGTAAGGTGTTACAGAGACTGCAGGCGACCAATTTGAAGCTAAATGCAAAGAAGTGCCAGCTCTTCCGCAAGGAAGTCAACTACTTGGGCCACATAGTCTCACCAACCGGAGTGGCCATAGACCCGGAGAAGACACAGGCCGTGAGAGATTGGCCTCGGCCGAAGGATAAGAGAGAATTGCGCAGTTTCCTGGGACTGTGCAGTTACTACCGCCGTTTTATCAAGGGGTTATCAAACATCGCCAAACCCCTAACACGCCGTACTGAGGAACACCGGCCCTATGTGTGGACGGAGGACGCCGAAGACTCTTTCCAGCGGCTGAAGAAGACACTGTGTAGTGCTCCTATTCTGGGATTTCCACACCCAGGCGGCACCTTCACTGTGGACACTGACTCCAGCGACCATTGCATTGGGGCGTCCTATCGCAAGTCCAGGACGGCCACGAGCGGGTGATAGCCTACTACAGCAAGACCCTGTCCAAGGCAGAGAAGAACTACTGCGTCACCCGACGAGAGTTACTGGCGGTAGTAAAGACCTTGGAGCACTTCCACAAATACCTGTATGGTCAGCCATTCCACCTGAGGACTGGCCACTCCGCCCTAACCTGGCTACTTAGTTTTAGGAACCTGGAAGGCCAGACAGCCCGTTGTGTACAGAGGCTGCAGGAGTACGACTTCACCTCTGAACATCTTAGAGGGAAGAGCCACGGTAACGCAGACGCCATATCCCGAAGACCCTGCCCAGAGGAGTGCGGCAAGTCCACAAGAGTGGAAGAGAAGGAGCGTGCCGCAACTGTCAGAGTGGTCACGGCAGTGCCTGCGGATGGCTGGGATAGCGCAAGTCTGAGGAGGGAACAGCTGGCGGGCGCAGACTTGGGGCCACTCTTGAGGGAAGTGGAGGCAGGGACAAGACCAACCTGGGAGGGTATCGCACCGAGGAGCGCCACCTACAAGTCGTACTGGGCCCAGTAGGACTCACTGAAGACAAGAGAGGGCGTTCTGTTCCGGGTATGGGAATCGCCCGATGGGAAGACGCAGATAGAACAGTTGGTACTTTCACGAAGTAAGGTCCCGGAAGTCTTGGAGGAAGTGCACGCAGGTACTTCAGAAGAACACCTGGGAGCAAACCGGACGATCCACAAACTTCGGCAGCGCTACTATTGGCTGAGGCTCCGAGCAGACACTGAGAGGGGGTGCCGGCAATGTCACGAGTGCGCGGCGAGTCGTGGCCCACAAACTAGGAGCTGGGGTCGCATGCAGCAGTACAACGTCAGAGCGCCATTCGAAAGGATCACCGTCGACATAGTTGGACCATTCCCAGTGTCCGACCGAGGCAACATGTACCTGATGGTGGTCGTGGACTACTTTACCAGGTGGCAAAGACAATCACAGACTGCCCCTTGGAGCAACTGTTCTGCCGATTTGGGGTGCCGTTAGAGCTCCACAGCGATCAGGGCACCAATTTTGAGTCCAACCTAATGAAGGAGGCACTAGAAAGACTTAGGGTAAACAAGACCCGCACAACACCTCTACATCCCCAGTCGGACGGCATGGTCGAAAGGTACAACAAGACTTTAGAAGAACACCTGAAGAGGGTCATGGCCAGCCATCAGCGAGACTGGAACGTCAAGGTGCCACTGTTCTTGCTGGCCTACCACTCGTCATCACACGACACCACTGGGATGATGCCAGCCAGTTTAATGTTCGGCCGAGGGTTATGCCTCCCCTGTGATCTGGCCTTTGGAAGCCCCCCGGATGCAAAACAGCCAGCAACCGAGTATGTGAACCTGGTGGACCATCTCCACAACATGTATGAGATGGCTCGTCAGAACATCCAGAAGGCGAGCGACCGCAAAAAGACCCGATACAACAGGCAAGCCAACAGTCAAGGGTTCCAGAAGGGTGACCTAGTCTTGTTGTACCGCCCTACCCGGACCAAGGCACACTCCCCCAAACTTCAACAGCCGTGGCAAGGACCGTACTGGGTGGTGAACAGGATAAACGACGTGGTCTACCGCATCCAGAAGGTGCGCCTGTATTGTCTGGCCCGCTACGATGGTGCTGTTCGGCACGACCAGCCTTGAGGAGGGAGCAGTGTCGCGGCAATGGTCATAAAAGTTTCGACGCAAATCGATAACAGACGGATAGGGTTTCATGGAGATATAGAGCTTGCATAAGCAGATAAACATAGCGCCGGAGATAAGACTTACCGATACAGATAAGTGAGGTAAATGGAACATTCTAGTGATATCTTGATTGTTGTATAGAACATTCGATTTCTTATATAGAATAAAAAGAAGTATTTCAGAAAGTGGAGTGCCATTGTTATTAAAATTAGGCAAGTGAGTCAACCTTGTATATACTTTTCTCCACTTACAAGTTTTTTATGAAGACTAGTTTCTGGGGACTTCTCCCCTATTGTCAGTTCTGTGGTTGACTGATGATGCATCCGGTGTCTGCATCTGGCTTGGTGTCGTGCTGCCATCTAATGTCCTGGTAAGTTTGATGACGTCATCTACGGCGGGAATTTCAAAATTCATCAAGAGGTCCTGTTTTTTCGTAATAAATATGTTTTCCCAAATCTGTAGTTCCAGAGGTTTCTTTGCCTGTTTGATCAATTCTATTTCTTGTTTTATGTTGTGATTCTCAGTCCAGAAGTGATGTGCTACGGCTGACTTGTCCATTTGTTTGAATTTAATATTTCTGAAGTGTTCTTTCATTCTTGTTCCTAGATTCCTTTTGGTCTTACCAATGTATATCTTGTCACAATCCTGGCAACTCATTTGGTAAATGCCTGATAATTGAGTTTTCGGTGTGCTATTTTTTAGAGAGTGGTTTAGTAAGTTGCGGATGTTGTGTTTGTTTTGAGGGGCTAATTTTATGTTGAAGCTCTTAAATATCTTTTCGAATTTTTTGAAGTATTTTGGATGAAATGTAAATTTTCCATATCTGGTGTTTGGGTTTTCTAGTTTTTTTAACGTAGTAATATCCTTTAAGTTTTTGTTTCTTTTGTGTCTGTAGATCAGTTTTTTGATGAAATTTGTGTTATAGTTGTTCAGTTCAGCAACCTGGTGTATGTGAGCGTACTCCTGTTCATATTCTGTTTTTGTTAGCGGAATGTTGATTAATCTGTGAACTAAACTATGGAATACTGCATATTGATGTTGTACTGGGTTGAATGGGTTGCATTTAATGTAATTGTCAACATGTGTTGCTTTTCAGTATATTCCAAATTGTAATCCTGTTGGTGTTCAAGTGATTTTCAAATCTAGAAAAGGTAGCCATTCATCCTGCTCTACTTCAATGGTGAAAACTATGGATTTTTCTTGTAGGTTTAGCAACTTGATAGCATCCTCAGTCTTCTAGGGACTATAGCAAACACATCGTCGACATATCTATGCCAACATAGGCACTAGAAAGAAAGAACACTTCAGGCACTTAAGATACAAAAATATTGATAAATTCGCAATAGCAGCTCATTTCTGGTCTGAAAATCATGAAATTGAAGATAGCACCGAATTACTAAAATACGTACAAAAACATAGTGAACTCGTCATATGGGAGAGAATATACATAGAAAAACATAAAAACCAACTAATGAACTTTGAAATCCCGCCAGAAGAGAATCCCACGTTCATCACTAAATCAACAGATGGCAGCAACAACTCCAGAATTACCCACACCACTGGATCAAGCTTTAGTCGCATAAGAGCCGAAGATGCAAACGATGATTTGCGAAACATGTCCTTAAAATAGGTACGAAAGTGAAGCAGATATGTAATAAATACGACTCATCTAAAAATTAATAATTCGATTTCTCGTTTATTCCGGAAATATCTAGAATTATCAATGAGGTATTTGAGGGAGCGATGACTTGCCAAGAGTCAGTCATAGGCAGTAAACAGCTGAGCTGATGTTGTAAACAGACGTAATCAGAACGCTGTTTGTTATTGTCATCGACCTTGGTAGATTGTGTTGTGTATGTGACGGAATGTTGTTACGTGAGAATTGAACGGTGTATTTCTATGAAATAAAGAACATTTGGAATATCTGCAACTCGGACTTTTAATTCTACGAACCCACAAAGTCACAGTATGTGGTGATAGCAGGAGCTCATGTGTTGTGATGGCTGCATCACAAGCTGCAGGTAATCTAGTTGTTAACTCTGCTGTGATGCATGAGTACTGCAATACAGTGTAGTGTCCTATCACAAAGTAGGTGTCTCTAATAAAATAATTTTCAAACATGGAAATTTTAAAAGAAGTCACCTTCGATGGTTGTTAACTCACAAAGTAGAAGGATTATTCAGAATGTTTTCCAGTTCTGCCATGAAGAATAGCAAAGCAGTCTTCTTCCTTTGCAAGGTAGTGTCTAGAATGGCTACGGCATACAAGTTACTTCTGGCTGGTCCCGTAGCTCAGTCGGTAGAGCACCTGCCTGCCATACTAGGATTCCAAGCAGTTGGGGTGGGGATTTTTCTCCGTCCAAGATAATTCCAAGTATGAATGAGAGTGCGAATGTGTGTGTGCTGTAATGATTAAAAAAAAAAACAATCGAACAAGAGTTAACAGCTTCGATATGTTCCAAAGGAGAACGGCCGCCGATATGACTACTGCAGTTAAAGGCGGGGTATAAATGGAACAAAAAAAAGTTACTTCTCCAGGTAAACGACATCATTGGAAAGAGAATTTTAAAGACAATTTTGATAAGTGCATAATTCGCAGAACTTTTGAGTATTATGAATTAAACATCTGGGAAAACATTTATCTAAAGATATTCGAAACACATTTAATGAATTGTGACATTCCATCGGAAGAAAATATTTTACTTTGCCTCACTGGATCATTGCCAGATGTCTTGTCTCCAGAGAACCATGATCAGTGGAACACCAAGGTTCTAGCTAGTCACAATTTTTTGATAATGCCAAGGCAAAAAGCTTTGAAAGAAAATTTGTGGTATGTTAAGTGCAGTGTCTCAGTCAACTCAGTATAATTTTATTTATATTATTACATCCACTTAATTTCTGTACCATTTTGTAAATACACTGGTAGGTGACAATGGGACATTATGATCATTACTGTTGCCTGATAGTTTTGTGAATTTGAAGCTCAAATTGAAGTAATTAACAGCTGAAGAAATATGAACAACCTCTTGACTAGACTACATGTTTATTCTGTATTCCATTCATTGCTCAGTTGGAAGCAAATGTAGAGGTAATGCAACAAAGGCTTGCGAGCCAGAGCTGCACAAAATTTGGTATTAATTGGACAAAGTTGAGTTGCTTCACCCTTGATTGGAGGCCACATTGTTTAGCAGTCCCTGTCTTGATTTTAATGGAGGTATGATAGCTGAGTAATATATTGTAAAACCAATAAATAAAACATCACCTATCAATTTGCAAAACACAACACAAAACAATATATCCACTCAATAATATACTCATCAATTGTGATATGCATACCTCGAGACTTTGTTGCATACTGAGGCCCATAAAATGGACATGTCACTCTGCAATAGTATGTACTGTACGAAAATAGTGCTCTGCACATCTGGCACATTGGAAAGCTTTCGTTGCGCCAGCTCTAACATAGACTTTTGTTCCATTATTTTTAAAGAGCACTTCGCTAGAGAATTTTTAGAATATTGAAGCCATCTGTCAATCAATATACGTGTTCAAACTAACTGGAAATATATATTTTATAGATATTTGTTTCGTGAATAACTGAACTTTTGCAAAATGTAACAGAGACATAAAGTGCTGTCCACTTCTTCAGAAAAAAAATGATTAATGATCTGAATGATTAATCAAGTAACGGATAATTGATGTTGTATTACGCAAAGGAGAATTAAAAGTAAAGAAGCAAAAAATAAAATAGCAAAACAGTTTTGAATAGTAGCTTTAAGTTAGCTTAGTAAAATTTGAAACTATTCAAACTTAAATATGAATTCTATTAAAAGCATATTAAGTTAATTTTGATAAGTACCCAACGATTTTATAACCTTTTAATAATTTAAAATTGCTCAGAAATTAACACATTACAGTAATTCTACAACTGTGTTAAGTAAAATTGCACAGAAGTTAACATATTACAGTCATTCTTCAATTGTGTTAACTGAAGCATTTGATCTGCATTTCAAATAGTATTTGTTGAATACAAAGAAATGCTTTTCAAATGCTAAAACAGACAAGAATATGATACATAATATTTGATAATTTTATTTTAAAGTTTGACTGTTACTGAATTAGTGGTTGTTTGCTTAATTATGTGTTAAAGTGTGTTAAACAATGCTCCATTGTGTTACTTTTAAATATAAAGACAGGGTGACTGTTAATTCAGTGTGGCTGAAAATAATTTAATATTGTGAGACATGCAGTTGTTCAGAATATAAAGTCATCATGGTATTTATAAAGATTAATTTGCTTTTTCCAGAACACGGCGAATTTCCCTACTCTCTGTAATGGCTGCAGGAACTACGTTGCAGGTACTTTCATTATTAACATAATTCCTACTTATATTTTGTAACAAATACTTCTAAAATGTTATTTGAAAAGTAACCAACAAGCAAGAATCATGAAATGGGCATCACTTTAAGCAGCTTCTCTCATGTTACTTTACAAGCATTAATATTTACTTTGAATAATCTAATGTACTAGGTTAAATTATAATATTAAAATATGTACATAGAAAGAACAAAAGGAATGTGATGTTACAAATAATTTAAATACTTATAAAATGTTAATTGCTGCATTCTAAGGTATACATCATTTAGTACTTTAATTTGGAGAATTTATATCCTCAGATATACAGATTTATAGGAAATGCAACCCATGCTTGATTTTGCATTTGAATTGTTTGCTCAGTTCTTCTGGTCAATAGATAAGTTTACTTTTAATTATTTTAAGAAACCATTCACTTTCCAAGTTGAAAAAGTTTATTTTACCTGTCAGACACAGCTGTACAACATATACAAAAAATATATAAATTGGGAGGTTCATAGAGAATTTCTGTAGCATTTTGTTGAACATAGATTTTTTTTTAAACTTTGAGTTTGTTTGGATAGAGTCAACATGAAAAATTCAATGCCATGGCCAGGATTTGAACCACGGATCTCCTGGTTTCCGTCCAGTCGCTCTAACCCATTGAACTACCATGGCCAACAGGCCATCCTGACATCAAATTCTCCATTTGACTCGTATATTTTCCCGGTAAACCACTAGGGGCTGTCGCATCCGAGATACACCATTTGCATGTTGACTCTATCCATCAAAAACCTTAACCTGTAAACGGCTAGTGTGGAGAAATGATTAATTTCTATCAATTGACTAAAATAATAAGAGTTAAATGATGAAGCCTGGGACTCAAGTACTTACGATAAGTAAGTCGCCACAAACGGTGTATCTCAGATGCGAGAGCTCCTAGTGGTTTACTGGGAAAATATACGAGTCAAATGGAGAATTTAATGTCAGGACGGCTCGTTGGCCATGGTAGCTCAATGGATTAGAGCGACTGGACGGAAACCAGGAGATCCTTGGTTCAAATCTCGGCCATGGCATTGAATTTTTCAATTTGACTCTATCCATCTAAAACCTTAGCCTGGAAACGGCTAGTGTGGAGAAATGATTAATTTCCATCAATTGACTAAAATTTGAGTTTGTTTTTTTGCTTTGTTTGGTCCTGTCACTGAGCATCACTCGAGGACATTGAATGCATCATACAGAAAACAACCTCCCAATTCAACTTAAATCATTTTAACTACCACCACCATACATCAAAGCATGTAAATGGCAGATTTTTAACGATGTAGACCCAAAGGATAAAAGTTCTTTTTTTTGAGGTGGGGGGGGGGGGGTTGTTTAGTGGAAAATAAAGTGTGATCAGGGAGGATGTAGCATATCATATGATATGATTTTGACAAAAAATTGTACACATAAGGTAAACAGTTACCTCCGAGGACTTTAAACCCACTAAAATCACCAACAGAGACCATACAGCCCAGGCTAATATATTGCAGAGAATCCCGGATGTCCCAGGCTATTCGAACTCAGCTAATAGGTAATAGGTTCATACACGCACGATGTATGGCCATCTTTTGCTTGCAAAATGGCCCTGTCTGTGCTCCGTGCACCTTATGTCTCTCTGAGTCGCATATGCTCCTTATTGTCTGCAATATGCTTGTGAACGACTCGCTCAATTTTATGTGATGACCCGGCAGCTCTAGATAAGGCACTCTTTTTTGATTTTTAAGATGTATTTTTATAACTTTACTAGTTTCTCTCCATTAAGAAATTAAATAGAGCCTTTTTGAATTTTGGTTTGGACTCAATATTCTTTATACTCTGTGGTAGTTTTTTGAATTAATGTAGACCAGCATATGTGAAGCTACTTTCATACAATTTGACTCTCTGCGAATTCATAAATAGATTGTTCTTTGCTCTAGTATCATGTGCATGAACTTCTGCATTTGTTTTGAATGAATTAGGTTTTCTTTCATGTAGTTAAGTGTTTCATATATATACATGCATGGCAAAGACAAAATTTTAAATTTTCAGTATGGTTTGCAACTGGGTTTGTTTGTGATATTAGCAGGTAAACTCTGGTTCAGTTCTGATTCAAAGTTGTTTTAAAGAAACTTGATATCTTTGTTGTTTTTTAGCATTTATCCTTTGGTTTACACAAAACATTTCTAGTTGGAGTGATTGGAATATTGTTTCACTCACATTTTGTTGTCCCTCAGCATAATATCTTAATTGTTTTAAGTGATGAGCAATTGTAGGAATTGTTTTTACATGTTTTGGTTCTTCTTCTGAAGATAGGGCAGCAGTTTGTGTGTTCATCACATCGTCTAAAATGTAATCATCGGTTAGCTCCCCACAAACTGCCAATTCATTGTCCATGTGCACAAAATCCTCATAGAGAACACCAGTTTCAGAATTTACATCTTCCCAGTATTCAAGTGTAGGCACAATTGTTTTGTTTTCTGCAAGACCTTCAAGTCCAATATGACATAAATCAGTCTTTCGGAAACAGTTGGCTATAGTGCTTGGTTTCACTTGGTCCCATGTACTACATGTTAGCTTCAAGCACATTTATTTTGAATTTGTCACTCTTATCCAAATTAACTTCTAACAGAAGATTCTGGATAGTCAGATGCCTGTAGAAATGCTTGAAATTTTTTATTACTCCCTGATCCATTGGTTGCACAGTAGGGGAAAAACAAAACTGATATTCCCTAACAATAGAATACTGTTATGGGCTGTACAATTGTCAATAAACAGTAAAATTGTACAATTTTGTTTGTGAAACTTTTTGTCTAGTTTCAAGTGCCATCTTCCAAAAATTTCACTGGTCATCCAAGCTTTTTTTGTTAGCTTCATATTCCACTGGTGTAGATTTAACATTTTTAAAGCACCAGGGACTGGCTGACTTGCCAATCATTAGCAATAGAAGCTTTTCAGTGCCATCCATATTGGCACCAATCAGGAGTGTGATGTGTTCTTTGCTAAGTTCTCCCCCACTACATCGGTCTCCTTTAAATGCAAGAGTTTTAGTTGATGTACATTCATAAAACAGTCCTGTCTCATTGACATTGAAGATATATTTTGCATTTTCATTTTCAATCCACTCTACCAAACTCGTTTTTCAATCATTGCCTGCTTGCTGGTCAACACCTCCACTTTCTCCACAAACAGTTTTAAAAGAAATGTTGTTTTGCTTTTTAAAACCATCCAGCAATTCATTGCTTGCGTTAAAATTAGTTTTTCCCAATTGCCGTGCAAATTCCACTGCTTCTGCTGTTATGAGGGGTCCACTTACTGGAATTTGTTTATCCCGTGCCTGCTTGAACCACTTTTTAAGCAGTCATCAACATCAGGGTTTACAGGCGCTTTTTTTTTTTTTTTTAACTTTCATCACTGTTTGTAACTTGTACACTGTTCAGAATTTTATCCGTATTTTTAAGGTGCGTAGACAACATATTCAGGGGCATTCCAAAGTCTGTTGCTATGTCACATTTTTTTAAAAATCCTTTTTCCTCATAGCGAATGGCTACTGCCTTTTAGCTAAAGTAAGAATTTTGTAATTTACACGTTTAGGCCTGGAGAGAGTCATTATTGGCTAAGTTCACTATTTAAACACATACTGATGATTTTGATGTATGTACCTAACTTTGTACACTTTAAAAATGCTCACTTTATTGCATGGAAGGATGCATGCAATCTGCTGCAAATGTAGGCTAATTGTATGTGACCACAGGTATACAGTTTGGAAAGGGGTGCAGTGCTCACAGTGACAAGTGCCTTGACTGGCAACAAGTTCCTAGAATTGCACAAAGTAACCACATTCCTTACCAGCAGGAGAGGGAATTGGAACCACAATAAGATGCAATTCATGGAATTTTAGCAAGGGAAAGAACCAACAACAGTATGACACAACTAGAAGTTATCCAGCAAGTTTGACTAACCTATAATTTTTTTTATTACAATTATTTCTGGGCTGTTTTGCCGTGGTCTGTTGGCGTAAGAATGTCCAAATGTTTCGTCTACAACTGTGGTAGACATCTTCAGTGGTGCAGTCTCACTTTCATGAATATTGTATTGAATTATCCAAAAAATATATGGATTTACAGAAGACTTTCTAAAACTACGTTGTATAGATATTTCAAGGGACTGTACTAACTGCAAATTATTCACAGTTTTGAAGTAAAAAAGTTGAAATTAATCAAGTTTGATTGGATTAGACTTTTTGCTGCAGAAATTGTTCAAAGTGACTATGACCTAAATCAGCCATCGAAGGACTGTGTAGTTTCAAGTTGGGAAAATGAACAGGAAGAAATTCCAACAAATGTGCATTGTTACTCCCTCAGATTCATTGAGCATTGCTGGACAACTGATAACAATAAGGATCAAATAAATTTGTTGGTTAAGGTGCTTTTGCTAGAGGAGCTAGAAATAGTAATGGCAGTGCATCAGATGAGAGTAATCCCAAAAATATCAATCTATCTGAAAAACACAAAAGAGTAGAGAAAATATATATTTCTCTACATAGACTTATAATTCAGTACCTTTCCCATTGATGTACAATAGCTTTGATACCTTGTTTTTAGAGCAAACTGTCAAGGCTTCTGAAAATAGCCATCAGTCGCTGACATTGTTGTCTATATTTTACCAAGCCATTTTTTCAAGTTCGGAAACACACAGTCTAAGATAGCTAGATCTGCTGAATAGGGTGAATGGGAAAGCAATTCAAACCCTAACTCATTGTTTTTGACCATTGCAGTAATGTATTGTATTGTATTTATTTCATCCTTTGGAACATAATACATATGTTATAGGACACGTAATGGATATGTGAACTGGTACATTGTCTTGATGAACCAAGATAAATCGGCCATTTTTTCTTGATTTTATCACTCAAATGCTACAGCAAGTTTGCATAATACTTGCCTTTGGTAATATTTTCCTTTTTGAAGATAATTAATCAAAATTATCTCATTACGTCTCGTTGAAGCTGAACCACTTGTTAAAGCTGCTAACCACTGACTACGCGCCATTTGTTATTCTGTTACATCGTAACCATAACTACATCTTGTTGAGAGGAATGATCATGTGTGATTAAGGGCGGACAACTGCGTGGTCATTAGCGCCCTTTAAAAACGAAAACACGCTAAAACCCAGATAAAAAGAACTAAAAGCTCTACCTACTAATTAAAATCATCAATAAAATGCACACACAAAATGGCATCAGCCTAAGAGATTAAAAATACGAATAAAAAGCACATACAATTGGACCACTAAATTCTAAAAGTAACCTGTAAAAACAATTTAAAAACCTTGGCCACAGCTGTCTCGTCATCCACCAAGCTGACCGGCAGCTGGAGAGAACTGCGGAGACGTGCTAAGCTAAAACACTCCACAAGTACGTGGCGGACCGATAGGGCGGCACCGCACGGAGCAGGTATCTTACTTAGCAAAAAAAAAAAAAAAAAAAAAAAAAAAAAAAAAAAAAAAAAAAAAAAAAAAAACAAAACAACCCTATGTGTAAAATAACAATGGCCAAGAAAGTGGTCCGGATAACTAGATAAAAACTAAAAAGCAACTGCGGAGAGTTGAGGGAGCGAGCCTAGACTTCTCGTACCGCGCCATGCGCAGATTGACGGGTGACATGCCATGCATCCAAGGAGGGTACACTTTCTCGCTCTTGGGAAACATCTTTGGCAGGGCGATGTCAAGCCTACCAAGAAGCTCCCGAAAGCGAAACCCGGGTGACTTGGGGTAGCGTGAGGTGTCCCTGTAACGCGCGTCTAAAATGGTGGTAAAAAGGGCGCAAACGTTGGGTGGGCAGGCATGCAGTGAAGTCCTGCAATAAGGAGTTGATCCGGGCCCAGTCGGAGTGTGGGTGGTAATCGACTCCAATGGCGCCAAAAGTTCACGCACATTGTTTTCTCAGCTGAGAAGCGAAACCCGTGTCGTAAGCTCCAATCATGAAGATTATTTAAGCATTGTTGTAGACGGCGCTGCAGAAACGATGTGCGCGGAGATGTACAGTAGACGGCAAAGTCGTCTACGAATAAGCATGACGAGACCCCTGGAGGAACACACTGCGAGATAGAGTTGATAGCAATTGCAAACTTTGTGACACTGAGTACCGATCCCTGAGGTACTCCGTTCTCTTGAGGAAAGAGATTGGACAGACCGAACCGACATGAACTCGGAAACAGCGGTCCTTCCAGTACTCCTTGAGGAACAGTGGCAAACGCCCACGAAAGTTCCAGGTATGCAGAGTGCGTAGCACTCCTGCCCGCCAACATGTGTCATAAGCTTTCTCCAGATCAAAGAAGATCCCAGCGGTTTGAGAGTTCCCAACGAATCCGTTCATTATATGTGTCGACATGGACACAAGATGGTCCACTGTGGAACGTCGTCGACGAAAACCGCATTGGATGTTGGTAAGAAGGTTGTGTCGCTCCAGCCACCACACCAACCGTCCATTATCATGCGTTCCATCACCTTGCATATACAACTAGTGAGGGAAATACGACGGTAGCTACTGGAAGATTGACGGTCCTTTCCGGGTTTTAGAACAGGTATTATGGTGGCTTCGCGCCACCTATCAGGAAAAGTGCCATCGACCCAGATACGATTGTAGACTCCCAAAAGGAACTCCTTCCCTTCTGGAGAGAGGTGTTGTAAGAACCGCACGTGGATACCGTCTGGTACTGGTGCAGAAGGTCGCGAAGATGAAAGTGCGTGTTCTAGCTCTCCATGATGAAGAGGCGATTGTAGTCTTCAAGGTTTCTGGAAAGAAAGCAGAAACCTTGGGACTCCACCTGATTCTTATTTGAGAGAAACTCAGGTGCATAATTATCTCAGCTAGACACGCGAGCGAAAGCACCGCCAAGGGTGGTAGCTATCTCAAACGGATCCACAACGACCCCGGAAGGAGTTTTCAGACCAGCAATCGGCAGATGGGTCGATTTCCCGGCCACACGCCTTAACCTATCCCATACAATAGAAGAAGGTGTATGGCGATTAAAAGAAGACACAAAAGCGGTCCAAGATTTCCGTTTGCTCTCCTTAATTACTTGCCTAGACCTGGCACGCAGCTTCTTGTATTCAATCAGGTTCTCCCGTGTGGTGTGGCGTTGGAAAACCCTCAAAGCACGCCTGCGAGCACGAATTGCATTCCGGTAATCATCCGTCCACCATGGGACAGGACGGCGACGAGGACTGGTAGCCGAACGGGGAATAGACCGTTCCGCATTGGAAAGTATCTGCTCGGTAAGATGGTCTACTATACCGTTTACCGAGCCGTGCTCCTCATAATTAAAAACCGCCAACTAGGTGTAAGGGGCCCAGTTGGCGTTATCGGAACGCCAGGTTGGCAAGCGAGTGGAACACGCAGATTGTGCTAGGAGACTAATGAGACACGGGAAGTGGTCACTGGAGTGTAGGTCAGAGATGACGTTCCATTGGAGGGACACTGCTAACTGCGGTGATCATACTGCCAAATCCAGATGTGAAAAGGTGTTGAAGGCATCGGAAAGAAACGTAGGTTCTCCGGTGTTCAGGAGAACCAGGCTATTACTATCCAGGAAGTCTGCAAGAACTCTACCTCGCGCACAAGTTCGGGTTGAGCCCCAGAGAGTGTGATGGGCATTGAGGTCTCCCACCAACAGGAAAGGGGGTGGTAACTGAAAAACCAGATCTTGTAGCTCAGTAAGTGAGAGGTCATCGGAAGGCGGAATATAGATGTTGCAGACTACTAATTGTAACGTTGGCAGTATTATGCGTGTAGCAGCTGACTGGATGTTAGTCCGTAGAGGTATAACGTCCACATATACATCATCCCTGACGAGTACCATAGTGCCACCGTGCGCAGAAATACCCTCTTCAGGAGCAAGATCACGCCTGAATGGAGTATACCGCCTGAGCTGAAAGGGATCCTGAGGGCGTAACTTCGTCTCCTGTAGACAAACCACTAATGGATCGTGGTTACGGAGCAACAAATCAAGTTCAGGGCAATGTGACCTTGGCCCACGTATGTTCCACTGTATAATCGCCATTGCAACGTTGGAATAGAAAGTTCTGGGTTATTCCACGTTACGAAGACTTCGACGGTGGCCGAATCAATTTGCCCTTCTTTTTCGGTTTCGGGCTCACACCTTTAACATCTGGATTATCTGGTCGTTTTCTAGAAGCTTTCCTGGTATTGTCCGTATCCTCCTGCTCCATCTCCTCCACGGATGAGGCCCCTTTCCCGATAGAGAACTTCGGTTCAAGGGCCCCAAACCGTTTTGACACGGAGATCGACGAGGACAAGCGTCGATCAGAGTCCTCCGCTGACGACTCCTCTGAAGAGGAACTTTTAGAAGCCCTAGGGCTCCTTTTCCGGCTGGCAGGTTTACTGGTATCCTTGAGGAAGTCGGACCTTTTGTACGTCGTCTTAAACTGTTTTGGCGGCGCATCGTACACCACGGGCTTATCGGTCTTCGATGTTGAGGCTTTGGCCAGTGACACTGCTGGCGATCTCCTTCCTGATGCAGACTTAGGCGTCGAAGGTGCAGACATGGATGGTGTTTTTGCAAGCTTCGGGGATGGAATAATAATTTTCTCGGAGATTGTGGCCTCATGGACATCGCTGGTCTGCGTGGCTATCTCCGCGGCGCGGGCTTAGCTGCTACCGAGCTGTAGGTAGCGGACCGCAGAAGGGATGGTATGCGAGTACGCGCGAGTTTCCGGGCTTCCGAGGACACCCTCTCTTTCACCCGAATCTCTTGGATCGCCTTTTCCTCGACAAAACGTGGGCAATCTCGAGAGCTGGATGGGTGTTCTCCAGCACAGTTTACACATTTAACTGCCGATGTGCAGGCACTCTCATGCTGCGACATCGCACTGTTACCACATGTAGCCGTCCCGTTGCAGAACACGCTAGTGTGCCCGAAGCGCTGACACTTGTAGCATCGTAGCGGGTTGGGTATGTTTGGGCGTACCTCTATGGTCTCGTACCCTGCCCTAATCCTTTGTGGGAGATCTACCCGATCAAAGGTCAGGAACAGGGTACTGGTAGGCACCAATTCCCCTCGCTCTTGTCGCTGCACGCGGTATACAGACCTTGGTCTTGCAGGTTCTCCTGAATTTCTTCATTCGTCATTCCGTCCAACGCACGGGTGTTTACTACTCCGCGCAAGGAGTTCTGGCTCTTATGAACAGTGACGGTCACCGGGTAGCTGCCTAATAGATTGGCCTTCAATAGGACTGCTGCCTGGGAGACAGAATGTGCTTCTACCAGGAGCATGCCATTGCGTGAACGAGTAGAAGACTTCACAGGACCAGCTATCTTATCCAAACCGTTCTGGATGACGAAAGGGTTTAAGGACAGAAAGTTCTTGCCTTCTTCTGTTCCAGTTACCACCAAGTAGCGAGGACCACAGGGCTCAACTACTTCCTTTCCGTTAACTTTCAAAGTTGTAGGTTTGAATTTCGGTTCCATTGCGGTAATGTCCTCCATCATTGCAAACGTCTCCGATGGCGTGCTCACGTCCTGGGCGCCACCCTGGCTTAGGTGAGAGTCCTGGCCTGGACTTTGCTCACCTTAGGGTCACACCTCCCAGTGTAAAGACAGAGGGACCCAATCGCCTTCAGGAGTGTAACAGCTCATGCAATGGCCCCTCCCCGGGACTGACCTTTATCAGCGGATACGAACACAGCCCTACATGGTAACAAGGGGCTGGGAGTTACACGTTACCCAGTCACCTCTTGCGCTTTCCACTCCAACCACCCGCGCTATGTTACCCTTCAGACTTGTGTTCAGGGAGGAAAAATAAAAAATAAATAAATGGGGTCAAACACTGAAGTGGACCATGGTTTGGGCGTTTGAAGGAACACTCTCACCTCGCGGAGGAACCCAGTCGAGAGATTACACCAGAGCCTCTTCTGCCAGTTTTCGGGGTTAGTAATGGGCCTTCTTGGCAGCCGTAGTGGTCCTGGGGTACACCAACCCCGCCGTACATCACCCCACCAGTCAGTCCCCTATTTCCTGTTGCCCACCCCTCGGGACGAGGACCACAGAGGATGGATTTTGAGGGGCTTTGTTGAGAGGAAGAAAGTTATGGTTAAGGATAACAAGAGGCGAGACTATGTTATTAGCGCCAGCAATATCACTTTTTCCTTGTTGAAATTTGATTTAGAAGCACAAAGGAATGAACACCGCAGGGGATAACCTTATGTTATTCGTACATCATAAAGTGAAACCATAAATTAATGAAAAGTGTATGCTTACATGAGAAATACGTAAAGAATTTCCTTACCTAACTTTTGACCTCTTGTCATATACACGGTAGTAAAGAACATCTCAAAGAAATGTTTGTTCTAAGATTCATTTCTCCATCAGAATTATCTTGTAATCAAGTATTTACATTTAATTTTGTGCCATGTAACCTTTGAAATGCTGATGAGGAAGTACTGCAAACTATAACTTCCAGTTTATACCAAAGCAAACAAATATCCAAAATTAAAACAGTTTCTTTCAAATTAAATGCTAGAAGATAGAACATGTATATTGCAAAATCACCAGAACTCATGTTTTATTTCAGTATTGATTACAGATTATTATAAGTAATTATACTGTCCTGCAAAATACAACTTTTGTTCGCCGGTTTGCGATCTGAAAGGTGATGCTACATTGAATCATGCTGTCCATTTTTCTCTATCATGTAAGGTTTTCTCACAGTCACAAATAATAATTTGAAAGTGCTGTTTTTATACAAAATGAATACAAGTAAAAAAATTTCTGAGTAATAAATAAATAGAAATACCCGTATATCTGTAAAATAAGGTATGAAGTTATATTTTCTCTGGCTGGAAAGTCTGTTGCACTGATTTACGTTTAAGTCGTGATTATGGAACTTCTGTTTTCAAGTACCAACAGTAGTCTGCATTGTTCGATCGACCCTGGTATCTCCTGTCCATCTCCTTGGTTTCTTACTCAAATCATTCACCTTGTTCATTTCTGAGGGATCCAAACTTATCAAGAAAATAGTTTAGCTGAGAGTACAAGTAGTGAAGCTTTAAACTCATATTTTGCCCTGAAGCTCATAGCTTTTGTGGTATATTTCTCATGATGTTTTCATATCGCGGATAGTGTATAAGAAACGTATTGACTATCTCTTTGAAAGTATACCATGGTTGCGGTTCATTCATGGTTAATCAAAACCGGGAAAGTGTCACAGGACATTATTATTAAATGCAAAGCATTTCAGATATTTGGCTGTTACTTCGCATTTGCACTACTTTGCGACAACTGCTTAAACATTAATCCTGGTAAAGTGAAACCACATATACATGTGCTAAGTGTGAATATAAAGTCCTACCATTGTATACTTGAGCGGAAGAATTTCCTAACCTAATCTCTAATTACATTAATTCCTAACAGAGAAATACATCTTTTATATGGCGCACAATTGTCAAAATATTTGTAAAATAGTATATTTTTTTCAGTAGTGCAGTAGAAAGTTCATGCTTATGATGTAGTAAGAGTTCATACTTCATTCCAGTACTGGTTGGAGACTATTACAATGAAAATACGAAATCCAATTTTAATTATGCTCTTAGTACTTCAAGAAGTACAAAGAAGTTATTTCTTGTATTGCTTTGCAATAAATCATTGATATACCAAACAAATAAAAGTTTAAAATGCTTAGTTCATATAAGACGATATTTACCAAAAATTATGTATTACCCAAGAAACAGTATCTTTTCTTATATTTATAAATCATTATGTCGAATTACTAATGACATTACTCCTGCAATAATCTATATAGATAGTCAACATGAAAAATTCAATGCCATGGCTGGGATTTGAACCATGGTTCTCCTGGTTTCCATCCAGTTGCTCTAACCCATTGAGCTACCATGGCCAACTTGCTGACTCTATCAAAAACCTTAGCCTGTATACGACTAGTGTGAAGAAATGATTCATTTCCGTAAATTAACTAAAATAATAAGAGTTAAATGATGAAGCCTGGGACTCAAGTATTTATAATAAGTCACCACAAACTGTGTATCTCAAATGTGAGAGCCCCTAGTGGTCTACCGGGGAAATATACGAGACAAATGGAGAATTTAATGTCACAGCAAGTTGGCCATGGTAGCTCAATGGGTTAGAGCGACTGGATGAAAACCAGGAGATCCGTGGTTCAAATCCCAGCCATGGCATTGAATTTTTTATGTTGAATCTATCAAAAACCTTAGCCTATATACGGCTAGTATGAAGAAATGATTAATTTCCATCAATTAACTAAATCAATATATATTTTGCATTGCTCTTCCAAAGACTTTGTAGCTCGCTTGCAAGTCTTAAGCTTTATAATGTTGGTGGTTTCTACTACAGTCGTTTTCTTCGAAACAACCACCACTATCAGGTGTGGTACTACTGAGAGTACCCATGTATAACATATTTATTATCATCAAATTTTAATTTTGGGTAATCTGTGTAAAGTTGGCTTATTTAGAATCAGATGCTGTTGCAAATAAATGACATACCAAAGTACCAGTACCAGTTTAGTATTGATATTGTCATACCAGGACCGGTGGTTGGGAGAAGAGAGATAGCCCTTGTGTCCCAGCTGCTAATGTCACAAAGCAAATGACTGTTGAAGTCATGAGCCAGGAAAATGTGACTTTTAGTTGCTGCTAGGAGCCAAGAAGTTTTGGTTCAAGCGATTCCAGAGATTTTGATTTTCAGATGTTTGAAACAGTTCTATCGACACTTTGATCTGTATGAAGGAAGCACTAAAACCAGCAGCAATGTCAGTCAATGGGCCAGCAAGGTCAGTGAGGGTCAACCAAGCAAGTTGATGTGTACAACATAGGCCTAAGTGAACTTAAGCTCTGTGGAAGTCTTTATGGACCATTCCGAGCAGTAATAAAAGCAAAATTAGGTGTAAGTTAGTTGTGTGATATTTTAGTGACAAAGTGACCTTTAATGTACTTGTTTCATCACAATATATTCAGTCATTGATTGCATTTGTTGAGTTTCCATTGTATAGGGAATTGTGATATTAAATGTTTTCATTTTTTTCTGGTTTGCATTTCTATTTTGATTCTTGGGTTTATCATCTTCTATTTCTATGGTAATTACTAGCAGTGATTATTTTATGCACTCATAGTATATATATGTGTGTGTGCATTTTATTGATGATTTTATTCAGTAGGTAGAGAGCTTTTAGTTCTTTTTAGTTCCTTTTATCTGTTTTTTTTTTTTTTGCATATTTTCGTTTTTAAAGGGCGCTAATGACTGCGCAGTTGTGTGCCCTTAATCACACAACAACATCATCATCATCATCATCATCATCATCATCATCATCATCATCATCATCATCATCATCATCATCATCATCATCATCATCATCATCATCATCAATTAATTAGGAGTATTTATATTTTAGACTCTTTTCATTGAAATATCAAACTGCTTTGTTATTTTTGTTCTTGAGGGATTATAATGGAGTATAAATGTCAGAAGTCTTTTAAGAAACCGTAGACAAAATGTGAGATAAGTATAATGTTATAAAGAAAAACTAGTACACGTTTTAAGCTAGTAATTGCAATAACAGTATATTGATTTGTATGCCTTTCAGAAAGCAATTGATCTTGTCACAAAGGCGACTGAAGAAGACCGAAACAAAAATTATGAAGAAGCACTACGACTGTATGAACATGGTGTAGAGTATTTTCTTCATGCCATCAAATGTAAGTATCAGCTGTATGGATTTAAATTATTTTCAATCAAATAGATCTTTGATATTACAAAATATAATAGTTTTCTACACACTGCATTTACCTTTCTAAGCAACAATTTCCAAAATTAGTCCCTCAAAAAATAAGGATGACTGACTATAAATAATTTTTTTCCCAATTAATTTGGATATCACTAAATTACTCCAAACACATAACTTTATACCTAGCTAGTGGAAAATAGTTTTCAGGGTTATAAGTCGTGATCCTTTGATTATTGAATAGCTAGTTGTTAAATCATGATAAAGTAATTTTCTCTGACGATGCCCGACAGTCAGGAGTGAAATATCGTAACAGATACTAGTCCTTACTCTTCAAGTCCAGAAACTCATTCTACTGAATTAATGCTAGCTGAGAAAGCCTAAGCATGCTAATTGTTTTCAAATGAAAACATGTTACATCAGTTTATAAACTTTTTCACAGCCTTCCTTAATTTAAACATGAAAATGTACTCATTTTAGCATGGTCTTTGCCCATATCACAGATATGTTGCTCAAATGCTCTGCTTCCTTTTATTTCACTTTAATGTATGATTTATTTGCTCACTCCAGGCAGTTATAGCGAAACTGCAGTTTTGTTCCTTTTGGCAAGAATTTAACAGAGATATTAACTGATAAAATTAATGGATGAGCTGAAAGAAATTAAACAATATCTCCTTTTTATAGTGAGTTCAGAAGATAGTGAAGAAAAACTGATAATGCATCAACACTACCCAGCATGATATTTGCAGCAAAGTATCTGATAAGTGATTATAACTAAATAAGGTCTCCTGATTTAAAAAATGTTGCTGGTATATCAACTGAAAAAAACTGACTACAAATAATTTTTTCAATTAAATTTGACATCACTGTTAACTAAATTCCTCCAATCATGCATAATATCCAATATCAGTCCATTTATAGAATTTTTGCCTATGAAATGCTCTGTTGAACTGCAGAGTTGCAGTTTTGTAGTTTGTGGTAGTGACAACATTCTTAATGCTGCCTAGTTCAGTGACAATCAGTTATGTTGTGAATGTGGTGAATGTCTTGACTTGTTTATATTTTATTCTTCTGTGAAAATAGCAAGTATTTCAGGAATTAGAAGATGTGCGAATAAGCCACTCATTCTGTTACATGTGTGGGTGCTACATAATGAAGGTGCAAAGGCATCTCACATAACTGCATTGATGAAATGTTTATACTATTGATTACACAGAAAATGAAGCTATTTACAGTGCAGTAACAAACACTACACAAATAAAAATATTTAGTAAATATTCTCCACTTAACTTAAGAAGCTGATGACAATACTTCTATTATGTTTTTACGAAATTAATTTCGTGTTTATACTATGTTTATTTTAAAGTAAAATTAGGACACCAGGACAAGGTATGGGCTCCTTGTTTGTGAAACATAAACATGCCTTGATAACCTTAGAATTGGTAATCAAGAGGGAATTATGGCTGTTCCATTCGGCTTAGGGATGGTTTGGCGTGAACTCAGGACCATTATAGTGACTGCATATTTTTGCTTGTGTAATGTGGCTGTATTTAATAAGAAAAACAAGGAGAGTATTGCATACCCAAATTTAAAGTCGGCGATGAGACCCATAGAGATAAGGAGTTCAGGTAGTATTTCAAGAAGGAAGATGATCTGACCTACTGTTGTGACATTCCAGGACTGATACAACAGGTGAGGAGTGATTACCAGTTGGAAGGTGGGATACTTTGTGGAGCCCTCTAAAAGGAGCTTGAAGGCTGTACTATTTCAAAATGAAAACATTCTGGCTTTGATACCTATGGGACTTTCCAATTCACTGAAGGAAAATTATTTCACAATGCAATCTGTTTTGGACAAAATAAAATATCATGAGCACATATGGAATGTGTGTAGGGACTTGAAGGTGTGAACTACAAGTAGGGTACACTAAATTCCCTTGTCATTTATGTAAATGGGATAGTAGAGCTAAGGACGTGCACTGGTCTACACCTACCTGGTTTACACCTACATGGATATAGAAGTGAGAGATTTTATTTGATGTCATCAGTATAAGAATATATTGAATAGGTAATAAAATTGTAAAGGTAAATTAAAAGATACATTTTTATACGAGGGCTGTTCAATAAAGAATGATCATAATTTTTTTATGGTCATAATTTTTCGCACTAAAATTCAATCTTATTATATTCTGTTAGCTTAATGTGAAACGAACACGCTGTAGTAGTTTCATTGTTTGTGCCTGTGAGAACCAGGTAAGTTCAGACATGTTCAGTATCGCTTACCACTGCAATGGAGGTAACATGCAGTTAAAGTTGATGTTAGAGGTAGATCCAGAGTTTCTTTCAAATGTAATCACTGCTCATGAAACTTGGCTACATCATTTTGATCCTGAGAGCAAACAGCAAAGCTCAGTGTGGAAATCTCCTTCATCACCAACTCCCTCGATCGAATGATCTTGAAAACGTTTCAATTATACAACAACATAGTAAGTGAAGTTGAGTGTAAACATAGTCACTCATAAATCAAACTAAAAAAAAAAAAAAAGCACAAACTCTTTAATTTTGTCAAAATTTTCACACAGCATAGCAGCACACATGAACCAAGATTCCCAGCAAGTAATGACCAGGAAATTTGAAAGGGTTAGGCCAGTGTGGTTTCCTTGTAGACCGCAACACAATTCTGAGCTTTCAGCAGAATCTTCTTCAGGTAGAGATGAACAGATTTGCAATGTTGTATTCGTTCCTTATGGATTCACAAACCCTGTGAAGGGCATGAACCAAGCATGTCACATTTTCTACTTAGGAAATAAAGGCTTCAATTCTTAACAGCTGAAACCATGTATGGAGCCTGGTCCATAACCATAAGAAGGTCTTCAAATGCGATACCAGCAGGACAGAGTTTTTAACGAAAGTCCTTATTTATTGCATTACTGTACTGGCATTACCTTTCTGCAGCTCATACATTTTTATCAATATGGACTTAGCTCTCTCCCCTGCTAAGGGAAAAACTAAAATATTCAAAATCCATTGAGTCTATGGTTCATCCACAGTGTTGCAATCAGACACTTTCTCCTTGGTTCTTTGTATGGTTTTTTGGTAAACAGGCTCCATGTAGTTTTTTCTTAAAGTATTATCATTCTGCATGGACATCTATGAGTATTTTTCAAGAAACCCCTTGAAGGTGGATGGTTCACCTTATTAAGAAGAATTTCTACTTGTGTAAGAGCTGCATACAACTCAATGTTGATTTCCTTAAAATTTTGGCGTTTTGAAGAACTGTTGAAACGCATTTCGTAATAGAGGCTTTGTGATTTGTTTGCCCTAAGAGTCTTGTTATTTAATGCTTAGAGCTGAAATATGCTGTTTGATGCGATCTCGCTGGTGTTTTTCATCTAACGAAATTCCTGAATTGCCAATAATAGGTACATTGAATAACAGTTCCATTTGTGTCTATGAAATTTTGTTTGAATTCCTGAGCCAGAACAATAAGTGAGCACTGGGTACCTTTGTCATGGTAAAATCTAGTAATACGCTCGTTTAGTAATGTAACAAAGGACTAACACCAGTTCACTTGCTAACTCAATGTGACTTTCACACAATTGATTCACTTGCTGTCCACACTCTTATATAACAGTGCGACAATTACCAGAATGTTCTCATTCATGTTGGAACTGCAGTCTCAGCGATTACAAGGAGCTTCAAGCAAAAACCAGAGTCAATTCTTGGAACTACACGTGCATGGTTACTGCTGTCTCTGCATGACCTTGGAATCCGTGCAAACAGATGACGTCTGTCACAATAACAAACTCACATTCACGAACAGTAGGCTACTGATTCTGGTGAAATTTAAAGGATAAAATGATATCCCACGACAATGAGTCATTGTCAGTTGCATTATTGTGGGCTGCTTTATAGCAGTAAAGCAAGAGAAAGAAAATTTGTTGTACACAACTTTCTATTGTTGTAAGTGTTCTTTCAACTCCCGCGCAGCGTTTACTGAAAAAGTTAGATTTACACTTCACATGTTCACTGTAAGCTGAGGAGTTGTTGATTAAAAGTTAAATATTTTATGTTGATTAAAATCATATAGAGTAAAATGGAAGGAAACTTAAAAGAAAAAGGGGGAAAAGGGATAAAGGTACCCAAAAAGGGATAAAGGTGCATGAAAAAAATGCCTCTTTTGGCAACTAGAAGCAAAATTTCATACTGTGGTATCTTTCCGAAGAGCTTAAATTTTCCCTAAGAAAAAAGGTGCGCACCTAAAAGTCCTAGCCCTGGTTATTATATAAGGATTCTTTGGAAATAATTAATACATTTGGAGATCATACTTTTGAGTTAAGGGATGTAAAGAATATAACATTGATCAGATAAATGGCATAAACAACTCCTTATACCATATGGAAAGCTATGAAACATTTCTAAATGGTAAAATAAAAGAGAAATATAATTAATAACATAATTTTGTAAGAAATAAAATTATAATATGAAAGATGTATGATAAGTGTAAAGTGATAAATTATTGATATTAGTGAAGTGACATGAAGATTGAAAACTAAGACAATGCATCAATAACAAGATGCAAATAGACTTTTAAAAAAGTCACAAATATATAGAATAAAAAAGAAGTGATTGTAAACAAGTGTGAAAGTTAAAATTATAAAATAGAAGTATTTATAAACAGTAGAGCTCTATCAATAAAATCTTTTTAAACCACTTGTCAAACTATAAAAACACTTTAGCTCCACTTACATTTAAAATTAGGACATGTTTCAAGGACCGCGCGTCCCCATCATCAGCTAATGTTTGACTACTCTCTGTTTCATATAACCTTGCCCGGCTGAAATGTATCACTCCGCGTTCAACAACCCTCCCCCTCGCCCTAATTGGCTAATGCTTTCGCGCCACAGGCCATAGGCGGTGCCTTCCCATCACATTTAAAACTGCAGTAAACGTCAAATGCCAGGAGATAGCTAAAATCATGCAAATAAGTATATGAAGGCATGCAAAAATACAAGTTTATAATGAAACTGAACTCACGCGTTATGGAGAATCTGGTAATGGGAGTAATCCCCTCCATCTCGGATTCGGATTCTGATTCTGCAGTAACAGTTTCGCTGTTTCATTTACAGCAGACAAAATTTTATTTATGTTAGGGAGTTCGTTTCTAAAGAAAAAACTATGCACATGACGACGTACAGCAGTTTTAACGAACTCATCGCATTCTCCGAGCACGCGCTTTTCTTTATTCCTGCGTTTGCCTGGAGTGGTAAGTTTTCCTGTTTTCTCAACTTCACGTCGCGATGTACCTATGGACCTAACACTCACACCTGTAAGTTCGGAGCACAACTGTTCGACTTCCCTCACTAACAAAGACGGATTCTTCTCTGTGAGTGCATTAAACACATGCAACACAATTCTTTTTTCACCGCTTTGTAATGGCTTACCCTTACGATGCTTCAGCGAAAAACTGGCGGTAGACTCTGCCATTATACATATAATAAGTACATGCGCAATAAACGATGGATAAAATAACGTATCTCTCGAACGCGCACAGTACACCTTCTAATGACAATACATGACTAATCCAGTTCAGAACAAGGTCAGTGATAAAACTCATATAAACAAATATAAACAAATATATGTAATTCACTACCGCTAAAGCACGTGCTCTTGTGTAATCAGAAAGGCAGGCCTAGATGCAAGGGAACCTCCTCTTTACTTTGTTTAAGAATTAACATGCATTTCAGATAAATTAACTCTGTTGCGTAATATATTTAATTGAAACAGTTATGAAAGTAAATATTTGACAATTCTCTTTCAACATATAAAGATATATCACCATGTTAAATAACGAACTAATTTTTACCGCAAAACAGTCTCTACCAAACAGCAGCCAATGAGAGGAGATGAGGTCACGTGACCGTTAAGAGATTACCGGGCAAGCTTACGTGAAACAAGGTATAGTTCTTCAGGTGACCGCCTCCCTCTCCTGGTGCTGTTCAACGAGTTGAATGATTTCATCCACTATTGGTATTTCGAAATTCATGGCTCTCTGAATAATTAAGAATATTAATAAATGTATGATAGTATGATATAAATAAATATAGTAAATTACAAGATGTTAATAAGAATATGTTGGTAATA
>CM060952.1:136198188-136203188 GCA_030765055.1 Mantis religiosa | reverse complement strand
CACTCATACTTGATCACTTGTAAGAACGAGACTGAGAATGAATAAATTTCAAAACAGTTGTACGCTTACCATGTATGTTGGAAGAGAGTTGAAATCGCTAATGGTTTGTTTTCCTTTTCCTCGAAGGATTACGTTTTTGACTTTATGGTTCATGGAGCTTTGGTGCAAGCAGAGTCGCCCTCAAAATTATTGCACTTTTTAAAATAAGTACGTTGTAATCCACTAAACAGAAATCCGTTTTAATGAGGTTATTTACGCGTAATTTCCCGAAACATATTTCCTTTTCCCCTTTCCGGCGTAGAGTATAAATTTACATGGGAAATAGCTCCATTCTGAAATGTATTTTCCGTTTTTGGAGGTTTCTGGCACGTAAGGGGTTTGTTTTAGGCATATCCCTTGTTTCACATTCTTTGCGATACACCTCGATGCTTTGTCAGGTATTACAGTTTGAATATTTGTAATATACTGTCGCGAACGCATTGTTGAGGCGAGACGACGCGAGGGACGAGTTCAAAGAGACGGACAGTGCACTGCGGAGATAAAAGCTCGCCAAAACGGTGGGGGGAAGGAGACGGATTTCTGGAGAGTTCGTCTTTCTTCTAGCGTCGTCTTGATTCTTTGACAACATTTAGGAATAGGAGTAAGCTATAAATAAGGAAGCCGCAGCTCGTCAAGGGGGACCGAACAGCTGTGTGAACTTTGTTTGTGGTCGATGACCGTGCAAGTTGTACCGTGTATGTGACGTAATTCTGGACTGTCATGTTGATCAAACTGTGTTTCTACGGAAATAAAGAGCAATTTTTAATGTTTGTATCCTGGACTTTTAATTTCACGTACCCACAAAGTCACAATACTGTGCAAGTAGTCGTTACTATATGGCAAAGCGAGAAGGCGTATCGTAAAAAATTCGCAACACAGAGATGTTTACCTCAGCTTACCACACATACATGGTGAGTCCAGTGTATGTATTAACTGTTTACATACAATCATGTCTTCTAGACAGAAATGTGTCATACATCATCAGGTGCGAGAAATCATATAATACAGACACACGCAGCTTCCAATCGCTCTATTTGTGTTTCGTAACTTACTGTACATCAACTTACTAATATTTCACTCTTATAATCGGCCATATAAGACCCGACACGAGACGATAATAGCGCTGGTCACCTGAAGGTCAATACGCTTCAGCGCTCTGTCGAGTAATACCTACTGCTTGTTTACTTTAAATGAGGTCATGTAAAAGCACGCCTCTTGTGGCGTCAGAGGTACTAACCTTCATATAAACAAATAGATGCAACTATTTAATATATTTAGCAGGGGCGGCCGGTGAGGCATTGTACGGGCGGTGCCATAAATGAATGAATGAATACATAAATACATAAATTAAATAAATACATAAATAAATAAACAAACAAATGAATAATATATAAATGAATAAATAAATAATAAATGAATGAATCCATAAATAAAAAATAAATAAGGGTTATTAAAATATAAATATGTGTACCAATTTCGAACGATTTAGGTAATCTTATCAATAATCCATCCTATTTTATAATATACTGTACCAAACAGAACGTACAGGGAAACGGAAATAGGTATTTATTACATCCGTACTCTTGTTACGCACAGGTGTAACCAGTACAGTAAAAGTTTGATAATACAATTCATGATGAATGTGATAAGAAGCGTTCGTGTACGATTTCGCGACAGAGAGACAGGTATCTTAAGTTCCGTGCTTTACTGCACTCTAGCGTATAAAGCATAAGTTATGCGACAGAGAAATCTCGGCATTACTTGCCCCCATCAGAAGCCGTGTATAAGCAGACATCCTGGCCCTTAATATAGGCGCTTATGAGCGTAGATGGTGCCGTTCTGGAATCGGCGACAAGCCACGGAAAACAATCAAGAGAGAGCGCTTTCGTTTAACGCGCCTATTCACACGAGAAAAATGAAATGTGTAGTGTTTAACGTCCGCTTTTACTACATACGGCACCGCAGGCGGTGACACTGATGATACATGAGATGAAGATGGAGCACCAGTGGAATGAAATGGCGGGGGAAACCGGAGGTCCCGGAGAAATCCCGCCCCAGCGCCGTGTTGTCCACCAAAAATCTCACTTTGCTGTCGCCTGGGATCGAACCCGTCCGCCTTGGTGAGAGCCAAGCGGTCTAACCACCGAGCCACGGCGCGGCCTTATTCACACGAGGAAGGAAATACACAGAAACAATATTTCTTACACAATTCCTATACACTTCTCTTTCTTTCGTTTTCATACAGATGGTACCATGGTACAGCGGCACTACCTCAGAAGCCGCCCCTGATATTTAGGAAACTACAATGTTATTCCTAATTTTGCCTCGCTTTTAACTTACTAAGAAGGGTGTAAACAAATGTTCCTCAAACTAGGTAAATACTATAAGCATTATTTCCATTATTGCGCACTACTGTTCGTACATTCGGATACCAATGAGAAAAAAGGAAGCACAACTTCATCTTCATATAGGTATATCTTGTGGCCTGTACTATCATTTTGGAACCTGACTTCTGAAAAGAAGTAGTTTGCTCGGTTTTAGTGTTGAAATACAGTAAACTAAGGTGAATTACTAGATCATAAACTCAGCTAATAAATCCAAAACACTTTAGAACATTTTCGTTGTACTAACATTAAATTACACTACTTTCATCACTTCCAGTATTTGAGTTGTCTTTTTAACTATGTTTATTTCTCTTAGCACAATACTGCGTTTGATCTAGGCACAAAAATCAATTAAGTTGAAAATGAAGCAAAGAATAAGTACATGAAAACAAAACTGCCAATTTCATTTCTACACGGGGCAGTGGCGACTCGTGCAATAAAAATGTGGGTGTCCACAATAACTACACTTAAAATGCACACTAGCACTGCTCGCTATTGCTATCATCACTACTACTAATGAGTGTTAGCTCAAACGCCCCACAAAATGTTATACAATCTAATAGCCTAGAAAGGATGTATCTATTCCTATCACCTTGCTTATTGTGTCGCTGTACTGACAGTCTGTAAGCTGAGCATTAATATTCACACGACCAAACATGGCGAACTGAATACATGCATTTTTACGTTAGCGTGAATTCCCGTGCTTCTTTATCTTTCCACTAAGATGTACAAGTCGCACATCCTACTCACTTCAGAGCTAAACAGAAGACACAGAAATTTAAAAAGCGCATTTCTAATATTTCAACCGCATAGCCATTTACAGGTTGTGTATACATTGTTAAATTTGCACCTGTAGTCCCGCTTCTGATTTTTGTAACAGACTTAACTGTCAATTTGGGCTGCGGACGTCCTAGTCGGTTTATTACATTTTTTCTTCGCAAGTCACTTTATCTATTTTATTTCTTAAAATGGAATCCACCGAGTTCTTAGCTATCTCTTGTGAGAAGTTCAACAGTCACAAAGATTCGAAAACCTCGCGATCGGTCGCTGCCCACAGCAAAGGGTAATTGTTTTGCGCTAAAGCACTAGTTGTACTTCATGTACTAAGAAACCCACAATTGTCTCATCTGCTGATTATCTACAAATTCCAAGTTTATCACAGTGTTTAAAATAAAACATATGTTTAGAAACTGGACTGTAAAAGCCCCACCGTTCAAAGCAACAAAGCAAAGGCTCAGAGCGCTAGGTGCACATCGAAACTGTGCTATGATCTGGGCGTACCCAACCAATGCCTGACTGTAGCATTTGTCGTCTACGCATGCGCAGAGCTTTAAACGTTACATGATATGCTAGCACAACGGAAGTGTGCTGCCTGCAACGTTGCCACATATCATGCTATCGCCGTCTACTTACTACAGATTAAGCAATGAGCGCGGTAAATACTAATAACGAATGAAAAGAGCTTCTACAAGACAAAATAATATAGGGGGTTCATGTGCTCCTGTGCTCCTTAAAACAGCAGCCACCCATGCACGGGCGGCAGTAAGATTTCTTAAAACAGATTTTTGAATTTTCATTTGAATATTTCAAATATATTTCAGAAATATGTGTGTTAAATGTGTTGTAGGTAAGCATTGGGTGGACCAACAACAATAATAATAACAATAGGATGACGATGATGACAATATCAACAATGTTTACCATTGTACTTAACTGTATTCATTTTGTTCTGTTTAAAATATTATTTATGTCAATTTATTAATCGATATATTTACGATCTTAATGGTTGCGATAAAACTTTAAAGGTTAAATCTACCTTAAATAAAGCCTTAAATATGTATAATCGGTAGCTTCAATATTTTTCGTAACTTAGTTAAAATGTCCTTATAAGAATTTATCAAAGTATAAAAACGATCTGAAGTAAACGTTTCGTAATATGTATATGTTGTAATTCTTCGAGTAAATGGATGTTAAACTAATATAAATGGGTACCTCATTAAACACACTAATACTGTAAGAGGTTACGAGGAAATTGGATTGGGACCAATAATTATTTACGTAATTGATTTCAGGTTGCTGTAAAAAGCTCATTCACTCAATTTTAGAGTCAAAACTATCTATGTACATGAATCACTTTTCGCTGTCACAATATTTTACCTGAATTCCTTCATAACTTAATCGATTAACCGTTTAACGACTTATATAACCATAACGAATGTAGTGATAAAGTATAAAAGTATTACTCCCGTTTAATTGTTGGGTGGTGTAACGAGAGAGAAGGCTGGCCGGATGTACAACAATGAACATGCTCAACAATAACTCCGTCAGAATCTTCTGCTGGGCTGCTCGCTTTGCAGGGTCACCGGGTTGGAGATACGATCAAATTCGCTCATCCGGAAAATCACAGTGTCAAAACCTTAACACTGGTGCACTGTGTGAAAGGTGTTAGGGATGCGTGTGCCGCTGAATGCAGAACTGAATTTAATGCCTCGGGAACTCTATAGAGATGCGAAACCTATTCATAAGCAAATATCCGGGGTTCCTCGCTTCAGGGGATGTAGCAGCGACCATTGGCCT
>CM060952.1:135980688-136195688 GCA_030765055.1 Mantis religiosa | reverse complement strand
TGTAACAACTTCACGGTCTGTTCCAGCACTCGTCGGCTTCTCTTTTCGAGCCGCTTTTCACTTTTCACGCAGCAGTGCCGCCAATTAGCCCCCGTTATTTAAGGCGACATTACCATTCGCGCTTTTCACATTTCCTGGAGAGTTCACGTTGAATAGGTTAATTTGCCCCCGATTTTGACCAAAACACGATCCTCATATTTTCATTTATATGCATCCAGGCTTTTGGTTATTGTTTGGAACGCTGCATATGTGAAATAATACCACATGTATGTCCTCGTTTGTTTGTCCCTATCCCTGCTTTTCTGCATTAACTTCATTGGTTTGCAGAATGTCTATCGTTTTTCCCTCGTCAGAGCAAATGGACCATGTCAACTGATTTTACTGTTGTACAAGTAACGACAATGTTTAATTTCTGTAGTTCAGATACCTCAGCGCTACTAATATCTATTTCAGGAGCGTAAACAGACCTAAGCGAGCACGTGCGTGTTAGTGTGTATATGTCAACAATTACGGACTATATAGGTATTCGGAACTAATTCGGCAGGTGACATTGTGGCGGTGGAGAGCAAGTGAGTGCTGGAGGTCCGATGCTGTGGTAAGAAGGGCTAGGTTACCGCGTTGGAGGTGCTGCTTTACGCGGTAATTATTTGTTGTTTATAACTGTTTTATGTTACGATTGCAGTTATTGCATTTATTTTCCGTTTGTTATTATTCGGACTAACCAATATTTAGTTGGTATAAGTTATTTTAAATTGTATTAGGTTTTGTAGTAATTTTAGTGAGAAATGTGCCTTCTCACACATACACAGTGTTCATTTGTATCTGTGATTTACCACGCAAAATTTGACGTCAACAATAGAATCGCTGATGGAGCGAGTTCATATACGATTACCCTAGCCGCTTGAGATCGTATTTGATGTGCTGACAGCAGCTTTGAGGACTCCTCAACCGGCAGATAAATATACTATTTGAGAGGTGGGTCGTGCCCGCGTAATATAAGGGTACGTAATTTCACCTGGTGCGTAGAAAGGGTAACTGTTGTAGTTTGCCTTAATGAATGTGAACACTATTATATGATGGATAAATAAAAACAAAATGTTGCAATTTGGTGTTTGCGAAGATATATAACTTAATAAAATTTAATAAAAGAATGCCAAATTCAAAACATTTTAGAAAAGAAGCATATTTTGTTTGTCCTTTCAACAGTGCAATGAATGAATGAATTAGTAAATGAAACGGGAGATATGATACTCAAATGAGTCCAGGGTCCCTAGAGCTCATTCGTCTTCGTAGGATAAGGGAAAACCCTGGAAACTACCGTATCCAGGTAACTCATCCTTAGTGAGACTCGAACTCGCGAGCCCTTGAGTGTGAGGTACACACGCTACCTCACACCTTGGAGTTGGGAAAGAATTAGATCATTTATATTATATATTTATAATATTTATTTATTATATCTATTACTTCCAGATTGAAGCAGTCACTTTATAGCATCCAGTGTCTCTCATTTAGCGAGTAACTGTTCCTGTATTTTGGAAATGTTTGATGCACCTATTGGTTTTAAAAGACATAAGGATACCAACATTAATAGACATTTTAATTAGCGGTGAGAATGACAAAAAATTATATCTTATACTGATGAAACGTAAGACGTTTATGTTGTAAGCAGAAGTATATCAATTTGACGGTGTGTATAGTGTTTAACGGCCGCTTTTACTACATACGGCACCGCAGGCGATGACACTGATAGTACATGCGATGAAGATGGAGCACCGGTGGAATGAGATGGCGGGGAAAACCGGAGTTCCCGGAGAAAACCCGCCCCAGCACCGTGTTATCCACCACAAATCTCACTTTGCGGTCGCCTGGGATCGAACCCGGGCCGCCTTGGTGAGAGCCAAGCGGTCTAACCACTGAGCCACGGCGCGGCCGATTTGACGGTACCTGGACACTTTTGACGACATTACGCTCCGAGGGAGTTTGTCTGAATGCTGGATAGCGTTCCATAAACTCCTCGATGCAGCGGTTTAAATGATATTTGTATGTAGCATCAATTTTAATGTTGGTACGAAAGTAGCATTCAACCATGAAGACGCGGTGCTGTGTCTTCATATCCATGGTGCTAACCTTAGAGTAAAAACGTGCTACTTATACATATGTACTAGAATGTTAATCAAGATTACTGAAAGAAAGGTGAAAGGGGAGACTGATTGTATTAGTTATGATCCCAACCACACTCAAAGCGCTGTAATTTGCTTGCTGCTCAGCAAACAATATCGGTTCTTCTCCGATGATTTCAACATAGACTCCCCAGTCAACTATGACATCATTCTTGCTCTATCGGAGGGCGGGAAATCACGAATAAAAATTAACACCTTGTGCATACGGATATCGCGCTCTCGTTCCCATTTTAGCAGCCAAACTTTGAAAACAGCAGAGTAATGCTGAAAGTTATAAACTCAAAAGTACTTTATCATGAGCTCAAGCTTTCTTGTTTATGGCGAGGGAGAACTTGACAAATAGTTGTATTTGATGTCTTTGATAAAAGTAAGATTAATAGCATTTTAATTTTCTTTAATATTCCTGACAAGTCAAATCTTAGTCAAGAGTATGAAATAACAAAACTATAAATAAATTTCTGGCTGGAGGATTCATTTTCCCAATCCATCTAGCGCTATGCTATTTGTCTAATTCTGCCAAAGAAGAGTATCATAACTTTCTCTCATCTAACGGCTTTAAAATAAATAAAATTAATAGGATTATTTCGCATTCCTAGCCAGTTAAGAGATATTTCGAAAACTTATTTCACTACTATATCCTCTGCTACATGTAAATAGACCATAATAAAGATCGGTCTGTGTGCTGCACGATTAATCAAATTATTATCTGTCAAATGGTTGATTCTCTCATTCTATTGTGGAAATGGAAAAGCGTCATGCATTCTGAACTTATCTTCGGCATTCTCATGGGATACTAAATGCGTCTGTAGTCTTCAACCGAAATGTGTGCGTTGAGACAGGAAACAGCATTATATGGAATGTTCTGCTGTTCCATGCATCATTGTTCCAAAAATATTTAACTATGGTGGTGATCTCCCTGCTGCTTTAAAGAATGTTCATTCTTTCAGAAGATGACATCTAGGTCTCCTGTTCAGCTGCTCGCAAGTTCTGATACGCCACCATCAAATGAGAGAGCTTTGTAACTTCCAGCAGTATCTTATCTACTCCGCAAACATTAAATAGGAGGATGCAATTCCAGAATCGACCTTCACCACCCTGTGTTCCATCTTTACATTTCCCTGCTCTTCATCCTTACAAGGCCATCTTGTGTAGGAGCTTCCAGTGCCCTCTCCTTGGTGCACCTGTTCGTTCTTCAGCTGCCTCCCAATTGACAACCTCTGATTTTGACTTATTGCAACATGGCGTTACGTAATCGCCTCTTCTCTCAATTGATGTTACTAAATTCCAATGCATATGCACTGAGGGAGCAGAAATTTCTTTTTAGCTCTTTCTTACGCCACCTTAATGTTGATTATTGCTTGAATCATTAAAACACACTTGCTATTTACCGAAGCCCTCGAAATACCTAATTATGTTGCACATCAAGAGAATGGAGTTGCCAACGTTGCCTCTGGAGGATTGGCTCTCCTATGAAAGGTAATATGGAACTTCACTCGATTTACAAATCTACTCTACTGACCACTAAAACAAAACTATCCCATTAAATCCCTCGTAGCTTGTAAGCAACCAACCTGTCCGACTCATTCCTATAGGTATTCATCGTTTATTTGAGGACATTTTGCTTCCTAGCAATCTTAACTATAAATATGAGGCTTGTGGCTGTAGTCCAAGAAATCACAAAGGTCTTTGTTCAATCCAAGAATTTGACACGGTCCTACTTGTGTCGTTTTTAATGAACAGACGTTATATTCTCACCGCAACCGGATATGCTAGGCATAGATTCTCTTAAATATTTGACTATATTCATATGCAGCCTTTTTCAGAGCTTTATTCTTATTGCTTCATACCTATCAAATTCAGCTTTGATTAATATCAGCGACGCAACGTAATACTTATTACTGGATCTGTGAATTCTGAGGCATTTCAGAGGATACGCTTCTGCTCTTCCCACGAAATATTATTAAGCCTCAAGATATTGACACAGCAGTCAAGTATCGTCGAAATTTAAGTCACACCTCTGTGACGAAAACAGCCTATTATTCGAAAGCCATTCAGACGTGCGACACCGCCCTAAACACCAATATGTGTCATCTCCGGCAGTGCCAGAGGCAACCGGCAACAGCAACCCTTAATCAGCTTATTCACCAAGTTGAACATGCCTTAAATTTACAAGCAAGTAATATCACTCTGGGAATATACCCAACATTGACCAAGTACTTTGAATCTATCTTTACACCAAATCCATTACGTGACGTGTCTTCGTAAGTCTGGAAAACTACTAACATTGTTACCATAAGCAAACCTTGAAAGCCTCCCCGATTACCATAGAACTATGGTCCTTAAGCTTCTTACCCATTCTTCAAAACTGTTACAAATGATCTTTGAAAAACTCTCCTTCGTTTAGTTGATTCTATGTCAACCTCAGTTATTTCATATCAGCAGTTTGGTTTCGATACCATCATTCAAGCATTTGCGGCAAACCCGCATACCAGTGTTAAATTGATTGAGTTCTAATTGGAGCTATGAGTTTTCTTATCCTCAGGTGAATCGTTGTAGGAAATGGATTTTGGTGGTTATTGGCTACTCAGTCGTATTAATAACACTTTGTATGTTGCAGAATTATTTGGTTTAATTTCTACTAAGTTTACTTATCGACTTGGATCGGTGACCACCTGTTAGTAAAATTCCTAACATAAATTCAATTTTACTTGAAACCATGGATTACTTGTTTAAACTTACTTCCACGTAGTTTCTATTTCTTCTTTATACGGCGACTACTTTGCTCTAATAAACTTCTAATGCTGCTTCCACTTACGCTGGTTGCGCTATTCTTAACTTCCCTACATTTCAGACTTATAAATCTTCGCTTCTCTTCTAAACGCGCACGAACATGTCCTTCCTGTCGTACTATCACCTTTTAAGTAAATTTTTCTTACTTCACGATTCATCATGAACCTTATTCTGGCCCCCTCTCTGACTTTTCGCATGACCAAACTAGCTCACCCTTCTCATTATTATTGGTTTCTCATTTATTTCGAATTTTTGCATTGGTTTGCAAAACTCTTCTAACTCACTGACGTTCAGCCCACCCAGAGTTGAGGAACACCTACCCTGAGTTGATTGTAACGGTATACATCGTTATCAAATCAGCGAAGTAAATCCCTTTAGCGTTCATGCTCAACTGCATTTTTAAAACCCCTTTGTCCCAACACATTCCTGGCCGAAAGTATACTATAGTTCTCCGGCATTGAACTTTTCTTAGCATAAAGAAGGTAACGGCCCTTCCTTCCTGTCTCTCCGACGTGTACAGATTTTTACCAGAATATTTTCTGTTTCTTGCATGGATGCTAGTATATATTGTGACTTTGTGGGTTCGTGAAATAACAAGCCGAGGTTACAAACACAAAAACTACACTTTATTTTCCTAGCAATACACCGTTCACCATTACAAAATTGCTAGATCACCTCAAAACTGTTTATTTTTCTCAAACACTACGCTCAACTGTCTCTTCCGGTAACGATCGGCCCCGAAGTTTCCCGAATCTCCACCGGCCATCATTTATTCATCGGCTTCGCGAGTCTACCGCCAGGGTGACACTGCTCCCTCCTCAAGGCTGGTCGAACCGAACAGCGCCTTCGTAGCGGGCCAGGCGATCCAGGTGTACCATCATCTTTCCTTGGGGCACCTTCTGGATGCGGTAGACCACGTCGTTAATCCTCTTCACCACACGGTACGGTCCTTTCCATGGCTGCTGAAGCTTCGGGCAGCGTCCCTTGGTCCGGGTCGTGCGGTACAACCAGACCAGGTCACCTTGCTGGAACCGTTGGCTGTTGGCTTGCCTGTCGTATCGGGTTTTCATGCGGTCGCTCGCCTTCTGGATGTTCTGGCGAGCCATCTCGTGCATGTCGTGGAGGTGGTCCACCAGGTTCTCCACATCCCTCAAGAGTGGCCCCAAGTCTGCGTCCGCCAGCTGCTCCCTCCTCAGGCCTGCGCTATCCCAGCCATCCGCAGGCACTGCCGTGACTACTCGAACTGCTGCGGCACGCTCCTTCCCCTCCACTCTTGTGCATTGGCCGCACTCTTCTGGACAGGGTCTTCGGGACATAGCGTCCGCGTTACCGTGACTCTTCCCTCTGCGATGTTCCGAGGTGAAGTCGTACACCTGCTGTCTCTGGACCCAACGTGCTGTCTGGCCTTCCGGTCGCACCGTCACCATCACCTCGCTCCTCGCGGGGACAACCACGTCTTCGTTCAAGATGACCCTGCAAATTCCAAGGCGCTCTTCTGGTTGACGGAGTATACACTCTTCTCCGTTGAGCCTCAGGACCTTCCTGCCGACGTCGACCGTCGCCTTGTGGCTCCTGAGGGCATCCAGTCCCAGAATCACCTCTTCAGCCACCTTCGCGACGAACGCCCGCAGATGCAAGGCACTTCGTCTCAAGGTCAGCTCCAGCAGGGCCTCCTTCTCCACAGGCAAGGTGTCGCCCAATGCCAACACAAGCTGGTATGGTCGGCTCGGCTTCCTCGTCGGCAAACCCTTCGCCACGTCAGGTCTGATGATGGTCACGGCCGCCCCGGTGTCCACCAGCACGCGGCACGGCTTTCCTCCTACCCAGCCGTCCGTGATGAGGTTGTCATCCATCCGCCGGCTGACGGAGCGGATTGTCACTCGAGGGGATGGTGGTAATGGCGCCGACGTACCCCTCTCCACGCCGGGCCTTACTCGTTCTTCCGGCCGCTCTTCCTGATGTGGGCAGTCTCTCTGCAGGTGTCCCGGCTGTCCACACCGCCAACACAGGCACTAGGGGTTCGCCGGCGTCCCTCGGCTGGTCTTCTGTCTCCAGCGTAGCGCACACTCCTCGTTCTCGACGACGGGATAGCTGCTACCTTGGCCGCCTCCATCCTTAATGCCGCTGTCAGCGCCTCGAGGATGGTTTTATAATCGCCGAGCATTAGGCGCTGACGAATCTCCGTGTCCCGTACCCCGTCGACAAAGTTGTAGGTGGCTTCCCGGGATACGAACTCCAGTGGCAGGTCAACCAAGGCCTTGCTAGCTGGCTGCTCAATCGCTATGGCGAACTCCTGCAGCGTCTCCCCCGGCTGCTGCAACCTTGCCTTTAGTTGGCTGCGGTACGCTGCGGCTAAGCGGTGGTTCCCGAAACGATTCTCCAGGGCCTCCCAGATGTCCTTGGGTGCCGCCATTGTCTGAACCGCGTTTAGGACTTCCACGGCCCGTCCCTGGAGGCTGGCTATTAGCTGTGTGGCCTCCTCCTCCGGTGACCTCTGTTGTGCTTGGCCACTGTGTCGAACTGGCGGCGGAAGACCTCAAATGTTGACGCGCCGTCATATTTCGGGGGTTTGACGCGCGCAGATGTTGTGTCGCGTCCCGACGCATTTCTTCCATTTTCTCTAAAATCTTTGCTAATGCAGCTTCCATTGTCGTATGTTCCACTTCTGACACCAATAATGACTTTGTGGGTTCGTGAAATAACAAGACGAGGTTACAAACACAAAAACTACACTTTATTTTCCTAACAATACACCGTTCACCATTACAAAATTGCTAGATCACCTCAAAACTGTTTATTTTTCTCAAACACTACGCTCAACTGCCTCTTCCGGTAACGATCGGCCCCGAAGTTTCCCGAATCTCCACCGGCCATCATTTATTCATCGGCTTCGCGAGTCTACCGCCAGGGTGACAATATGTTATATTAAAGTATATTCTTCCCTTCTTATTCTTTAAGTCAGCCGCTTAATCATTACTCTATCCATTCTAATTTCATGTTATTATAAAAAGATTTTTATATTAGTTTAACAAAGCATTTTTATTAATTTATCTTCTTTTTAATTATCTGATTTCGATTAATTTGCTGCCTCCTAATCGCTGCCTGATACTGCAGTTACACATTCATTAAATATTAAGACTTACTCAACACATCATTCATAGATGTTAAGCCAAAGGATATGGTGTAATGCCATTTGATAGGGTGTGGCACGATGTCTTTACAAGCTCCATGACATTGCCTACCACATCATGTGTTTTGTTTGCTTACTAGTTATATTCAGGAGCAAAAATAATTTGTACATATGTTGGAGATATATGATCAACAGCTCTAAAGTGCTTTCTGGAGTAGCTGAGGATAAAAATGTTTGCTCCTCGTAGTCTATACACGGCTGATATGCCTGCACTGTTTACAGGAACTACTGTACTGGTTAAATGTCGGAGGAATGTACGCTCTTGTGCGATGCAGATTACCTGGAGGCAGATGTACAGTACGACCATCCAGTGTGCAAACAACTACCATAGGAAGCAGGCGTCAAAAACAATGTAAGTGGTACTCTGCGAACTAGTGAATCATTGTTTTGAAAGTTTCAAATCCCCTGCGAGACCTTCAATAATTCGTAATGTGGCACCTGTGATTCCTGTTCCACCAAAGCCAATACTTGCAAAATGGGGTACTTGAATTGAGGCCGTCAAGTATTTTGCGATCCATTACAATGAAATTGAAAATGTTATTAGCCTCGATATGATGCACATTCATCTGCTATTGTAACTGCAAAGTCTCTGATATCGCAAGAACGTCTGAAAATCTTTAGTTCATATCCAATAATTTTGCAGTGTTGCCCAAAGCTGATAAATAATTTAAAAAAATTGTGTTTCGAAATGTCTAATAGCATAAGCATAACAGTGTGACTTCCTTGCAGGTTCGTAGAATTAAAAGTCCAGTTTGCAGAAATTCCAAAATGCTCTTCACTTCCGTAGAAACACACTTTGGTAAGCCTTTACAGTAGCAGAATTACTTAACATACACAAATACAATCGTCAAGGTAGTTGACCACTTTCAAAACACAGCTGTTCATGGACAGGTTCCGATTACCACTCTGTCTCTCAACTAACCGCGGCTTCCTTTTAACGTTCATTTATGGTTCCAGAAGTTTGTGGAATGTTCTGTAAGACGCCACCAGAAGAAACACGAACCTTCCAGTCATCTAACTTTATTTGTTTCTGCAGGCCTTTTATCTCCACGCTGCACTATCTGTCCCTTATCTCCGCGCTGCACTATCTGTCCCTTTGTGTGCGCCGGCCGCCAGTCGCAACAATGGGTTCGCAACAAAAGAATAATTATTTAATTCAATTGACGGAGTACTCTTGCTCCAATGTCAAAAAGGTGAAAGCTAAATTCCAGAACGTTCTGAACAAAGTAGTGGTTATGAATGTATGTGTGAAAATTTGAAAATTGATAGGAAGGAAAACACGCCAGACGACAGAGTGAAATTCTTTACATTTGCATCTCTGATACTCTGTAACCTCGAAAGAAGTTTTTTCCCCACTTTAAAAGCTGATACAGTGATAGATGTCGAAATTTCACATTTAATAATTTACGGATGTACATGGCAACCCAGGTAATGCACTCTGTCACGATATTATAGTTAATAAATGACACTATGTATAAGAGTTTAGGTGTAATAACAGAACGCACAGCTAGTATGTTGTGCTGCAGTGAGCCGATTGTCATGGTCAGGCGGTAGTTACCTGCAGCTGTTTACATGCTCGTGCGATAGTACCAGGGCAGTTCAATAAAGTATGATCATAATTTTTTACTGTCACAATTTTTCGCACTAAAATTCAGTCTTATTATATTCTGGTAGCTTAATGTAAACAAACACGTCGTAGTAGTTTAATTGTTGGTACTCCTGGTTCCCGCCTGTGAGAACCAGGCAAGTTCAGACATATTGAGTACCGCCTACCGCTTCAATGGAGGTAACATGCAGTTAAAGTTGATGTTAGAGGAAGATCCGGGGTTTCTTTCAAACGTAATCACTGCCGATGAAACTTGGCTACATCATTTTGATCCTGAGAGCAAACAGCAAAGCTCAGTGTGGAAATCTCCTTCATCACCAACTCCCAAAAAAGCAAATGTGATTGCTTCTGCTGGAAAGTTATGCTCATCTCATTCTTTGATATTCATGGAATGGTTTATCAGCATGTTGTAGCTGCATACACATCAGTAACTGGACAATACTACAGGGATATCCTGAAAACATTGCAAGTCCATATCAGGCGCAAAATACCACATTTCCGTGAAGAAGGCTAGATGCTGTACCACTATAATGCGCGGCCGCATATTACCAATGTTGTTGCTGAATATCTTGCAAAAATCAACGTGAAGTACATCCCTCACTCTCCCTATAGTCTGGATTTAGCCCCATGTTACTTGTTTCTATTCCCTAACTTGAAGAAACACCTTCGTGGGAGGCATTATCCATCATCAGAAGCAGTGGAAAAGGCTGCGGAGGCGATTTTGAAGGATATCTCAAAAATTGGTTTCCAGCATATCTTTGAAGACTGCAGAAACGCTGGCAAAGGTGCATCGTATTCAGGGGAGACTATTTTGAGAAGGACCATCAAAATTATGAGGACGAGTAAAAGTACGTTTAAAAAAATGTGACGGAACGTGAGGCGGTTCGGGCTCTGATGTAACCCGGCTGAGATCTCCCTTATCTCAGCACCTCATATTTAGATAGCGATGATAGAGAGGGGTCACAGGTGGGGAGATTTTTGGTACAGGCAAGGTTTTTCTCCGGGCGCTCGGCATGAGGACTCTTGTAGGTGCTCAGGGTTCAGGGTTCAGGGCGTGGGTACTTCCTGGCGTGGTTGTGGTATTGGAGAAAAACTATCCGCATTTGTCCATTCTCAATTTATTATCACCTGCAACACTAGCTCGACTCGCCACAAATTGTAAGCCGCTATCTGGTTGTTTCTCTTACTGCGCGCGTCTACGTGTGGTTACAGGTTCGCGTTCATGACGCTGACTGGTTTACTGGTGTCTCGTAACTTAATGCACGCGGTTTATCCGCGGTATCGTATAACTTAGTATACGCGTGGTTCACTCCTTCGAGCCTTGCAACTTAGTAACCGCGGGTCACTCCGCGGTGTCTAGTAACTGAGTGTTACGTGGATCTTTCCCCCGGTGTCCAGTCACTGAGTGATACATTGTTTACTCCATCGGTGTCTAGTAGCTGAGTGATACGTGGTTTACTCCATCGGTGTCTAGTAACTGAGAGATACGTGGTTTACTCCATCGGTGTCTAGTAACTGAGTGATACGTGGTTTATTCCATCGGTGTCTAGTAACTGAGTGTTACGTGGTTTACTCCATCGATGTCTAGTAACTGAGTGATACGTGGTTTACTCCATCGGTGTCTAGTAACTTTGTGATCTGACCAGGAACTTCTAAGTTCTGCCATAGCTAAAACTACCCCCACCATCGCAAGGTTTTCAATTTTGGGGACGTCACGTGGATGCATTACTAGTGATTGATTGGATAATTCGTAATTTTGCTTCCCTCTATTTTTGAAATATTAGGTGTGCTCATGACAGAGAAATGCTACAAACTTTCCCAGGCTTGCAGTCTAATTTATGCGCAAGCACGTTCCGAAGGGAGCACTCAGGAATGCATATAATCCCTCAGAAATCAGTACAAGACACGTACTTTTAAAGATTCAAAGAAACCTAGACGCGCCAGAGCGGCACCTATGCTAGCCTTAGAGCACATTTGCCTCAGTTCGCTTTTGTTACCAGACAAAGGAGGCGGCATACCTTAGCCAGATGTGTTTCCCAACTTGCAAAATCTAGCTGCACTCTGTCGATATGTTCTTTCAGATAAACGTTTATATCATTGCAATATAAAACTACTCCCAATTACAATCACACTTCTCACTATACATCTGACATCCTACATCATTAATTATCCTATGTTCCTGACCAAGGGGAACGGTCACAAACTTGTGTATCATATATAGAGCTGTTAATTCTTGAGGAAAATCTTCGCAGTGTTTTTTATACTTCAAAGTATCCAGAGATTTCAAATTTAACTACAATGAAGCCCTGTAATACTATTGAAACTTGGTTGGAGAAAGCTCTGAAAAGAAACAGAAAAAAGGAGCCCTTTTTGGATGCAATACACGCAGAGTTTTATATAATTAGTTGCTATTAATCAGAGGAAAATTTAACATACTTTTACTAGAATTCTAGGAATCTTTTCATACATAAATTGTAAAATATGTACAGATTTCTGACAAAGATACAATTCCGTCTATTTTCTCACTGTCCTTAAGGAATTTTGCTAATTTTAAAAATTTTCAGAACATGCTTACTCCTACTCAGCTAGACCTAAACGAGATGATTTTATTCTTTGAAAGATATATAAGACGTACAAAGATTTCTATTGACGGTAGTGAGGTTGAAAAAGGACTATACGTGATGATTGAGGCAGAGGCAAAAGGCATTAAAGTACAGGAGATGATAAGTAATACTCTTGTCGTTTTCCTCGTATGCGGAATTTAATTTTTACACAAAAAGAACTTTTTGTTGATGAATAGTAAATTGTTTGATCATGGGACTGTTGTAATGTAGACTTAATGAACGCTAAATTAATTGTTAATGTTAAGTTCGTTAAAGGTGTGAAGAATTTGTTGAATTTGTAAATAATGGTCACAAACTTCATACAGCTGCCCAAAAGATTAAGAAAATACCGCTCAAAGAAAAAAGAAAGGCTATGTACCTTCAGTTTGTAATCGTTATGAAGGTGTACGATTGTTGTAATAAATCTGATTCAAAATATAAAAATAAATTAGGCTTATTTATTAAGTTGGCTGAAATTGTAGTTTATTTTGACCAGAAGAAGAAGAAGGTAAAACACAAACTGTAATTTTTTTAATTAAGGTCCTTTAACCTGTTAGATCATTTCGGAAGATGAATGAAATGGGTGAAATGATGTTAAAATGAGTCTACACAGCTTAAGGTTATCAACATTCAACTCTTCTAATAAGGAAAAACCCCTTGAAAGAAAACATTATCCAGATAACTCACTCTGATAACGACCTCTTGAACGTGAGCAGACATGCTGTCGCATACGCTACAAAGGAGAACTTGAATATTCGTTCGTTTTTTGTATTCATTTACAGTGTAAATCCACAAACATACTTCTGGATTGCGCGGAAGTTTAGGAAATGATTCCCGCCTCTGAAGAATACATACTCCAGTGCCACCTGTGTCGAGAAACTGATTGCCGACCACAAAGCCATTCAATATGAATTTGTGAAACTGCCACCTACGTCAGAGCCATCTTCCACTCCTAGGAATACTAATAACGAGATGGTCTTCAAATAGATAAGCTATCACAGAGGGCCCGAAGGGTATAATCAGATACATTTGAAATATTTATTGTATTTGTATTCGAATTTGGCAACAAAAATTTATTGAAGGCTTTCATGATGAAATATTCCTCAAAAGTAACATCTGTAAATGATTATTGTAGTCAATGTTTTAATTTCAGTGTGATATGTTTCTACCTCCGCACTGGTTTTGGAAGCAATACTTCATGGTAAAATATACTTATTCTCCTAGTTCCCGGCAATAGACATATCCATACAATATGTGTGATAACATAATTTTTGAAAGAGGGGCTATAACACGGGTTACAGGCCCCTCTAACTTATTCGCATACATTCTCTCCATGGAGTAGGAATTTGTATACCGTCCTCCGACTTCCATCGCAGAAGATGTGTTCTTTTTAATCCTTAGAAGTTTTTTTAAACAAAGAACTTAAAACAAATTAAAATATGGAATACTTCTCTCTCTTTTTGAACAAAATAAAAGAGAAATAAATCACCGCGATAAAAGTTAAGCATGGTAAAATATGAACACATGTATCTCATAGGAACTTGAGATAAAGGTACATACTGTCTGCGTGCCTGGTCGTTGCTGGCGAGTGCTAGGGAGAGACGCCTCTCGCAGTGGCGTTACCATTCTGCACTTGCCTTACCATTAAATAATTAAGGACATGTTAGTAGTGAAGGAAGAGTCCAGAAACTGTATAATAAGTGGTTTAATATCTCTGTGGTACTTGTTATTAAATTATAAATAAAACAACCCAATATCAGTAAGATTATTATAGCCTTCAATCCTATACAACCAAATGATGGCATATAAAAGCACTATGTTTAATTATACAGTACTTTGTGGAAATTATCACAATTTTGATCCTCAGACAATTGAAAAATACCAAATAATAAATAATATTTACTAAATAGTGATAATATTACACAGAATACTTCGTATTAAACGAATATACACGTTCAATTAAGAATTTGATACATTCAGTTTTCGGTAGACACTCTTGCCTTCTAACATACTTTAGTTTTCACAATATGCGCCACATTTGGAGACAATGAAACACAACTCTGAACCCTGAATGAACACTTCAAGTTATGATCATTGATGTTCGCTCTATGAGGGGTTTTAATGCGTTTCAAAGCTGGAAATAAGGATTCACATACCTAAGTCGAACCAAACATTGCAATCATAGATGTCGCACGCCTGTGTAATCGAGGGAAGATTTAGGAGATTTCCTAAATTATTTACTTAGGAGATTTCCTGTAGAAATCTAGCAAACTTCCTCTGTTTCTGTAGCTGTCAGCTAACTCAGTGTCACATTTCAAGGTGATTCCTGTTGTGTCTTTTCTTGCCACCAGATCTAGCATTTCTTCCACAACTTCCAAATATTCATTTACTTCACGAATAAAAATACAGAATTGAGCCGTACTTGATAAGTCAGTGCTCCCATCAATGTCAATAGAGAATGTAACAAATTCTCTTGCTCTTTCAATAAACTGAGCGTAAATGTTGTCCGCCAGATCTTGAATTCTGCGTGAAATAGCATGAGGTGACAGACTGACACTCTCGAACTGGTGATTACTGATAGGAGTGAATTTACTTGCAGCTATAAACATACAGCGTTTAACAATTGCACCATCAGAAAAACTACTAGAAGATCTGGCAATTTCTAATGCTATTTCGTAACCGACACAAAACTGAGGTCTCTGCCATTCCGCCATCCCCTTCTTCCTGTTCCTCTTTCGGCGGTGTGATCTTTTCTCTGAGGTTTCGTATCTCTGCAGTGCATTCTTCTTTTTACAGGGCCGGATAATCATTAGCATGCAATGTATTAAAATGTCGCTGAAGATTCAATCGTTTCAGCACTTGCAATTCTTTTCTGGCACTTTAAACAAATAGCATCACCGGTACATTCCATGAAGAAGTACTCAGTTTCCCATAAGGGATTGAAATAATGTGTCGGCGTGTGTGTCCATCGCTTTAATGAGTGCCCTTCCATATCAAACTGACACTGAAGTACGGACGCCACTGCCACGGAAGACAAACCGTGCGAAGTACGTACTGAGGCAACACGGTGTTTGTAGCCCAGCACATGCACCGCGGCAAGCGAGTTGGCTGTGGCTGGTTTAGATTATAGTATTGAAGTTCATCATGCTATGATTAAGGAACAGCTTTGTTTTCTATATACAGGAGCAAGCGCAATGTACTTTGAGACAGTTACTTCATGTTTTTTTTTTCTTTTTTTAAATTTTAATAATTTATTTTGAATTGTTCTGGAAAAAGTAATTTTTACAAAGTAGGAAATGTTAAATTGGATATACCAAGGAATGATACAACGCAAGTTAAATGTTACATAATATAGTTGCTATTGGTAATTACAATAATGCAATTACCTAATGTGGTGACGTGGACCAATAAATGAGAAGTCCAGAGCGCCAAGGGATCTACAAGATTTCTACCAGAACGTCACCAAAGGTGAGAACCTACAAATTATCTTCCATCACGCCTTTTGCTATTTCCTATTGCAAAATAGCGCCCATCGCCGGGCTCGAATAAGAGTGAGAGAGGTGCATAACGTCCTTGAAGGAGAAAATCATCGTGATTTGGAATTACGTCTACGAGGGGACATAAGGAAAGAAGGAAGAAAGAAGAAGGAAGAGAGAAGAAAGAATAAAGAAAAGAGAACAAAATGACTCCAAGTAGCGTATTTGAAAGACAGTTGATTTTTTTTATAGTAGTAATAAATTTATGTTGTTGAGAAATCGGAAGATAGAAAGATGGAGAGTAGCAAGGAAGCGGAAAAGAATAAAGACGTACCAAAAGAAGTTAAGATGGAAGTAGTAAAGGGTAAAGTTAGTGAAATTACGTTAGAAACGTTAGCGAAAATGAATAATATGATAAATAATTTGGAGGCTAAAATGAATAAGGATTCACAAGATATAAATAATATGAATGCTAATATGAAAGATGTAACACAAAATACAAATACTTTAAAACAGGATATGGGTAATGTAAAATCAGAACTTGCACAAAAAGAGCAAAGTGTAAATGATTTAAAACAGGAGATGAGTAGAAATTCAAACAGTTTGAAAGAAGAGGTAACTCAAAACACTCAAAATACATATAAATAGTTTGAGGGAAGATATAGCAAAAAATACTCGAAACATGAATAATCTCAAAGAGGGTTTAGCACTAAATGGTCAAAATATAAGTAATTTGGAGGTTAATTTGTCACAGAAAATAAATAGTTTATCTCAGAAATTAAACGAGAGTTTCGCTAATAATATGAAACAAGAATCAGAATCACGCAAGAAAGAATGTATGGGAGATAAAGAAATATTAGTTAAAAGTGTAAGTAAGAATAAAGATGAATATGAGAATAAGTTAGAAGTAGACTCAGAGACAAAAAAAGTAGAAATGAGTAGTAGGAAGGAAAGTGTAAGGGGATTAAGTAATGGTGAAATAGTATCACAAACAGATGAGGAATCAGGGATTAATGAGAAACAATATGTAGATGAAGCACAAAATGTACTTACATATAAAAGTGAAACAGATGTTTACTTATCAAATAAGTGTAATGATACTAATGTTTACGAAGGAATGAATCTCGAAAATGGAAGCAATCAAAATCTTCATAGGAATAATAACAAATATGTACAAAATATGTTTACACAGAAACACTTGACTAATCAAGACTATACTGGCTACATATATCAGACGATACAGGAAGCAAACTTGATAAATTCCAGGCGACGAGACAAATATTTACTAAATATAACCTCAAAACGGTACCAGAACGTATGTACAAAACGCGGAGAGGTTAATGAATTGAAATCACGACATAAAATCACTGACAATAACACAATAATGATTGTATTTAGAGAATTCTACAGGCAAAGGCACCCGAAAGAATCAACACACCCGACAGAAAGGTTAGAAATCAGGATCACCAACTTAACGCAAGTCATGACGCTAACCTGTCAAAACTCGCCAAAATATATCATAACGACATAAGTGACGATTTTGACGTGGGACAATTTGAAAGGCTAACCATGTGGACAAATCAACCCACATAAAAACTGAAACATGAAAACTCTTTTCTATTAGTTGTTAATATGGTAACATTTTCTTTTAAATGAGTTAATTTTTTTAAAGTTTATTGTGTAAATAGTCAGTAGCTGAAGAATCAATTACTTATTTAAATGTTCATTTTAAGTTCACAATTTTGTGCATTGTTATATTTTCTCTGTTGTATTCATTGTTAATTTTAGTCATCATTGCTATTGTTAATATTTATCATACAGGGGCTATATTCAAAATTTATGGAAAACAATTAGTAATTTGATTATTTTAAGGAAAATTCATCCCTAAATTCTGAATAGAGGCATTTGTGACGGTTATTTCATGTATTTTTGAATTTTAATAATTTATTTCGAATTGTTCTGGAAAAATTAATTTGTACAAAATAGGGAATGTGAAACTAGGTAGGCCACAGAATGGTGCAACGGAAGTTAAATGTTACATAATATTGTAGCTATTGATAATTACAATACTACAATTACGTGATGTGGTGACGTGGACCAATAAAAGAGAACTAATTTAGTTGTTCTAGGAACTTTGTGTGCAGAGAACCCAGAATAATCAGTTTGGCGTCACTTTGCAAACAACGGTCTTGTGAGTAAGACGTATTTTTGGCAGAGTCAACATGAAAAATTCAATGTCATGGCCGGGATTTGAACCAAAGGTCTCCTGGTTTCCGTCCAGTCGCTCTAACCCATTGAGCTACCATGGCCAACGTGCCATCCTGTCATTAAATTCTCCATTTGACTCGTATATTTCCCCAGTAGATCACTAGGGGCTCTCGCATCCGAGACCGTTTGTGGCAACTTACTATCCTAAGTACTTGAGTGCCAGGCTTCATCATTTAAGTCTTATTATCTTAGTTAATTGACGGAAATTAATCATTTCTTCACACTAGCCGTATATATGTATCAAAGATCTTAGCCTATAGACGGTTAGTGTGAAAAAATGATTAATTTACATCAATTAACTGAAACATATTTTTGCTTCGTTCTGCGATCGTGCAGAAAACGTTTAGTTGTAAATGCATTTGTGTTGTACTAGTGGCGTGTGCCAGAAATATAAGGTTCATCGATGCAACAACAATTATTTGTGAAAGGACATCCTCTACATTAATTAAAATTGTATCAGAATTTACTAATTGTTTTGTGGAATAAATCCGACAATATTTAAAAGAGAAGAATTGTTGTTTATTTACCAACAATTACAGTATCAAATACCTTTACTCCAAGACTGTGACCAGAGGTAAAGTCTGTTTAGTTAATTCATGTGCAGTCGGCCGCTGCCTTTGACGAACCCTTTAATCGTTTTACAACCCTGGCTGTCCTCCTCGCAGACCTTTCTGCAAGGTTGCCACCTTTCTCGATACGTCATGGCAATAAATTATCTTATGTCCATTACTGTAAAACTTCCTTAGCTTTGACGATATATATCGCCAAGCTACAATTCTACTGGATTCCATAATAACCCTTATCTTATTCAAAGTACGGTATTTGAAACCCAGCTCCTTTAGGAGGCCACGCAAAGTGCAGTGCCCATATGGAAAATCACAAATTTCTTGCAAATGTGCAACTAATTCTTCTAAGGTGGGCGCTCTCCCTTTTGCATAGAATCTATAAATTTCTCGACGAATTAAATCGCATGTGAAATTATCTACTTTAGAGAAACGTTTCCTTTTGTTTTCACACTTGATCGGCGTCTTTGGTATTCCTTTCGCCACAATATTTCTTACTGTATTTCTGTGAATTCCCATAATTTATCATCATTGCATGACCCCTTACCAAGATTATTTCTCAGCACATATTTATATGTGTTCAAAACAAGCGCTTGAATTTGCTTAGAAACAGTTCCCGTTGAAACTTTGTTTTTTGAGGCTTTTACAGTAATATAACTCGGCCCAGTTATTCACACTATTATCTTCACTTTGATTATTTTCACTTGACTGAAATTTATCTACTACTTCATTTACATTTACCACTGCATTTCCCTCCTACGGTCTCCACATCGTGACACAGAACGAATTGCTGCACATAATGAAACAGATCAACTGGAAGTTGGAACTTTGGCAACTGAGACTCCACGTGGAGTAGACATGCAGCTGTCACTTCGAGAAAATCAGGGTTGCTATTGGTCCTCAACGACAGTGTTCCATTTCTGAAGTGAGGAGATAGATTTATGACGGTCATTATTGGGCGGGAAGGTCAGGTCCCTTGAGGTCCCTTTGAGTGGGAACTGCACACAGGTTAACTAAACAGACTTTAAGACTCATTGCTCCAGAGCTGCCGTGCAACTACTAGATTTCTGCTATATCGACACCAAAGGTGAGAAACTAATCACCATCTTCCAGCATTTTGCAAATATTCTGTTGCAGCTTAGTATACTAAAAGCCCCTGTTTATCAAAACACTGGTTATGAGACTAAGAAAACGCATTAATGATATAAAGCATGTTGCTTCTAATAAACATAAAACTTTTATAACTAAAATTGAAATTTCGTTTTTCAAATCACTGATTAAAAAAAACCTGTATAAAGGTATCAATAGTTGCAAACATAATTATGAAGAAAAATGTGGAATATATATTATAATTTTAACAATTATGCTTAACCAGATAAGTAAGCATTTCTTTCAGTGCTTATCATTCAATGACTAACACTCTAATTGCTATATTGTTCCTGTCTGATCTGTCTCTTCCATATTTCGTCTACCTCCTAGATAGACCTTTATGACTTTCATCTTTGAATTACTAATTCTGAAATCTATCTATTATAGACATTTATAGTAATCTATCACTCGGATAGTTCTAGGCGTTATTAAGGCACTCATGATCTCTCAGCGTACATGAACTATATGAAAAGCTTAATAGCCGAATCATCTTCATTAGTACAGTACTCTCTCTAACCATATTATATATGGGGATAAAAAATTCTATTTCTTTTCGTAAGGATATTTCTGCACATTTTTAAAATACACAAAATATTGTAGATAGCTAGAAAGTAAAAGTATATACCTAAAACAGAAAGCTGTTAACCCCAAAGATAAGCAAGAACATTATGAGCTACATGGGAGATAATGCAAGTACAGAAACGCGTAACATTGCTGTTGCATTACAGAAATAACCATCGTGGGATGGGAAACAGTAATTAAAATGTGTCAGTGCACAGATGCTGGGTAAAAACTGTAATTAAAAGCTGTCAGTATCCGGGCAAGTAGTGTGGTGATGACGGAACAAAACCCATTAAATTCGTATATTATTTTGTGTAACAGGAAACTGCAATGGATCACGAAACATCACAAACATTAATATACTGACGTTAACTAGTGTTCTTTTGCCAAGCTACGCTGTGTAGCTCACGCACATTTCTGCAGAAGGCCAATCAGGTTCATACTGACAATGAAACCTAATAGTGCTTCCAATCTTGCATTTAGAAGAGCCCTCGATGTGTTGCATTGCAATACACATACATTTTACAGGCAAGTATTAATTGAAATAAATATCTTCTGAAACTATCAACTTCTTGCATGATGGGACAAAATTGTTTCTAAGTATAATCGATCTGTATATTTACTAAACTTGTTGTCCCATCCTGAAAGTTGTTGATAGTTTTACAGAAAATAATTTATTTCAATTGATATTTTCCTCTAAAACACAATCTTATTACAATGTAATATATGCAACGTATTACATACAGTGCAATATATGAATGTTTCTTCTAATTATATGCTTAAATTATATATTTAGTGTCAGTCAAATAATTGAGAAACATTCTGAGTACAACATGCCAACATATATGGCCTTTGTTGATTTCGAAAAGACCTGTAATAGAGCAAAAAGAAACAAACCTAGACATATTATGAAAGAAAAAGGTGCAACTCAACACTTGATGGCAATATTAAGAACTCGGCATATAGACATGAAAATTATGATAGAAACAGGAATAACAAATCAATAACAAATTAATAACAAATTAAAAGAAACAATTACAGACGTGTGAAAATTATTAGACTCAATGGTGAAATTTTTAACACATACCGTTTATTTTCTATCTATTTAACAGAAATAATATTACAAAATATTTTTTTTCAGCCATTGGTATTTTGTATGCTTTCCTTCAGCCTTTATTGTCATTTGGATGCGTTTAGGCATGCTCATTACAAGAGTGGAGCACTTTTCCTTTATTTGTTCATATCTGTGCCAAATGCTTATCAGGCCCTCAATAAGCTGAACTTTTGTTATTATTTTCAATTTTTTCAGTCTCTGTTTAATAATACCCCACAGATTCTCTATTGGATTTAAATCAGGGCTATTCCCCGGCCATGGTAGTACTTTTACATTGTTTTCTTTGAGGAACTGGGTTACAGATTTTGCTCTATGGCAGGGAGCACTGTCATTCATGAACACAAAATCACCATTTGGAAACCATTCTTTACTTTGCGGAAATAGTCTTGTTTCTAATACACTTTTATACTGTTTCTGCTCCATAGATCCCACAACTATGTATAATCTTCCAAGACCATGGACAGACATACAGCTCCAGACCATTTTTGATGTTGGGTGCTTTACTCTCTGATCGACACACTGAGGAGAAAATGCTTCTTTATCTGTCCTGCTTACATATTGGCTGCTCTCTTCACATACTTCAAACATGGATTCATCTGAGAAAATTATCTGAAACAGTAATAACCTCTATTAATATTAAACAGTTTTAAAATTGCTCAAAGATAATATAACAAAACCAGCAATGACAGAAACAAAGTTTAGGCTGTTTATTTCATTTCCATAAAATTTACATGTACATATTTTAATTTTATACTATTTACAGTTTTCATACTATTTACCTTTCTCCAAAATTCCACTGGATGTTTCTGCATCTCTTTGGCCCATCTAAACTTTTTTTTTTTTTTTTTTTTGCCATTGCAGGTGTCAGTTTAGCCTTTTAACGAGGCCTGTGTGCTGGTAGACCTGCTTCTTATAATATTCTGCGAAATACTGAGGCTGATATTTCCGTACCGTACTGCTTTAATTGATTACTGAGGTCAATGCTGGTTGCTCTTCTATTTTGTTTTGCCACCTGCACAAGTTTTCTTTGCATCCTTTGTGATTGCTTTCTTTTCCTCCCGCATTTTCCATCGCTTTGTGAGGTCAACGTCTCACCGAATGTTAAAGCTTGATTAATACGACTGACAGGTTTTTGTGAAATACAAAATTTCTTAGCTATTTCACGTTGTATATAAAGAGTTTCCTTCAAAAGACTCTCAGTTACAGCTACCCATAACCTCACTTTTGAATCATTGTGAATGCTAAGGATAAGATACACAATGTTACCTGGCTTGAGATAAATTAATAATAAATACTCAGTATATATTAGCCATAAAACACAATACAGGCAAATATTAACAATCTGCAGTTACTATATTCACCAAATGAAAGAAATATTACCAAACAGTTGGATAAACAGACATGAAGAAAATGGCTGCTCTTAATTCAGAGCTACCACCATATTACTATAAGTAAAGAAAAATCCCCCAACTTATTAAGAGAGAGATTTCATTGAATATGCTTCATATTATAGCATGGAAAAGAATTACGACAAATTGAAATAGCTTACGGCGGTAAATAACTATCATTTTGAATGTTAAACTGAAGCAAAGTTAAAAAAATGAATAAGTCTAATAATTTGCACACGTCTGTAAGAAGGTACTTAGATAAGGCTGCCCCTTTTCGCTACTGCTTTTGAATATATGTAACGATGACAACAAGTTCAGCAAATCATTTTAAAATAAAAAATACTGTGTTAGATATTATTCTATTTGCAGATGACAAAGTTCTAATGTGTAGCTCTGAAAACAATCTACAATAGGCCATATATCCATTAAATAATGTATGCAAAAAGTATGCAATAAATATCTCTTTGGCAATATATATATATATATATATATATATATATATATATATATATATATATATATATATATATATATATATTAGCTTTTCGCAGAATGCAAACAATTACAGCAAAGATAGCATTGGAAGTTAGGATGATAGAACAGGTCAACAATTTTTAACTATTTGGGCGACAATGTTTCATATTTTAAAAACGAAGGTATAAATAATAAAAGTAATAGATTTAGCAATATTTACTGTACCATAAAACGATGTATCAGGACCACTAGAAAAGAATCAAAACTAAAATTATACAAAGTAATGGCAGTGCCCATGCTTCTATATAGTTCAGAATGTTGTACAAGCGAAAAACACAAATAGATGCTCCCGAACTGAGATTCTTAAGGAGTGTTGCAGGTTACAAATTATTTGATAGAAAGATATGTGTTGACATAAGAGCATAATTTGGCATATTGAATTTAATAGAGAAGATAAATGAATATAGAACCACCTGGAAAAAGCATGTATAAAGAAAGGACAATCATGGCAAACCAATTCTGTTGCTGAGTTATAACTACAAGAGGAAAAGAAGCTTTGGTAGACCAAGGAAGAGATGGTACAACATTTCAGTTTTTTTTTTACACCGGAACAAGTTTTTTAGGCTTAAAACCTGTGGATTATGAGAACAACATGATTTCTAATAAATTACTACACCTTAAAATGTCCTTCTCATACAAGTTCTCATCACTTTTTACTTTCCCAGGAATAACACTGGAGACTTTAAGTAGAATACATATTTAAGATATTTGCATGAATGCATATCCCGAATATATTTTCCTTTGAAATTATTTTCATTCAGGATGTATATTGTATAATTTTCTTTACTGGTAAACCACAAAGCCCGCTTTGGTATCGTAGATGGTAGCGACTCTACCTCATGTTCAAGAGGTCCCGATTTCGAATCTCGGTCAGGGTGAGTTATGTTTATGAAACATAAATGTTATGACATTATACAATTCCGAAATATTAATCACTATTGTTTTGAGTTTCCAAATGCTTTGTCTTACATTTTTTGAAGTGGTACCTCGCTATTCCTCTCTCTAATTTTATTAGTTTTATCTCTGAAGTTCTTTCTTTGTTAAGGTTTATAAACATAATTTGTAAATATTAAAACCATAAATCTAAAACTACACTTTTTATGAAAATGCTACCTGAACATTTCAATGCCGTCTTCAAGAATGCATCTGCAAAATCTTAAAGAAAATAAAAATAGGGATAAGTAATGATACAAGTTTTAAATCAATGAAATCATAACAAAAATAGAGTGGGAAGGAATTATGATTTAACATTTCATATGGTATCCGCACATATATGCGCACGTTACGGTTGGACATTTAAATACACAAAATAACAAAAACACAGTTAATTATACAACATTTGACTATTTTAATCCACCCAAAGTTTATTCTAAGTTTATAGAGCGTAGCGTTTAAGAACGAATATGGTTAGACGGTCCTGACTGAGCATTTGAAACTCGCATTGAGCTATAGATAAGCTCCGAAAATTGTCAAATCCTGTCTGAAAAACGCAGGTTCTGTGCACTAAAATGTCTTAGTGCTTTAAGAGAACTGAGAAGATAAACAGTGGTGCTATCAACACAGGGGTCCAGATTCAGGTCGAAAGTTATCTTCCCACCCTTAAAACTATTTTGTTTTCTTCCTTTTTTTTAGTGACGGTTATCATGCTAATTGGTTCTTACGATTAAAATAGCTGTCAATTAATTTGAATATTTCGCTATGGATTTTTTTTATGAATGCCAAAATGAAAAAGTTTCGCTGGAAGTTTCCAGGAAAGCTAAACCATGCTTTTAGGAATATTGTTTATTAATTAAAAATGTAAAAATTACAGACTACTATCTTTTAAACCCTTTTTATAAAATATTTACTAGAAAATTATGTGCAAGTGAAATAAGGATCAAACATTTTTAAAACGTTACGTAAGCGATTGATTTGAATATTTGAAAAGTATTGTGGCGAACCCGATCGCGATAACGTGGCTTGCGCACACAAAGGAACTGATAGGAGGCAAAGGAACTGATAGTATGACGGAACAGATATACATAGTGCCGGCACAGATAAGGTTTCCCGTATGTTGTATAGAACATTCGATTTCTTGTTTATTCCGGAAATATCTATAATTATCAATGAGGTATTTAAGGGAGCGACGACTCGCCAGGAGGCAGTCGGAAACAGAAGTAAACAGGTGTGAAGTGTTGTAACGAGAGCTGATGTAAACAGGTGTAATCAGAACGTTGTTTGTGTGGTCCTCGACCTTGGTAGATTGTGTTGTGTATGTGACGTAATGTTGTTACGTGAGAATTGAACAGTGAATGTCTACGGAAATAAAGAAAATTTGGAATATCGGCAAATTGGACTTTTAATTCTACGAACCCTTAAAGTCACAGTATTGTATAGTATAATAAAGAGTCGGATAAAGAAAATCACACTAAATGCTTCAATAGCGCATAATTACCGAATTTTCAGGTAGCAACCTCAGTATCAATACAGCTGCGAATTTTAACATTAGTGAATACACCTTGTTGCCTTTAGAACATTATCGTAATTATTTTACCTGTACAGAAAAACCATAAAGAATTCCAAATCGGGGTTAAAACCAAGACTTCTCGAATGAATAACGAACACAGATGTGGACTGTTTTAATCAGCAAACATTCAAGTCCAACAATGTAATTAGGAAAGAATATTTACTTTTACTTTTGCTCAGATTTAATATGGATGTTGTTAAACTCCACAAAAGACTGAATGACAACCCATTACTATTTTGTTTATGCAACACTTGCCATAAAATATGCATCTCCATTACACAGTTTGATTATGATGCCTGGTGCAAATGCAATCGGCTAGACCTCCACAGGAATGATGATGGTTTTGAATTCATTCTCGTGATGCAATCTGAATAATTTAAACCCTGCGAACCCATCATGGTGCTTAAATTGTTAAACTTAATGAAACAAAAACATCATCATTTATTATACTATCCCTACTATAATATTAGACAAATACGAATTTACGTTTAAGAGATTGGCAATGTTTCCTGCTCATTTGCATCAAATATAGTTAATTTTCTCGCAATATTCTGGCGATTTATTTCAGTAGATCTAAATATACTATTCAATTAAGCATTAGGTGTTCCTATTTGGAATCTGAAAGGTTCACAAAAATAACAAGCAATACTACTGAATACATGAAAATTCTCTCGAAGAAATTTACCTGAAATACAAACCTAAGGCCCGTCGAATCCCCAAAAATATTTTCGCAAAAGTATAAACAGTATGATTATGTCAGTAAAATACTGAACTTTAACTTAAATCGGATAAAATTTAAGAATGCAAAACGTTCACTTCATAAACCTAAATAACACTTTATATGCAAACAGAGATATCGTATTACTGTTTATATGCAACTACTAGGTATAACATTAAATAGCCCAGTTTCTCTTAACAAGATACAAAATAAGTTAGCAACATTTACAAAGGATCTTTATGGTGTATAAAAATTATAAACCTTTTCGTAAAATTTACTCTTAATTTTATTTTCCCAAACGTAGTTCTCTATGTTTGAGATAAAATTGGGAGTAAATCGCGTATCTATCTTTAGTATTTTTAATAGCGCTGCGTGATTTAATAGATTAACCTAAACGATTAATCGATTAAATCTTTATTTTATATCAAAGTTTAAAAAGTTTTAATCGATTAATAGAGTCGATTAAAATTAATCGATTACAATAAACATTAATCAAAACTCTTATAGCCAAATTTGGCCCTCTTTGTTTTTATGCATTACTTCCAACCTAAACAGCCTATCCAACAAATCAAGCTTGCACCAGACACGTAATGTTCTTTGAACTTTGAGATACTATAACTCCTGATAGCTAAAAGAAATCACTCTGAACCCCAAGAGAGTCTAACACTTTTGTTGTGAAATATTCTAAGAGGTACATAACTACATGCAGATGATGACAGGTTTATTTGCTTACAGCTTGTGTGTGACAGCATATCGTATACGACTGATAATACTGGGCAACAATGAAAATGTTTCGGGCTTAAAAATAGTGAATTTACATGTATTTCCATCTGCTGAGTTCAAAAATCACCATAAAAATGATAGATTTGCTCTTGTTTTGAATATAAAGTGGCATTTCGTTTTTTTAGAGTGAAGATTTTAAATTGTTTTTTGGGAGTTGGCAAACCTGTCAAAATACCATAGATGACAACTACAAGCATTTGGTGACAGTGCTCCTGCAAAAATACCGTAACCTTGGATGCAACATGTCCCTTATGATCCATTTTCTCCACTCCCACCTAGACTTTTTCCCTCCTAGTTGTGGAGCTGTTAGTGATGAACACGGGGAGAGATTCTCTCAGGATATTTCTGTTATGGAACAAAGATATCAGGGCTGGTGGAATGAAGTCATGCTTGCGGATTACTGTTGGTCTTTGTATAGGGATTCTGCGGACTCCTTCACAATAGGTAAGCTAAAAGAGGACGAAGTCAATAGATCACCACATGATTCTCTTCAGACACTACTATCTGCGAAGTATTTTTCCAGCAATTTAGAACTCTTAGCATGTAATTAATAGTTAAAAGAAATCAAATGCACTTTCATTGTTGTTAGCATGCATGTAATTAAAATGTATCCTTTTCTCTCAATCCGTTAATATGTAATACTTCCACCTTGTGTATATCATAGAAACTAGAGCTAATAACAATTTTAAATAGTCATATTTGTTTTAATCAACCCAAAATTAGTAGGAATTGCATCATGAAGTGCTGGAAACATTGAAAATTATTTTTGTTGCCCAGTGTTATTTATCGCTTGCTAGCATAAACTGAGCTGTACCACCTTGAACCGAACACCTCTGTTATGCAGCTATGGAAACAATATCTTATCCCTCTTCTCAGGGCTGGTGGTGGTGTAACTGTACTGTAAACTGCAGTAAGGCAGTAACGTTTCTAAGTTCGTGACAGTGAGTGAAAATTTCGTGTTTGAAAAGTTAAAACAAAGAAAAACGTTATAAAAAACAACTGCATGTCAGTCTAACAAATCTTAATAGATATTGATATAATACATTACTAAATAATTACTTACAAAAATATTGTAGATCTAATTCGATACATATAGAAAGCATGTGCACTTGATGCAAACACAAATTTTGAATCTAAATATTTAAAAGTTTCATGAATAATGAAATTTACAGAGTATTAGAGTACTTTATATAATATTTACACCTAATTTTTGAACAGATAGTATCTCGATTAATCGATAGATTAATCCATAGGTTAATCGATTAAAGTAACATGATTCATCGATTAATTATTTCTGATCTATCTAAAATACTATTTTTTATATGTTCTGTGAAGTGTTATTTAATGTTGTGAAACTGTAAATCTATAAGAGAGAGACAACATAGAACAAGAAAAGCGAAAACATCTTGACAGCAATATTTATTGCCTAGCATTAGGCATTTCCGAAATTTTCGGCTTCGGTTTCATTTTTAAGCACATCATAGGGTAAGATTGAGTAATAAGTTAATTAGTAAAGATATAAACGGCGAGCGAGGTTCTAATCAAGAGGTCCTGAATTCGATGCGGACCGCATTCTCACCTTGAAGTTTCCGTGTCTTTTCCTATTCGGTAGGCGAATGCTGAAATGGTTTCTTATCGACAACGGTTTCATTTCTATCATTTCCTCTTTTATTTCGTTTCCTTCTCAATTTTTAGATTACTTAGGTGGTGCACGACAGATGGTGCGGATGTTCGATTAAAGCTGTGAGAACTAGAGGGCTGCTTGTTCAACGGGTCGTTCATCTCGCTCTCTACGTAGCTCCAGGAGTGGGACAGGTGTTTGAGCCTGGAACTGTTGAGGGACTTCCGCACTCTGTGACCTCCTGTGACTTCTTGACATAATCCTTTCTTCCTGAGAGGCGTTAGCCACAATAGCTGTATATAGATCACAGTGCTCGGGGTGCTCCCTTCATTGTGTATCCTAACTTTATAAGGATGCCTATATAGCTATCAGTGATACTTATAGGTTTCACATAAGGGTTCATAATACCTTACATTAAGATACTTCTAGGTAAGAATTATAATGGATATAAAAGTGAACATCAAAACTATTTTTAAGGTTATTCTCTAATAATACAAAACAGAGCTAAACAGAGTAAGCATTTAGGTAGGAATAACTATGAACCCAAGGATAAGCAAGCTAATGACGAATGTTGAGGAGCAAATAAGTGTCAACTGGGAGAACCTGGAATATATCAGTGATTATGTCTACTTGGGGCAAACAGTGCCGTTTTCAAAGAATTCGACATTGGAGATAATTTGGCGCGGAAGAAATTTTCGAGCCTTGAATTTATCTTAGAAGACAGGTCCCTTACATTAAGCTTAAAGAAGGAGGTAATAGAAACCTGTGTGCTACCGACTGCCAAACCTGGTCTCTAACGAAAAAACAGAAAACAATGCTTCAGATTTGTCAGCGAAAGATGGAGAGGAAAATACTGCACATTGCAATACGAGACAGGATATCAAACAAGACTATAAGAAAGAGGACAGGTATGACTGACGCAGCTGCACAGGCGGAAGAGCCGAAATGGAGATGGGGAGGGCACGCCGCCAGAATGGACCCCGGCCGATGGACCCCAAGAACAACAATATGGGATCCGAAAATAGGACCAAGATCGATAGGTAGACCGAAGACACGGTGTGTAGACGACTTTAGGGAACAGCAGGAACACTATGGACGAGACAAGCTAAGGCCAGACAAACGTGCAGAAAACTGGAAACAGCAGCTACCCACAAATACACCACCTCCTAATTTGCAACTGAGGTGTCTGAGTTAGTGTTATTATCAGTGCTAAGTTAAAGGGTAGTTCAAGGAGAAGTAGCATCAATGTAAATTACCAAACTTAAGCTTCTAAAGAGGGAAAGTAAGATGATGGATCACCAAACTTAGGAGAGTTCAAATTATAGAAATATTAATGATTCACCTTAAGCTCAGTGGAATATAGGTTATAGAACATGGAATATAAAACAATCTAACATAGTGGAAATTAATTGTTGTTCCACACTAGCCATGTGTAGGACACACTATGAAAGGGTAGAGTCAAAGTGAAAAATTCTAAACCATAGCCGAAATTTAAACCATGGATCTTCTGACCTCCGTCCAGCTGCTCTTAACCATTGAGCTACTATGGGCAACGTGCCAGCAGTTTTTTCAATCTGGCTTTACCCTTTCATAGTGCGTCCTATATATGTAAAAGAACAATTAATTTCCATTAATTGTAGCTAATAGTGGTTAACTATAAAGCCCAGGCCTTAAAGTACTTACACGTTGTAAGTCGCCATTAAGATAGTTGTCTTATATGTTTATGAAAACTAATGGCTTAGCTGGAAAATACGAGTCAGTTGGAGAATTTAATATCATGCTGGCACGTTGGTCATAGAAGCTCAGTGTTTAAGAGCGGCAGGACGGAGATGAGAAGATGCGTGGCTGAAATTCCGACTACGGCTTTGAATTTTTCAGTCTGACTTTACACTTTGAATCTAATATAGATCTAAGTACACGGTGTATAGAGTATAGAACATTACATTACTAGTCATCACAGTAGATAAGGAAGTACCGACAAGCAAGCATGAGGCTCTTAGGAGTTGCTACTCTAATGAGTTCCCTCATAGCAGCAACTCCCTGCACCAGCAGGAGGTCTTTACCCTTTAGGAGTGGATTGGATATATATTAAATCCAAAGCTGACCATTCAGCCAGACAGTCTTCCAACTATTCTACCAGGTATTTTGCTGTATATACCAGCTCAATTATACCAGGTGAGTCAGCTGCCCCTTATTCTCGAATTTTATGCAAATCAGCATTTTATCCACTAAAATGAAAACATCGACCCCATTACTAGGTTTTACTCGGGTATTTAACATGGATGTTAAACACTCGATGAAATTAATACTAATATATATATATATATATATATATATATATATGTGTGTGTGTGTGTGTGTGTGTGTGTGTGTGTGTGTGTGTGTGTGTTATCGCATCGTCTGTAGTAATCAGCGAATGTTTGGCTCACATGTTACTAGATAGCTCCGTTAGAACGAGCACAAACTACGATGTCATCTGTCTGCTGTGAAGGTGCTTCGAATCTTCTGCATAGCTATACTAATATTTTTACCATGTAATGCTCACAATTTACAATTATTCTGGAAATTATTTATATTTTTATTTGTAATTGTTTTATTTATATTTTACGGTATTGTTTGATGTTTATTTGTTTGTGAACTACAAGTAGGTAGTAGTTTAAACAATAGGTAGATGCAATTGAAATAATGATCATTTATACACATTTTAACACAGAAAACAAGGAAATTACTGCATCAGAGTTTAACGTGGGAGTTAAACACAGTTTTGCAGACAGAATTATTGTGCTATTAAAAATGTCGTTTAAAATTGGTATGTTTTGTGGCGCTGGAATGACCCTTTTCTATTCCTGGAACACGACTACTCTAACGAACAAAGGGCTCAAACTGATGACCTTCTTGTGTAATGCATGCCCGAGGGAACTTTATAATTAAAATATTGTGTATATCCAAGTTTTGATGAACATAAAAAATTACAATGCTGAGATTCGAACCCGTGTCATTGGGGGTTAGGGCATAGGAGAGGTCATAATCCCATTCAGCTATTTCGAGACTTAACTGAAAGTACGTTCAATAGTATGACTTGTATGACTGGTGCTATACTTTTGCCACCTCGTGAGTTTCCGTGCTTGATTTAGCCTTTTAAGAATGTTTTAATTATTTGCTGGACGCTTTAATACATTACTTAAATGGCAAAAGCTCATATGATGTTAACTGCGATGCACTAGACGTAGTTTACGCAAAATGTAAATAAACCGTTCCTTAAAAATATGTCCATTTTGACTGTACGGGTCCATGATGCATGAGGCGTGTCTAACTTTTTCCCAATTTTTGGCAGCCAACTCCTGCTCTAAGAACAATAATCCACCATTTTCTTTTTAGCTGACGTTGTTAGTGTAGTCATATGATAGGTCTACTTTTTCCAAGGCGTTTACTGAATTACTTTGCCATATATACTCCAATAAAAAGTTTGTAAAATCGGCTGGAAATAGGAATTCGTACTCGGTGAAGGAGTCGTATGTTTTTGAGGCGTGCTTTAGCGAGGAGTCCCTTAACCGCTATTTCTCTGAATTTTGCGCATTCCTCTCTCTAAGAACATCAAGCAATACAGTTAAGTAAGAGCAAAACTGGACTAAGGTGTACATGCCGTTTGATGGGTGACCTACCTTCCAAAAAATAAGGCGCTGCTGACTCAATTGGTATATACAACCGTACTAGTGTAAAAATCTATTTCTGCACTTATTTCTGCATTTACAATGATAATTGCGATGTCAATTAAACAGAATAGGTTTATTAAAACATGCAAACAGCACAAATTTGTGTGTCATTATTCACAGAAACAAACTCATGTGTGGGAAAGCATAAAGAAAAAAGACAAATTTTTCAAATACCGATGTCCCTGATATCAATAAAATCTAAAGAATGAGAATGATAACTAAGAAAATGGAAAATAACGTGAGAGAACGCTTGTGCTTAAGTGAGTTGAATTTTATTTCTGGATAGTTTTTGTTTCCCTATCCTGATTTTATACAGGTAAAATTAAGTGCAAAAATTTAATTATAATCGATATATTATATACATACGTATGTATAAATGCAACACATTTATACAGAATGCAAAGTCTACAATTTTGAAGCAAAAAAGTAATCGAAGCTATCAACATTTAATTGGTATACCAGAAAAGACAGTTACTAAATACTACAGTTTCTGAATAGCCCTTTATGTTCCCATTTTGCAGTTCACTGGCTTGGACGTCATAGCGTGGAATTTTGTTTGAGAAACGATTGACGATGTTTGTAACGTGTAGGCTTTGGACTCATGTTCACATTACATCGATATTTCCGGAGTCTGTGGAGAATTATCCTAATCAAGGTAAACCCCTTCAACCCAACCGGTAATTAAACTCTGATTGGAGATGTCAGAACGCTGACCATTCAGCCAGACAGTCTTCCAACTATCCAACCAGATATTCTGCTGTATTGTATGCCCTTTTACTAGCAAACACTGCCTTCAATGTGCCTTACAGTATATGTATATAGTCATTTAAGGACAGAGGGACGTGTGGAAATCACGATGCTTGCGTTTAACTACACACTTTTGAAAAATCAAAATTCATTGGTTTGCTTTGTCACAGGGCAATGAAATTCATACCATTTAACAAGAAACTATTTCTTAATATGTTGATAAAGCAAAATATGTAATATAAATTCATAACTTTTCTCAGATGCTTTCTAAGATGACGTCAACAAACGAAATTTTCTAAACACATGTTATTATTTAGTTACACATAACCGCCATAATTGTTTTCACAAAGAATCCAATTTTTAGGAGAAATAAAGTACTCAGTGATGCATAAAATGACCGTGTTAGAATTTTTATATAGTGAAATATATAGACAAAAAATGTTGAATTTAATACCATTATTCTTTCCCTCAAAATGCACAGATTTCAAATTTTTAAAAATTCAAAATCTTTTAACTGCAAATATCTTTACGGTCATTTTATTAAACATAATAGTTTGTGACACCTCAAAAAGTTTCAGATCTCTAACACAAGTGGTTTCTGAGTAATGTGTACCCAAACATGTAAAATTGCAACTTGTGGAAAATGTAAAAAACTAAAACAACAGGTTTTTCAGCTAACTCACCAAAAGTTACAACATTCCTGCACCATAATCCTGTACTTTTCTGCACCAGTTTGGATAACAATGATAGCTCTACAATTACAAAAGTCTTCTGAGCTCCACTGTTATCTACGCAAAAGCTGTTGCCATCATCTGGTTGAATGTGAGACAATTTTTTCTAGAAGCTGAAAATTTACTGCAACTAGGAAAGTTAGATACACCTCAATGTCACTGTTTTTGTGCTTTTACGAGAAAACACTGCCTTTCACCAACCAAAACGCTTTACTCTACCCTTATTTATAGCAAAGCTTCAAATCACCTTGAATAAATAACACTCAAGTCGATAATTTGAACTGTAAACAAAACTGCAACTATAATCCACATGTACTTCAAATGTAAACAATTCGCCATATTGTGAGAGTTTTCTGCAAATACACATGGAGCCACATCTGCAGCAGAGATACCAACAACAAGCATAAAATTTACCGCATAGCTCTGCTGCCACAAACCACAAAGTTACAACAATTTTAACTTCAATGTTTATGTATTTAAAAGGGGGCGTGGACATGGTGACGCCATATTTAAATCACCATTTAAAGGGCTAAATATTAAGAATACCTATAATGCAGGATATCATTGGATTCGTAAACTATTGCAGATTTTTATAAGACATAAAACAAAAATTCGATTTTTTGAGGCATTCACACGTCCCACTGTCCTTAAATAACAACAATCTGTTTAGTTAGAATTAAACAGGTATCTTCTAAACCTTGATACTTATTCAAGTAATAGAAGAGTTTAGAATATAATCAAGCACCGATCCTAATAGAAATATATACTCATACTTGCCGTGAATACCAATAACACTATGAATTTTAAACGTTCTTTTCTTATTCTGAGCATGTTTAGATGAACACAATTCTGAGAACGTATATATATATATTATTCTGGTTTCCCTTGAAAGTAAAGTAAATTTGTAAGGAGCACTAACATGTATAATTTCATTTATAGAGCTAACTAGCTCTAGTTTTCTATCACAGTCCAGGGCATTGAAGAAGGTACACATTTATTGTTTTAGGAAACATTTAACTTTGGTGTGTAATGCAAAATCAGCTTTGTTAATCATACTTTCTGTGCAAAAGGTTAACTTCAAAGTTCTAGTCCTCTGTGGCAATTTATGACCATTTTCATTTGAATCTCCATTCAATATATCGTGAGCTATACTTTCGTATCCATCATATATGGATTTATTTTTGCTCATCATCTAAATTTTATTAGGCATAATTACATTATCTAAATCGGTTTAAAATCTATTCTTAAGTTTTCGAAACAATTAGCATTTGTTCTTCAATACTCCCGGGAGATGTTACCAACTGAGAATGTAGTTCAGCAAAGTTCGCTGACAGACAGAACCAAACAGCACGGCAATTCTGTACTGCCAACATAACAGGTCCACAAAGAGTCGAGCAGTATGACTCCTGATCAACTAAGAGGGCATATAATGCCAGATTATACTCATATTTGATCAAGATGGATAAGATGAGTATATTATAATAATTTCAGTCTTATAAATACGTGACTTGTACCTCTCTCTATTCGCTCTTCTAGAGTCTAGCCTTAAAAATGTTTATTCTTCTATATACAACTTGTCAATACAGATAACCTTCCATTTAACATTTACATATTTTTTGTTGATATAAATGGTAGTATTATGCTAAAGCATTGTGTGTTTGAAATTCCGTGCCGTTTGACTGACTACCGCAAAAAAGGGCGAAAAGTCAAAAAGACTATAAGTGTTTGAAAATTCAAACCAATATCGAAAAGTATATTGCTTATGTTTAAACATAAAACATTTATTTGAGTTACATTATATACATTAAAGGGATTCACTTATTTTCTGTAATACGAGTTACCTTCTCACACGGTTTACCAGTTACCTATACAAAGTGATTAAGGTTTATGTTTTAGTATCTATAATTTGGACATATGGAAATGATTATATTAATTAATTTGATTTACTACAATGTTAAATTATAAGTTTTACAGGTTACTCAGAATAAACGGGATATCCTGTCTCTACGGAGAAAATTCCAGACACACGATTAAAGCTTCGTGCATATATGTTAATCAGCATAGTAAATAAAATTGTTAGAGCCACATAGTGGAAATACAAAGTTTTTGATTTAAAGAGTTGTTTAGAACAGTGGGTTTCACAGGAAACCTTCGTTTCATCCTTGGAATATGATGAACTTGAATACAAATTTGGTATTTATTAAACACTTAGTTTTAGAGATATGTTGCCCACAGACCCATAGAACGACTATTTAAAATTATTTCTCTTGGACTCAGGAAGGCTCAAGCATCTATTTTTAGACATGATGTAGACATGTAGTGTAAAATACACACACACACACACACACACACACACACACACACACACACACACACACACACACACACACACACACACACACATACACACACACTCTTTGACAAACAGAAAAAAGAAAAAAGAAAAAGAAAAAAATGAGCAGACTCTGGAAATGTATATTTTTCCAAGTCCACATCTTGTCCACGACCGGTTTAAAATGGTGTCACGCAGCGCGTCTATTTTAGCTTCCTCATACTGAATCCTCTCATAACCGAGTCTCAGTTTAGCTTGTACTGATGCTGAGCGGATATGGACAAGTATGTAGGATCTACAAAGGCTTGAATCCCGGACATTATTTTGATTTCTTTTACCATATAAGTACAAATTGTCTAACTTCCAATTGTTAAGGTTTACTTGATTTTATGACATTTATGCCCACTCATAAAAACTGGAACACTTTGCTCTGTTTTAAATCAACCATAATAAATGTTTCATTACTATGTGTAAAATTAAACAAAAATGAAAGTTAAATTAGTATTCGGTGTGTAAACCTGCTGCTATTACTGTCCTCATTCTACTGTGCATGGGTGACACCAAATGCCTAGTGAAATTTTCCCGAGAGGATACTTCGCATTATATGCCAGCAATAATTGTGTTTACATAATCAATATTTTAACACAATTAACGCATTTTTTTTTTGAAAACGACAACATATGCTTTTGCGCTTTTATAAATGAATATTTTTTAAAATATTATTTATCTTCTACAATAAAAACATAAGGCATTGCTATTAAAGCAATAGTAATGAAAATAAAATCACATCAAGGAATCCAACTTAAGTTGGTCTACTTAACGAGACACATGCGTTTTAGCTTGGCTACCACGCATACGGCCTAGCCGGAAGGCAATCCCCTATCTATCACACAACTTTGAAATGAAGTCAGAGTGGTTATTAAGCGTATATTGGAAAAGTTAATTGTACTTTCACACTATCCCTGTGTAGGCCAAAGTATAGGAAGTTAGAGTCAGACTGAATACTTCAACAGCATAGCCGGGATTCAAATCATTGAACTTTTCTGTGTGACTCTACCTTGTGAACATAGTGCATACATTGTGAACATAGTGTCGGCGAATGTTTCCGATGTTTTCCGAATCGAACTTTGTTTCTGGTAACTGCTCTTTTTTGTCTAAGGCTGTATATAATAAACAGATGCCAGGACAACTCACTTTGTCGCTCGTGAATTAATCGGTAATTTCTAAACCACTCGTGAAAATTTGAATGTCTTTTAAGTTCATTGATCTATTCTCATTGCTACTGGTGATCCCATTCAATTTGCATGCTGCCACCTGTGTGGTTCTGAAGCCTATAAGAATTATTTCCAGCAAGGTTGTCTATTTTGTTCACTCATTTCACTGCATTATTTGAAAAAATCAAATATTAAGATGTAATTCAGATTAGTTAGCATTAAACCAACAAATGTCAAAAGCAGGACTTTCAGATCTTTTACCAAATTTTAGCTGCAGTACTTTCGAGGATATCGATTGATTAATCTACTTTAAAGTTTCAAATATGGGCTAATAATGACCGTTTTGTACGATATATAACTTTGAGTAGTTTATTGTCCTTATATTATTAATTTTAGAGTTGTGCATATATAATTCACACAATTGAGCATGTTTTATTCTATGTGTAAACCTTATACAACGTGTTTTGGTTTTAGAAACATTAATCTATATCGGGCCCATTATAGAAGAGATGGAGAATTATTTGAAGGAGTTTTTGAGTCTTAGTGTTTATTTTATTTACGGAATACCATTAACCCTCGCTTGCTAAAAGGCATAGAGTATGTGTATGAGCTGTTACATTTTTATAGTGACTAGAATTAGAATAACCAACAATGATCTTTGTGAAACTTCATTTTCAATTCTTAAGACCTGTTATAATGATCTCTTGGCTCTTATTGTATGATTTTTTTTCCAGAAAGTTATAAGTAAACATTAAAATATTGTCAGAGACATTGTTTTTCCGAAGAGGTTCAATTATATCTCTCCTAAAATCTATATCACAGATCTTCTCTTTTAGCCCTATAATTTTGAAAGTGTTAAAAGTATCCTCATTTATGAGTAATAAGTTAATTTAATGTTGAATGAAACTGTCGGAATTCACTCTGTACTTTGCTGAAGAACGTGTGTTTTTATGTCAGTCATATTAGCTACGATTTAATAATGTTTAAGCAATTTCCTGATTTTACTGAACAATGTAATTGCTATGTAATTTTCAGTAAGTGTCTGATCGCAGTTATGTTTCAGTGTAAGCATTATAATGCAACGGAGAAGCTGTTTAGCTCCCAAGGAGAGCAGGGAAGTCTAGACTGTAATGCTGTACCTATCGGCTATCTACTTGAGCGCAACATACGTAATGTTGGTTAGCTAATGTTAATTTATTACTGACTTTGAGAAGTGCAGAATTTCCTTACTCCTTTGTTATATGACTTGATTTTGTAACCACTTCGTCTATGTGTAACTAACTAGTATTTTTTGATAATGATTCCGACATATGCATACCATTTATGATCTCCTTGGCCTCTTCAACTTGGTAGATCTTTGTACTTCTTTGTACACGATTTCTCTTTCACAGGTTGCATTAAGAAGAGAAGAGGCTTTGGCATTACATTCGCAGTTACATAAGCATGTCACAGAGGATATACTAGGAACATTGTTCCTTGATGCAAAATTATGGCGATGAGATGATGATGTTGATGTAATGCAATGATGCTCCACGTTGATTATCTCGAAGCTGGCCCGACGTTCACAGATGAGATGGATACTAGAAATTTCTACAGCTGCTCTCCTCTTAACATGATAAACTCTTACCTAGGATGTGGTCGAGGATAAGAAGTGAGGATTGACTTATTGGAAAATTGGATTGAAATTGGATCTTAATTTATTAAACAATTTTCAACAAATCGTCGAAATATTGAATTAAGAACTTTTGGAAACCTCGATATTAATTTTTCAAACAATTATATTACAGGAAATTAATTGTTCTTTCACACTAGCCGTGTGTAGAACGCACTATGAAAGGGTAGAGCCAGACTGAAAAACTCATTGCCGTAGCCGGGATTTGAACCACGGATAAACACAAGTCAGTTGGAGAATGTAATATTTTGGCACCTGGGCCATAGTATCTCAATGGTTTAGAGCGACTGGGCGGAGACCAGAAGATCCGTGGTTCAAATCCCGGTTGTGGCATTGAATTTCTCAGTCTGGCTCTACCCTTTCAATTATATTACATTTACACTGTTTTCTCCACCGTCCTTTCTGCAAACTTACGGACTGAATAACATATACGTCCGACCTCTACGGCGGCTAGTTTCAGAAGCCGTATTTAGTGTCCGTTCTTAACCTAGTATTTTCACAGACATATTTTGCGTCCTTACACTGCGGCGCCTAGTTGCAGAAGAACGCCTACTTCGACCAGATCCAGGACATTGGTATTGCCGTTGCTATGGCAATTCAACATATTTCCATTGGTCCATGTCATTCAGTTTGAACAATATTCGTTGCCATATTCAATAATATTTTTACAACTGTTCTTTTGAAGATGTTTTCAGACTATTTAACATTAAATTAAAATTTCTTCAGATTTATTTGCAATAATATTATCGTTATTAAAGTCATTACCAATATTCAGTTCACTTTTTTTCTATCACTCTAATCACTGTCTCACTTTCCATTGTTCTTTTTAGCCTCGTTTCTTTTCCAATACAATCATAAATAATGTTAAATGAAATTATATCTAAAATAACTGTTTCATCCTCTTGGATACATTGGTTTGTCTGTTTGACCTTCCATTGCAGGGGATTTTCAAGAGGTGAAAACTGGTGGTTAATCCAACAGTGTTAACAAGCGGTTGTTTATTAGCCTTATTTTTACTCAATTTTTATTTTTAATACCTATTATTTTCTTGGAAATATAATCAAGTAAGATAAAAAAAATGAAAATATTATTCAAAGTATATTTAAAAAGCCTCCTTTATAATACTAGGTTAAAACTGTTAGTAAGGTTAGTAAGTAGTACCCTTAGAAGTTCCGTTTCTTGTTTACCATCACAAGCAGCAACTACGTAGATTCATTAAGATTCAATAATTTTATTTGCAACAAAGTTGACCGGAATATGCGTTGCATTTGGTCTCTATTTGATCAGCATTCGATTATGGCTCCTTTCGTTTGAGTATTCCAGCGATGTATCATATGTACAACAAAGTTCTCTTCATCAGGAATGATGATTGTAATTCTCTACAGCTTTGGTAACGACATTAAGATTCGACCTTGGTACCTCGAAGCTGTTAAATGCTGAGTTTGGTGCCTGTTGAGTCTCTACGTACCTGCTGGGTCTTGCGAATACCAACTTTGTCCCATTCATTTTGTAGCTACACCTTTGGTAAAGCTGTTCACAAATAGGTCACCTTCCAATAAAATGTTAACATAATTTATACAGCATTGACGTTAAGATTAAATGAACACTTTTATTAAATTTAATATTGAAAGTGCCATCGAGGTTCGCAGAGTCACTGGAAGAAACGTACAGACTACGCTTTCCGAGGAAGAAATTCAGAGAAAATAACAATTAAAGTAGACCTAACTCTGTGATTGTAACACAAGAGTGCGTTATGCATTGAAAGCTTTTCTACCATTATTAATCTATGTATGACAACTGCTTATTGTTTTCTTTATGGCACCTCCCAAGCAACCGAAATAGTCTAGTCGCATTTATGTCATTCTGGATTTTCAAATGCGCCATCTTTGCCCTTCCTCCAACAACGTTACATTACCGGAGCCGTCTTTTGTTTATATGGTGATGTAAAGCGGAAAAATAAATTACTCCGAGATGACTGAGATTGGAGGGAATAGTCGCGCTTTTTATCAACCACGTGTCAACGAAGTAGAAAAGTTTTAATTTTTTATCTTTGTGTAGCTTATGTGGTAGCACTTTGACGTTAAGATTAAATGCAAAGTTGTAATATTTTTCCTTTTGTACGCTAAAAAGTGGGTGAATACTTACAACAGTTATTCAAATATTTGAGTTCATCACATAGCCTCATCTCATTTATGAATTAAAAATTAAGAATAACAGTGCTAAATAACTGCGTGTAGCTAATTTGGCAATGACTTGAAAGTTCTACTGGTATGGAACTGAAAAGAAAATTGCGTACCTAATTGGAATCTGACAACGGACGAATTCCTTAAACAGTTTCCACTTCCGAGCTTTTCTTTAATAATTCCTTCACCACAAAAATATATTTTTATGCTTACCTATTATATTTTTCCTGTTTCTGTTCACAAATTCAAAACCTATGTCACGAAGAATGCTGTAGAAGCTCGTTTTTCAAAGCCCGGCTAAGTGGGATCATTGTTTACTACTTGAAGTACTCTTGTAATTGTGGTGGCTCGTTTCATTCAAAGAAGCTATGAACCTTATAACGAATAACATTTTGAACAAATCCATCAAATTTACTTTCCACAACTGGCTTCTTTCTTTTTCGGTGTATTCCTGGGGTAGAAAGCCGGCCCGTTTTCACAACCTCACTTCGAGCGGCATTGATACTTAATTCTGAAACACCGGTACATTTTGCTAACAAATTAACAACCTCCTCAATTGCTAAGGATGGGTATTTTTCACTCAGGTTTGATATATATATATATATATATATATGTGTTGATGATATTTTTGCAATTGTTCTTGAAAAACTAAGAAAGAATGTTTTAAAATTACTAAATGTTCAAGATAAAGCCTTCAAATTTGCATTAGAAACTGAAATTAATGGATTTCTTCCTTTTATAGATCTAAAGATAGTAAGAAATAATAATAAATTAAACTTTGGTATTTATAGGAAGTGTACTCATATTGATAATTACATAAAAAATAAAAGAATTAACCATTTTTCACATAAATTTGCTGTTTTCAATAGTTTGATTTACAGATTAATAAATATACCACTGAATAAAAATAAATTTAATAAAGAATATAGACATATTATTAATACTTCTTTAATTAATTGTTTTAATAAGGACTTAATAAATAAAAAATTGAAAAATTCAAATTTCAAAAAACTGTTAAAGATATTTCTATCTTCAGAAAAATAAAAGATGATTATAATTTAAAAAAAAATTAGTAACCATCCTTGGGTTAATAAATATTTTCAAAATTTTTTAAAGAGTTTAGTATAACTTTAGTTACTCAAAATAAATATAGTATTAAAATTTATTGCATTTCTGTAAAAAAGATAAAATTCCAAAAATAAAAAATCTGGTATTTATGAGTTTAATTGTTTCGATTGTGATAAAGTTTATATTGGTAAGACAATTTAGAAACCAGAACGAAAGTCCATTTTCGTAACATTAAGTATAAACAGACTGATAAATCGGCCGTAGCAGATCATTTTTGGTCATTTACCAATGAAATAAATCCAGAAGTTAAATTATTAAAACAGTTAAATGGTCCGATAGATTTAATGGTTTGGGAAAATATATTTATTTTAAAAAACAAGCATCACGTAATGAATTTTGAAATGCCAACAGTCGATTCTCTTTTTAGGTTTGTTTTATTTTTGATTTTGGTAGTATTAACAAGAACATATTAACATCCAGCGTTCCTAACGATGTATTTGTTTACATCACTGTTGATAACTTCATATTTTACTTATTTATTACATTCAATATAACTTGCTTTTCACAACTTTTTAAAGGTTTCCCTTTATGGTGTTTCACATATTGCCACCCTGTTTAAACTAATTGTCTTCCCACTTCCTTTTAAGCTGTGCAAGCGCACCGTGCACTCTGGTTAATATATGCAAATTGCGCTTACATTCACCAAATAAAATTGGGATTGGGATTTCTTTGCTGAGGGTCCTAGGTACGTAGGCCACCTTGGTGGGCCCATTGTTCCTATGCCCGCAAGTGGGGGCACCCCCGGGAGGAAGGATGAGGCGTAGGAGACAGAGGGCGGCGGACCCAAGGTGCCACGACAGTACAGAGGGAAGGATCCCTACAGTTTACTTGGATGGAGACCTTCCCCGACAGACCAGGACGCCGAACTCGCTTCCCCACAGCGGGAGGCAATAAGCCCAGCAGCCGAGCCCCAAAGGTCCCTGGCTGGCGGTCCCGAAATGGTCTCAGCAGAGGAGAGGAGACCGGCAACCGACCTCAGAGCATATCATCCTGCCATGCACCGCCGAGACACCCGCCGACACTGCTACCCCGATAGAGACCACCAGATGAAAGATGATATGTAATGATAATGGAGATGAAATGGAGGGACAGGAAATTCGGTGGATGTAATTAACCTAACCAGCATTCGCCTAGTAACCCGGGAAAACCCACGAAAAATCTCATGGGTCAGGTAGGTCGGCCACGGGAGTCGAACCCGAGCCTCCCGAATACGGGCCGCAAACAAAACCACCTGAGCCATCCTGCTCGGTCACCAAATAAAATACTAATTAATTACCGTTTGATTGTTGTATTTGTAATAATATGATGTTCATTATATATTTTGCATTAGATGTAAAGTCCTTAAACTTGATATGCAAAATATATCTTGTCATCGTCAGAGAGTTACAAGGCTAAACAGCCAGTGATGTCGCACACGTACACCTGGTTTTATTTACATTGCCATATAAACTTAGGACGACTCCGGTATATTTACATTTATTTTTATTACATACACTTCACTGTGTTCTCTCAGTTCTCATTGCATACGCCTTAGGATTTTTTATCTAACGCTAACATTATCATTCATTAGCTAAACAGAACTGATGTATTTGTTCTGATTCCTTCTGCTATAGTTCTTCCTTTACTCTGAAAACAATACATACAATTGTTCACATTAATTATGTGGGTTATAAGGAGCATACCTGTTATGCATCTTTCCCTATTCTATTTCCATTATTATTCTACCATTTCGTCAGTGTCAAAGGCGTTCTGTGCCTCAAATACTTTACAATTTAACGTGAATTACCGAATGTAAAAGAGAATTTGAATAATCTTTTATCAAAACAAACTTGTTACAGTCATCCTTGATTGATGGACCAGTAGCCGTATAATCCGAGCACAACTTGAACTGCTTTTTGCTTCTTGGCTCTAATGTTTAATGTACAGCAGCGGTAGAGGAAGCAAAATACCATTAAATGTCCGTGATATGATGATAAATGACAATCCATAAATTCTCTAGCTCGATATATAATTACGTGAAAAGCACAAACACTTAAATGAGAAGGTTTTTAACGTTATTCTGGAGGAAATATTGTTTACTATGACAGCTCGGAGAATACCAGTATCAAATTACGGGTAGGACAACTGGGACCTAGCCATCTATCCGGTAGAAAACCATTTTTAACAGCGTATATCACCGCACTACATCCAATTTAGATCCCCATTTAAAATTTTCAGATTGTGGTGACGTGCGAATGACGTGTCAGAAAGGGAGGGAGGGGATGGGGGTGAGATGTGCGAGATTACGTCGCTTTTTTCTGTCTGTCTCTCTCTCTCTCTCTCTCTCTCTCTCTCTCTCTCTCTCTCTCTCTCTCTCTCTCTCTCTCTCTCTCTCTCTCGTGTGTGATGCTACCGCCGCTGACGTTGGTGGTGGTGGTAGTTGCGGCTTTGAATCCTGTGGTTACGTCTGATTTGCATACTATTTAGCTTTATCAGTCACTGGCAATAATTTGTATTGAGGGTGGAGGGAATAGGTGTATGGTATTATAGAGTAAAACCATCATAGCGTAATGGGGGTAGTCGACGGAGTTCTGGAAATTTCATCCCCCTTCCATCACAACTCTCGCTTTTCCCCCAGCTCCCTTGTGCTGCGTATATTTAAATTAGCTTCCAATTGCCTGCTAACTCCATTTTCATAGAAAACTGACCTAGATTAAGTGTGCGCCGACGGACAACGGACTTGGGCTAACAGCGTTACCACTCTTCAGATTTTTGTGAAACTTTACTAAATGTGGATGACATTACGTTGTTTCGCTTTAATTAATTCGAGCTCCTGACTCCAGAAAGACGAACAGAATACAGATAATTTAATTACATTCTCCTCACAAACACCTGGATTTCCATTTCAAACTTCCATCTTCATCGATCACAACTGGACTGAGAATCGTAAAAGCAGTTAACAAATCAAGCTCAAATAAGGTTCTCTAGCTATTAACAGTTATTATTGACATACTTCCAATGCAACCAGTTGTTAAATCCTATTTTTCTCTCTACTTAATATTAAGAAGTTTGCACGTATGTTTTCGTTTCACTTTCGTTAGAGACATTATGAGGATACAGAAGACTCAAATTGAAAGTGAGTTTTATTTATAGACGAGTTTAAACTTCTTTGGATTTCAGTACCATTCTATTTTAGTCATGGAAGACCTCTTCATTTTGTTCAGAGATCACTTTATCAGGATTAAAGTTCTCTTACATGGTGTAAATCTATGACATAGGACCACCACCTTTACAACCCTTCCTAACCAAGCCATGCCAAGGATTTTTATGACCGAAAAATTCTATCACCCTCTGCCAGGTTTGAACCTACGATCTCGAGCTAGCATGTTACCCCTAGACCACGGAGGATGAGTATGCAGAAGTGATAGTTGAATATTTCAAAGAGAGGTTGCTGTGCGTTGTATTTAAGATCCCGCATCTTTGCACTAGAAACAAAAGAATGATGACCTGGTACTTTATAAAATGTGAGATGAAGCTCTGAAGATTCAAACCAACAGAGACACCTATCTCGGAACTGCTTAATGCTATACAGGTATGAATAAATTCTGTGTCTTAACAAGATACACACTTTTATAAATATCTTGTGGTTTACTCCAATTATATAAGTGTATACAAGATCAGGTTGTCTATATTAAAACGAGCAGATATTTAAATATATTTTACTATTTTATTATTATTTATTAAACCAGCACAGATTATGGGCCAAAATAATTGAGAATAATCTTCCAGAAAGTCAAAAAGTCTATGTAAACATTATTTTGAGGGAATTTTTTCTAAAAATAATCGCGTCGAATTTTTGAAACACGATGTGTTTGAATACTATGTTGTGATATTTATCTTACGTTTATTTTTTGAGTTACGCTATCCACACAAATTTGGGGTTTCTTCTTCTTCTTCTTCTTCTTCTTCTTCTTCTTCTTCTTCTTCTTCTTCTTCTTCTTCTTCTTCTTCTTCTTCTTCTTCTTCTTCTTCTTTTCTACCTCACGGTTTTGGATTGTTTAACCCGTTCCGGCTCCAAACTGGTCTGCCCATCTTTTCTTCGGTCTTCCCTGGTTTCTTCTTCCTATAGGTTTATAGTTTATGGCTATTTTTGGTATTCTCTTATTGTTCATCCTCCATTGATTTTTATTTATTTCAATAGTATGGTTTATTTCTTCTACTTTTAATTATGTCCTAATATCCTGACTACTTTTTTTTTTTATCAATTTTGGTATATCCAGCTATTGCTCTTATGAATTTCATTTCTGATGGCTGTATTCTCGTACTATTTCTTTTTGTTAGTGTCCATGTTTCTGATCCATAGATCAGAGTTGGTATTGCCATTGTTTTGTATAGTTTTATTATAGAGTCCTTTCTTGCTTTATTTTTTAATGTTCTTTTTATTGTGCCTGTTATATAGTTAAATTTATTTATTTTCTCTATTATATCAACTTCCCCTTAGTACGAGACATTACATCTTAAATACTTAAAGTGTGATTCCTGCTCAATTATTATGTTGTCTAACGCTATTTTTGATCTTACTGAATTAATTCCCTTAAATGCCATGGTTTTGGATTTATTTGCTGATATTTTCATTGCATATTCTGAAGCAATTTTATCTAGACTATACAGCATTTTCTGCAGGTCATCTTCATTTGTTACCATTATTATTTGATCATCTGCATACAACATAGTTTTCAATTTAGCTCCTGATACATTAATGCCTCCATTGACTTTGGGGTTTCTCTAATAAAATTATTGGTACCTATTGTAAATTAACATCAATAATATGCTGTTAAGTTAGAATATAAATGCATAATTAAGTAGTATGTGAAATTCTTCTCACAAAAATGAGTTTTTATTTCAATTTCCTTCTCCTTTTTTAGGATTCCAATGAATCAGTTTAGAGCACAATCAGCATTCGTCAGATTGAGCTCGTCCATATCGTCAAGAGATTTTCTGTATGGGTATGATTTCCTTTAATACTTCTTTGGTCGTTACGGGCCAATCGGTTGACAAATGTTTAGAGGACATATTCTGTTAGATAAAATTCCGTCAGGTAAGATTCTCTTCAATCCTCAGGTGAGAGGAACCGACGTAACATGCGACATTGTTTCCGCTACGCTTGAACGCTAAGAAGTCAAAATGCGCTTCAAACGAGTGACCGTAGGTTTGAATCTTTGGATTACCATGTGACGATTAGAAATTACTCCTATCAGAGCTTTATGGACTGAAGAAGCGTTGCCCACAATGGTTGCATGTTGGTTTTCTCCAAAAATGCCAATTATTTGTTTGCAAGGTCCACCAATCCACAGCTTTCTTTAGTGCAAGAATAATGGAAGCCTTCTCATCCTATAGACTTTAGCAGTATATAAAAAGTAATCGAAAAGCCTCTGAGCGTCAGTTTTGGTAATTGGAAGAACCTCGGATAAGTACCAAATTAGATATGTATGTAGCAAATGTGATGCAGAAAATTCATGTTTCTATTCTTCTCTAATCACAAGAAACCACTGGCGGTTGATTTTCTCCCTGTAGTCCTTCACAATTCTCATGAAGCAGATGCATGAAGTGATGCACATTTTACTCTTAATGTCTGTATCGAAGTAAGGGATTACCATAAACCACTCATCCAGTGATCCCTAACAGGATATCTTGCAGCGAAACAAAAATACTGTTATTGATAACGGCGCCCTTGATGCACTGAGCATTAAACTTATTAATAACGGAATGAAGTCATCCGTTCCATAACATCCAAGACTTCGCAATTCTATAGAAATTTAAACGTATAATTTGCAGCACATTTCACAGATACCAATGGTGAACTGTGTTAAGAATGTTCTGGAAATGGAAGTTTATCAAAGCCCCTACTTGATGTTCTGGTGAGAGAAACATTAATGCACAGTGCAATTCCACTAACACAATTATTTGTCTTTGACATCACTGCTTGTCGACGGGCCCTAAAACACCACTCACTCACTCACTCACTCACTCACTCACTCACTCACTCACTCACTCACTCACTCACTCACTCACTCACTCACTCACTCACTCACTCACTCACTCGACATCACTGCTTGATTATCGTATAAGAGTTCCGCATAAGCCCCTTTCAGTCTGTTGGCCATCACTTTAGCAAATATTTTATAATCTGCGTTTAAGCAGCCCTATTGGGCGGTAATCGTTTGTTCTGGTAACCTTAGATGAGTTCCTTAGTGTTACTATTGATAATCTTATAAAAAATGAAGCTGTTTTCCACAACTCAAAATTTCATCATTTAATTTTTTATAATTCATGAACAAATTCTTTAAAAAGTCTATATTTTCCCAGATTTCATCTCAAAATGACAAAATACTGCAAGTGAAGGCGTTTGTGGTATGTAATAACACTATCTCTTCCCTCTAAACCTAGCTAATTTTAGAGTCGTGAACATAAAGAGCACCCACACTGCATTAACTTATTGGGAATATCAACGTCATTCATTAGGAGGAAGCTATTGAGCAGTTCTTATGTCACAAGATTTCGACAACAGTTTCACATTTATAGTTGCCATGAATCACAAATATATCCTCCTAAGGTGTAACGTTTGCAACGAAATTGAAAGCAAAAAAATCAGTGTCAATGATGGATATCAATGTTTTGATTTTATTACTTTTCGGCCTCCCATATGCATTTAGAAAATTCTTAGTTGTATGCTTTTCTCCGAAAGAACATGTCTGTCCTTTCCATACTAACGCACTAAAGTGCGGTGGTTCGATTCTGCATCCACATTGGCGTACTGAGAAGGATGATTCCCACTGTTCGTCACAATTTGATGGATAACTAAGTAGTCCTAGGTAGTCTAGGTGCTACCTTTTTGGAGACTGCTGTACAATTCATGTACTTAGGGTGGATGGTCACGCACATAAATCCCCGCAGATGGTGAGCTGTTTGGAATGTCTGCTTCAAAGTGGGCATAGGCACCGAACTCCACTTCTAAGAGCACTACATTCTGCACGGGCTCTAATGCTCCGCCACTGTTTCCGCATCCTTCCCAGTAGGGTAATTTGGAGTGTTTCAGCGCAGACCCAAAAGGGCAAGATGGCGGCCGTGCGCAATCTATGAAATTTAAGGGTTTATCCTCCTATTTATATTATTTTTGCTGTATGTACTTAGACTCTTTTTGTGTATTTAGGTTCCTTTGCGGGCATCTTTAGTCGTTTTTTATGTATTTAGAGGCTTTTGGGGCGTATTTACTATATTTTAGTTATACTTAGTTGACTTAGACTATATTTTATTTACTGTAGTTCATGATTTTCTTTAATCATTTCAAAACGTTTACTCCTCATTTGTAATCGGTATTTCTATCACTTTAACCTACACTTATGCCTTACTATTTCATCCCATTATAAGCTACCCTAACCTAACCTAACCTAACCTAACTAACCTAACCAAAACTAACCTAACCTAACCTAAACTAACCCAACATTTTAAGATAACCCAAGTCCTTCACTTATGCTTTACTATTTCATCCCATTATAACCTAACCTAACCTAAGTTAACCCAAAGCCTAACCTAACCCAAGTCCTTCACTTATGCTTTACTATTTCATTCCATTATAAGCTAACCTAACCTAACCTAACCTAAACTAACCCAACATTTTAAGATAACCCAAGTCCTTCACTTATGCTTTACTATTTCATCCCATTATAACCTAACCTAACCTAAGTTAACCCAAAGCCTAACCTAACCCAAGTCCTTCACTTATGCTTTACTATTTCATCCCATTATAACCTAACCTAACCTAAGTTAACCCAAAGCCTAACCTAACCCAAGTCCTTCACTTATGCTTTACTATTTCATTCCATTATAAGCTAACCTAACCTAACCTAACCTAAACTAACCCAACATTTTAAGATAACCCAAGTCCTTCACTTATGCTTTACTATTTCATCCCATTATAACCTAACCTAACCTAAGTTAACCCAAAGCCTAACCTAACCCAAGTCCTTCACTTATGCTTTACTATTTCATTCCGTTATAACCTAACCTAACTGTGCTTTTGGCTACATGGTTACATTTTCGTGGTTACATGTGTGGTTAATTTGGTCACATTTGGTTATATGCGTGGTTACATTTGGTTACATTTGTGGTTACATTTGGTTACATTTGGTTACATTTGGTTACATGCGTGGTTACATTTGGTTACATTTGTGGTTACATTTGGTTACATTTGGTTACATTTGGTTACATGCGTGGTTACATTTGGTTATATGCGTGGTTACATTTGGTTACATTTGTGGTTACATTTGGTTACATTTGGTTACATTTGGTTACATTTGGTTACATGCGTGGTTACATTTGGTTACATTTGGGGTTACATTTGGTTACATTTGGTTACATGCGTGGTTACATTTGGTTACATTTGTGGTTACATTTGGTTACATTTGGTTACATTTGGTTACATTTGGTTACATGCGTGGTTACATTTGGTTACATTTGGGGTTACATTTGGTTACATTTGGTTACATGCGTGGTTACATTTGGTTACATTTGTGGTTACATTTGGTTACATTTGGTTACATGTGTGGTTACATTTGGTTACATTTGGTTACATTTGGTAGTTTGGCTACATTGGCTAATTGATCAGGTGTAGTTACCTAACCGATCTTTGTGTTTCTTTTGAAGCATTTGTTTTTCACATTGTATTCTTTGCACTTACTTCCGGTCTACTCTATCCTCTTTTATGAAGCTTTAAAGCTAACACTGTCTGATACTCTAACCACCGATATTGAAGTACTTATAGATTAGTTTTATGCGGAATATTTTGTAAATTCTCTTATGATACCCCCCCTCCCAAGCTTTTACTGGTGTTTGTATAACGTAAATCAGGGTATACTTAGCTTGTAGTTCAATGGTAGACGCCTCTCCTCTTTTATCTGGGCTGGAGACCAGCACTAGAATGTAATCCTAGTGGCAGAGTTAACGCCTTCATCCATTTTTCCCATTTATTCTTTCTTCTTCAGGCGTCTTGGGAGTCCTAGGATAGATGCCACTTGTGTAACTATTCATTCTGTAGGATAGCTTATAGAGATCACCATTATCTTCTAATCTAAGTTGCTCCCCTCTTGCATTCTTTTTGCAACTCTATAATGCCCGTAGGCGTATGTTGATACTCCGTCCTCGGCAATCACTCTCTTGTTGTCATGAGGCGATAGGGATATTTTATTAGCTTCAACTGTAGAAACATTATGTTTTTGGGATAGGATCAGGTTCATAGGAGTTCTTAGGATCTTTTGGGTTTTAAGACAATCCACATAGCTATCGAAGTTGATGTATTGCTTGATTGCGCTACGCTTTATGCCTTTAATCTTCTTGATTACACTTCCATCCATGTCGAGAGCATACATCTTGGGTCTCAGCCCTACAAAACGATGAATAATTTTCCCACAGGCTTCATCTTTAAATTTTCCCAAAACTTTCCTGTTGTTTTTAGAATGGCATATATGGTCGAGAGGATAATCAGCTGTATCCAGATGTTCAAGAAAGCGTAACTTATCCTGGTATATATCTCTTGTAGTCACTCTATGGATGAAAGAGTCTGTATCCATGTACATGAGTTTTAGATTTTCAAGCCCGTAATACGGCAATAACACATCATAGTGATATCGATACATCAAGGTCTTTGAGATATCCAGCACACACATCCCGATGTATATAGGTTTGTTGAACACTATCTCCCGCGAAGCCATGTGTACTGCAGCCAGATTAGGTCCATATATAGTTCGATCAATAAACGTGGGCTTAGCAACCAGCTTTTCCAATGTCTTCCAATCGGTAACAAGTCGTATATTCAGTCGATTTCTTATATTCTCCATAGTTTTTCCAAACATAGCATTGTTAAAAAGTTTGTACAGATCCTTCTCGAAATCATTGCTAGATCCTTGTCGTAGCCGGTTATTGAATTCGACATAAGGCTTTAACCAGCACGACTGTCGAAATTGTAGCACACGATGGATTTTTATCAGTTGTAACCCATGATCAAGGGCCTGTTTCAAGGTCATGTAATGCACCACATACTTAGTTCGTGATCCAAGGTGTGGAATTAGTTTCTTTGTAGAAGAATCCTTAGGCTTGATACATTCAGGCAGGAACGGTAAATCATTATGCAGCTCATGAAGTTCTGTAGGATATTCAAGGTCCACTTCTAAAATGTATCCGAGAGGGTCATCTTCTCGAAGTATTTCTAGGTTAATGTCTGCAGGAGAAACCCACTCAAAACCCCCATAAGGAAGGGCGTGGCACATTGCCCAGCCATATTGGTTATTTGCGTCCTCGTACGTAATATATTGAGAGGGCTTACTTGAGTCATACTCGTTCATGTAGATGTTGTTAGCCTTTGCATACCTATGAGAAACTTGACATAATCCTCCTCTTATACCTGATTCAACCATGAGTAGCTGATCGTAATCCTGTAGCAATTCTAGTTCGATTCCTGTATACAGCAGCATTGCATCCCACGTAAGTCCAGGAGATGTAAAATAATGTGCAGGATCAACTTTATGCGTTTTTAGGGTCTGGTCTCTGAATGTCTCAAACACATCAGCTAACAGAAGAACATCTGAAGTTAGATAGATATCGCTATACTCTCCTAATGTTTTAACGTTGAACTGTCTCCATACACTTTTTGCGTGTTCATACTCTCCATCACTAATTTCTTCTTTGTTCAACTTGTTGTAGAATGCCTCCCTTGGAGGAAGTTCTGTTTCACTTAAAACATCCCACGATGTAACGTAATCGTAGGGGAAAACACCCTTACGTGTCATCAATTTGATCTTCTCTGCTCCAAAGTGCTTTAGAGTTTCAGGATATGATGTTAGATTTTTTGCTAGTTTATCCAAGCTGGTACTAAGGAAGCGGTAGGTATCCACAAAGCGAAGTTTTATATTTCCAACATACTTGGAAAATGATATGTAACTTTCCTCAGAGCTAGGAATAACTTCTACTCTATCGCTAGTACAGCCTAACTCTTTAACAATAAAATGGGAGTCATATCCACTCAGGTTATGTATGAAGACGGGAATATAATTAGGCGTTTTACAGGTTAGATTACACTGATTATGTAGACTTCCTCGATATTCTCCACTTATATGATCATGATCCCGTACTTTCCAATTATCTCCGGTAAATTCTTTACCACATAAGTAGCATTCTGTAGAAGATTCGAATGATTTCTGCTGCTCATCTGTTAGAGTTAATGGAGCACCAGTTTTATATACACCATTAATCTTCTTTGCGAGAGAACTTACATACTCCATAAACTTCGATGCAGCATCATAACCACGATATACATAGGGTTCTGTAGGAAGATCAGTCTGTAAACCTTCAATTGCAGCTGAGGATTTGACATAAACACAGAAACTCATAGGAATATGCTTCTGATATGGAACTGTATAAGACGTTTCGGGATTAGAAGAACACCCATGATAAGGAGTAAGAATGCTTTCAAAGTCAGCATAGATGACATAAGGTAATTTCAGCATCCTTTCATAATTCTTGAATTTAGCGATAGATTTCTCCTTCGTTGGCATAACAATCTTAGCAACTCTGTGTTGACCACATATTTTTCTATGTTCATTTAACCTCTCAATTCCTCCATTTCGATAATCAAAATGCGTAAAACAGCGTTTGCAGATGTAGATCTTTCCCTGACGTATAGTTTTTTGTTGATGAACAAGTCTCTCGAAATTCTTTATATAGACGTAATGATGACGTCCAGCAGCATCATTTAATAGAAGCAGGTCACGATGTTCAGCCAGTTCTTCATCGACAACCTTCATAGGAAACACTTGATTTTTCTCATCCAGTCCGAAGACATTTATAGAGATGTTATTTCGTCGTTCAAATTTCGGGATGTCACACAAACTCGTAGGAAATGATACACAGGTAAAGTCATATCTTTCTTGAAGATCCTTATACTTGTTAACACGCTGAGGATCCTTTTCAATGAACTTGGCAAGAACAGCATACATAAAACATTTTTCATCTTCATAGTTCTGTGGATTTATGCACGCTCCTTTAGCTCCAACAGAGGTCGGTAGAGGGATGTAACTGCTTCCTCTTAGTCCATTATTCTTGTTGATTCTAACTCGAACCCCGTCAACAGCTAATAAAGCCCAGTTGCTTCCTTTAAGTTGACTCTCCTCCATTTCAGTACAAAGTTTCTTAAATTTACTTTCCAAGATGGCGTCCAAGTCACTTTCCAAAAATATTGCTTGATTTTGCGTTTTGAAGGCTTTATCAGTAGTATCTCCAACAGCATTTACAAACTGGCATTCAGTCATGATGTTACATTTAATACTTTTATGAATCCTTAGCTCCTTCTGAATCAGTTGAATTATCCGCTGTTTTGATTCTTGGAGATACGTCTTTAGATCCTGACATGTAGAGCACTGTATGAAATATGATTTCAGCCGATCTTGAAAAGCTGTCTCGTATTCAATGACATCATCTTCGTCAGGAACCATTAACAGCAGTTTATGTTTAGTAGGCTCAATCTTGATTTTCTTGGCAGTTATTCTACCACAACGTTCTTGATGTGCATCTCTGCGATGTTCAGTACCATAAACCTCTCTGCAATGCTTACATTCATGATACAGACCGCAAGCCAGTTCATGTCTCTTTTTGTGGTAGTTCCTCAGGAAGCACTTCCCACATTTGCTACACTTAAATTCCGGTATAGCGTTTGAAAGAGATTCCATCACTTTAGTGTTCCACATCGTAGCACTAAGCAGTTTAATTCTTGGGTGAATAGGTCACTCAGTAACTGTTTAATACACTTTTCACTTCTCTTCTACACCTTGATAACTTATCAATACTTCGTTATACTCGGATTTAACTGCAGTAGTTGATCCACTAAGATAGAAACACACTAGCGCAATGACAACTAATCTCGATTAAGCTCTACTTATACAATTATGGCAAACCTAAAAGAAAACTTCATCATCCCCACCACCAGGGTTCGAAGACGGCGCTACTATCGGAGAAAACAGGAATTAAAAGTTCACGAGAAATACCTCTACCATTATTATAAGTATATATGACCATCATGATCAAAAGCAACATCATCGTCATCACATCAAATTCATTTACCATAACTGTATGATTAAAACAAACAAAGAGAAATAAAGAAAAAAGAAAATATTTCAGCCTCCATTGCTCCCAGGCAACCCCTACCACTCCTACCACCCCTACCACCCCTTAAAGATTCTCTCCCACCTCCAAACGTTTAAGCAAACCGGTTTCGTTATACTTCATCGCCCAAACCCAGATATACGGAGGACCGCTGACGTCACGAACAATTGGAGACAGAATGTCTGGCTTTCTGCGACAGGTTTCAACATGCATCATTTACGCATGAGTATACATAAAAGCTCCGAAACAGCCAATATTGCAAGCATCAGGATAGAAGCATTCTAGTAAAAGTCAAACAAACCAACCCTCTTCAATGTTTAAGGATGTTTTATTCACAGGTGTTCAGAAATTACTCATTTAATATTACGTAATCTATAAATTGCGATTTTATAAGTTTCACGGTAAACAGTAATGCACATCATTTACAACTCATTAGCTAATCCAGCTTCAAAGACGCTCCTTTATCCCATTTTTCTTCTTAACCGCTTCCACCCGTCCCCTCTTATGCAAGTTTTACTGATTTTTATAAGTTGGAGCAAGCAATTATATTTAATTAAGCATGTTAGCATAACCTTTAGAGAAATTATTGTATTCTGGGGGTTTCAGAGAGGCCAACTATTTAAGGTTTTAGTCAATTTTAAAAAATTTACGCATTAAAGATATGTATTGAAGGATTTTTCTAATATTGGAAACGTTTTCAGCTTGCAGACAAGCCCAAAATATGTATATTTCGAGGGTTATTTAAAATATCCCACAGAGATTCGAACCAAGGTCCTATCTGCGTAAATTACCTTTTCAACATCTATTCTGGTCTAATTTGTGTATTTGTACTTTATTTCATAATTCTAGACCCACTGCTTACAGATATATTAAAATAGACCGATTCAGGACTCGAACCAAGGACACCGGGTGTATGGCATAAAGCTAGTGGACGCTCCTTAACAGTATGAAATTAATAAAGTTTATTTGAAGTTTCTATCGCAAATAGTTTCCAGGTTATAATAATAATCAAAGCATTGATATGTGCGAGAGTCGATTCCAGGACCAATGTCAGCGTTAAAGCTACCCTTTAGGATACGATTCCTTACTATAAATTCATTAGCGTTAATTACATTTCGATATCTTGAAGGATTCAGGAGGTATAGACTAAAAATTAGTGGAGAAAAAGTACCGTGTTTTCAGGGTGGTGGGGGAAGGCTGTGACGTCATTTATGACACATGTCACGGGTCGGGCGGTATTTTGTAAGGACAAAGGAGTGTGATAATTAGATTACATTGTAATCCAATTAGCGGCATTTCTTTGAGAGATTTTAACATGTTGTGTACATTCTGTGACGTCATTAAGGCGCGTGTCATTGAGGGGTGTGTCTATGAGATTCGTTTTGGTTGCGTGCCATTTAGGGTGTGGCTGTGACGTCATTTATGGCGCGTGTGAGTCGGCCCTGGCTATGACATCATTTAAAGTTGGCGCGTGGCATAGGGGTGTGGCTATGACGTCATTATAGGTTGGGGCGTGCCGCGTGGGTATGTCTATTACCTCACTGATCTTAAAGCAGCACTTTAAAGTTTATTTAATTGCTCTGGGCCCATTGGTTTAAAAAATATTCAAATTTTCCGATTCGGGACTCGAACCAAGAACCCCTCAGTTACACACTTCTAGGATATGATTAACTAGGATAAATATTACCACATAAAGTTTATTTCATCACTCTAAACCCATTGGTTATGGAGATATTTAGGTTTACCTTTTCAGGACTCGAACCAAGGTACCCAGGTATACCAAGGAAAGCCAGTAGATGCTCCTTGACGCTCTGAAAGTAATAAAGTTTATCCCAGGTCGCTATCATTAATAGTTTCGGAGTTATAAGAATAATAAATTTAGTGATTTGCACGGGATTCGAATCAGGACCATTGATAAACTTCCGCGAGGTCTTAAAAGATGCGCCCTATTATGAAAAATCTATTAGAAGTTATTTCACCGCGATATCTCGATTGGTTCAGGAGATATAGGCAAAAACGTGGAGTAGTAGGGTAATGGCGATTATTAATTGATTAATGAGGCGTTAATTTAAGGTGGAGTGTGAAAACATGTGTTCAATTTAATGCCTCATTAAACAATTAAAGGCCTACAAAGAGGTGGTTACATCTGTTATCAATTGTCGGCATCTCTTTGTCGGCATGCCGACAAGGAGGTGTCATAAATGCTTATCAGATGTCGGCATCTCTTTGAGGGGTTTTAAATCGGCTTTTCCTATCTACTCCACGTTTTTGCCTATATCTCCTGAACCAATCGAGATATCGCGGTGAAATAACTTCTAATAGATTTTTCATAATAGGGCGCATCTTTTAAGACCTCGCGGAAGTTTATCAATGGTCCTGATTCGAATCCCGTGCAAATCACTAAATTTATTATTCTTATAACTCCGAAACTATTAATGATAGCGACCTGGGATAAACTTTATTACTTTCAGAGCGTCAAGGAGCATCTACTGGCTTTCCTTGGTATACCTGGGTACCTTGGTTCGAGTCCTGAAAAGGTAAACCTAAATATCTCCATAACCAATGGGTTTAGAGTGATGAAATAAACTTTATGTGGTAATATTTATCCTAGTTAATCATATCCTAGAAGTGTGTAACTGAGGGGTTCTTGGTTCGAGTCCCGAATCGGAAAATTTGAATATTTTTTAAACCAATGGGCCCAGAGCAATTAAATAAACTTTAAAGTGCTGCTTTAAGATCAGTGAGGTAATAGACATACCCACGCGGCACGCCCCAACCTATAATGACGTCATAGCCACACCCCTATGCCACGCGCCAACTTTAAATGATGTCATAGCCAGGGCCGACTCACACGCGCCATAAATGACGTCACAGCCACACCCTAAATGGCACGCAACCAAAACGAATCTCATAGACACACCCCTCAATGACACGCGCCTTAATGACGTCACAGAATGTACACAACATGTTAAAATCTCTCAAAGAAATGCCGCTAATTGGATTACAATGTAATCTAATTATCACACTCCTTTGTCCTTACAAAATACCGCCCGACCCGTGACATGTGTCATAAATGACGTCACAGCCTTCCCCCACCACCCTGAAAACACGGTACTTTTTCTCCACTAATTTTTAGTCTATACCTCCTGAATCTTTCAAGATATCGAAATGTAATTAACGCTAATGAATTTATAGTAAGGAATCGTATCCTAAAGGGTAGCTTTAACGCTGACATTGGTCCTGGAATCGACTCTCGCACATATCAATGCTTTGATTATTATTATAACCTGGAAACTATTTGCGATAGAAACTTCAAATAAACTTTATTAATTTCATACTGTTAAGGAGCGTCCACTAGCTTTATGCCATACACCCGGTGTCCTTGGTTCGAGTCCTGAATCGGTCTATTTTAATATATCTGTAAGCAGTGGGTCTAGAATTATGAAATAAAGTACAAATACACAAATTAGACCAGAATAGATGTTGAAAAGGTAATTTACGCAGATAGGACCTTGGTTCGAATCTCTGTGGGATATTTTAAATAACCCTCGAAATATACATATTTTGGGCTTGTCTGCAAGCTGAAAACGTTTCCAATATTAGAAAAATCCTTCAATACATATCTTTAATGCGTAAATTTTTTAAAATTGACTAAAACCTTAAATAGTTGGCCTCTCTGAAACCCCCAGAATACAATAATTTCTCTAAAGGTTATGCTAACATGCTTAATTAAATATAATTGCTTGCTCCAACTTATAAAAATCAGTAAAACTTGCATAAGAGGGGACGGGTGGAAGCGGTTAAGAAGAAAAATGGGATAAAGGAGCGTCTTTGAAGCTGGATTAGCTAATGAGTTGTAAATGATGTGCATTACTGTTTACCGTGAAACTTATAAAATCGCAATTTATAGATTACGTAATATTAAATGAGTAATTTCTGAACACCTGTGAATAAAACATCCTTAAACATTGAAGAGGGTTGGTTTGTTTGACTTTTACTAGAATGCTTCTATCCTGATGCTTGCAATATTGGCTGTTTCGGAGCTTTTATGTATACTCATGCGTAAATGATGCATGTTGAAACCTGTCGCAGAAAGCCAGACATTCTGTCTCCAATTGTTCGTGACGTCAGCGGTCCTCCGTATATCTGGGTTTGGGCGATGAAGTATAACGAAACCGGTTTGCTTAAACGTTTGGAGGTGGGAGAGAATCTTTAAGGGGTGGTAGGGGTGGTAGGAGTGGTAGGGGTTGCCTGGGAGCAATGGAGGCTGAAATATTTTCTTTTTTCTTTATTTCTCTTTGTTTGTTTTAATCATACAGTTATGGTAAATGAATTTGATGTGATGACGATGATGTTGCTTTTGATCATGATGGTCATATATACTTATAATAATGGTAGAGGTATTTCTCGTGAACTTTTAATTCCTGTTTTCTCCGATAGTAGCGCCGTCTTCGAACCCTGGTGGTGGGGATGATGAAGTTTTCTTTTAGGTTTGCCATAATTGTATAAGTAGAGCTTAATCGAGATTAGTTGTCATTGCGCTAGTGTGTTTCTATCTTAGTGGATCAACTACTGCAGTTAAATCCGAGTATAACGAAGTATTGATAAGTTATCAAGGTGTAGAAGAGAAGTGAAAAGTGTATTAAACAGTTACTGAGTGACCTATTCACCCAAGAATTAAACTGCTTAGTGCTACGATGTGGAACACTAAAGTGATGGAATCTCTTTCAAACGCTATACCGGAATTTAAGTGTAGCAAATGTGGGAAGTGCTTCCTGAGGAACTACCACAAAAAGAGACATGAACTGGCTTGCGGTCTGTATCATGAATGTAAGCATTGCAGAGAGGTTTATGGTACTGAACATCGCAGAGATGCACATCAAGAACGTTGTGGTAGAATAACTGCCAAGAAAATCAAGATTGAGCCTACTAAACATAAACTGCTGTTAATGGTTCCTGACGAAGATGATGTCATTGAATACGAGACAGCTTTTCAAGATCGGCTGAAATCATATTTCATACAGTGCTCTACATGTCAGGATCTAAAGACGTATCTCCAAGAATCAAAACAGCGGATAATTCAACTGATTCAGAAGGAGCTAAGGATTCATAAAAGTATTAAATGTAACATCATGACTGAATGCCAGTTTGTAAATGCTGTTGGAGATACTACTGATAAAGCCTTCAAAATGCAAAATCAAGCAATATTTTTGGAAAGTGACTTGGACGCCATCTTGGAAAGTAAATTTAAGAAACTTTGTACTGAAATGGAGGAGAGTCAACTTAAAGGAAGCAACTGGGCTTTATTAGCTGTTGACGGGGTTCGAGTTAGAATCAACAAGAATAATGGACTAAGAGGAAGCAGTTACATCCCTCTACCGACCTCTGTTGGAGCTAAAGGAGCGTGCATAAATCCACAGAACTATGAAGATGAAAAATGTTTTATGTATGCTGTTCTTGCCAAGTTCATTGAAAAGGATCCTCAGCGTGTTAACAAGTATAAGGATCTTCAAGAAAGATATGACTTTACCTGTGTATCATTTCCTACGAGTTTGTGTGACATCCCGAAATTTGAACGACGAAATAACATCTCTATAAATGTCTTCGGACTGGATGAGAAAAATCAAGTGTTTCCTATGAAGGTTGTCGATGAAGAACTGGCTGAACATCGTGACCTGCTTCTATTAAATGATGCTGCTGGACGTCATCATTACGTCTATATAAAGAATTTCGAGAGACTTGTTCATCAACAAAAAACTATACGTCAGGGAAAGATCTACATCTGCAAACGCTGTTTTACGCATTTTGATTATCGAAATGGAGGAATTGAGAGGTTAAATGAACATAGAAAAATATGTGGTCAACACAGAGTTGCTAAGATTGTTATGCCAACGAAGGAGAAATCTATCGCTAAATTCAAGAATTATGAAAGGATGCTGAAATTACCTTATGTCATCTATGCTGACTTTGAAAGCATTCTTACTCCTTATCATGGGTGTTCTTCTAATCCCGAAACGTCTTATACAGTTCCATATCAGAAGCATATTCCTATGAGTTTCTGTGTTTATGTCAAATCCTCAGCTGCAATTGAAGGTTTACAGACTGATCTTCCTACAGAACCCTATGTATATCGTGGTTATGATGCTGCATCGAAGTTTATGGAGTATGTAAGTTCTCTCGCAAAGAAGATTAATGGTGTATATAAAACTGGTGCTCCATTAACTCTAACAGATGAGCAGCAGAAATCATTCGAATCTTCTACAGAATGCTACTTATGTGGTAAAGAATTTACCGGAGATAATTGGAAAGTACGGGATCATGATCATATAAGTGGAGAATATCGAGGAAGTCTACATAATCAGTGTAATCTAACCTGTAAAACGCCTAATTATATTCCCGTCTTCATACATAACCTGAGTGGATATGACTCCCATTTTATTGTTAAAGAGTTAGGCTGTACTAGCGATAGAGTAGAAGTTATTCCTAGCTCTGAGGAAAGTTACATATCATTTTCCAAGTATGTTGGAAATATAAAACTTCGCTTTGTGGATACCTACCGCTTCCTTAGTACCAGCTTGGATAAACTAGCAAAAAATCTAACATCATATCCTGAAACTCTAAAGCACTTTGGAGCAGAGAAGATCAAATTGATGACACGTAAGGGTGTTTTCCCCTACGATTACGTTACATCGTGGGATGTTTTAAGTGAAACAGAACTTCCTCCAAGGGAGGCATTCTACAACAAGTTGAACAAAGAAGAAATTAGTGATGGAGAGTATGAACACGCAAAAAGTGTATGGAGACAGTTCAACGTTAAAACATTAGGAGAGTATAGCGATCTCTATCTAACTTCAGATGTTCTTCTGTTAGCTGATGTGTTTGAGACATTCAGAGACCAGACCCTAAAAACGCATAAAGTTGATCCTGCACATTATTTTACATCTCCTGGACTTACGTGGGATGCAATGCTGCTGTATACAGGAATCGAACTAGAATTGCTACAGGATTACGATCAGCTACTCATGGTTGAATCAGGTATAAGAGGAGGATTATGTCAAGTTTCTCATAGGTATGCAAAGGCTAACAACATCTACATGAACGAGTATGACTCAAGTAAGCCCTCTCAATATATTACGTACGAGGACGCAAATAACCAATATGGCTGGGCAATGTGCCACGCCCTTCCTTATGGGGGTTTTGAGTGGGTTTCTCCTGCAGACATTAACCTAGAAATACTTCGAGAAGATGACCCTCTCGGATACATTTTAGAAGTGGACCTTGAATATCCTACAGAACTTCATGAGCTGCATAATGATTTACCGTTCCTGCCTGAATGTATCAAGCCTAAGGATTCTTCTACAAAGAAACTAATTCCACACCTTGGATCACGAACTAAGTATGTGGTGCATTACATGACCTTGAAACAGGCCCTTGATCATGGGTTACAACTGATAAAAATCCATCGTGTGCTACAATTTCGACAGTCGTGCTGGTTAAAGCCTTATGTCGAATTCAATAACCGGCTACGACAAGGATCTAGCAATGATTTCGAGAAGGATCTGTACAAACTTTTTAACAATGCTATGTTTGGAAAAACTATGGAGAATATAAGAAATCGACTGAATATACGACTTGTTACCGATTGGAAGACATTGGAAAAGCTGGTTGCTAAGCCCACGTTTATTGATCGAACTATATATGGACCTAATCTGGCTGCAGTACACATGGCTTCGCGGGAGATAGTGTTCAACAAACCTATATACATCGGGATGTGTGTGCTGGATATCTCAAAGACCTTGATGTATCGATATCACTATGATGTGTTATTGCCGTATTACGGGCTTGAAAATCTAAAACTCATGTACATGGATACAGACTCTTTCATCCATAGAGTGACTACAAGAGATATATACCAGGATAAGTTACGCTTTCTTGAACATCTGGATACAGCTGATTATCCTCTCGACCATATATGCCATTCTAAAAACAACAGGAAAGTTTTGGGAAAATTTAAAGATGAAGCCTGTGGGAAAATTATTCATCGTTTTGTAGGGCTGAGACCCAAGATGTATGCTCTCGACATGGATGGAAGTGTAATCAAGAAGATTAAAGGCATAAAGCGTAGCGCAATCAAGCAATACATCAACTTCGATAGCTATGTGGATTGTCTTAAAACCCAAAAGATCCTAAGAACTCCTATGAACCTGATCCTATCCCAAAAACATAATGTTTCTACAGTTGAAGCTAATAAAATATCCCTATCGCCTCATGACAACAAGAGAGTGATTGCCGAGGACGGAGTATCAACATACGCCTACGGGCATTATAGAGTTGCAAAAAGAATGCAAGAGGGGAGCAACTTAGATTAGAAGATAATGGTGATCTCTATAAGCTATCCTACAGAATGAATAGTTACACAAGTGGCATCTATCCTAGGACTCCCAAGACGCCTGAAGAAGAAAGAATAAATGGGAAAAATGGATGAAGGCGTTAACTCTGCCACTAGGATTACATTCTAGTGCTGGTCTCCAGCCCAGATAAAAGAGGAGAGGCGTCTACCATTGAACTACAAGCTAAGTATACCCTGATTTACGTTATACAAACACCAGTAAAAGCTTGGGAGGGGGGGTATCATAAGAGAATTTACAAAATATTCCGCATAAAACTAATCTATAAGTACTTCAATATCGGTGGTTAGAGTATCAGACAGTGTTAGCTTTAAAGCTTCATAAAAGAGGATAGAGTAGACCGGAAGTAAGTGCAAAGAATACAATGTGAAAAACAAATGCTTCAAAAGAAACACAAAGATCGGTTAGGTAACTACACCTGATCAATTAGCCAATGTAGCCAAACTACCAAATGTAACCAAATGTAACCAAATGTAACCACACATGTAACCAAATGTAACCAAATGTAACCACAAATGTAACCAAATGTAACCACGCATGTAACCAAATGTAACCAAATGTAACCCCAAATGTAACCAAATGTAACCACGCATGTAACCAAATGTAACCAAATGTAACCAAATGTAACCAAATGTAACCACAAATGTAACCAAATGTAACCACGCATGTAACCAAATGTAACCAAATGTAACCCCAAATGTAACCAAATGTAACCACGCATGTAACCAAATGTAACCAAATGTAACCAAATGTAACCAAATGTAACCACAAATGTAACCAAATGTAACCACGCATATAACCAAATGTAACCACGCATGTAACCAAATGTAACCAAATGTAACCAAATGTAACCACAAATGTAACCAAATGTAACCACGCATGTAACCAAATGTAACCAAATGTAACCAAATGTAACCACAAATGTAACCAAATGTAACCACGCATATAACCAAATGTGACCAAATTAACCACACATGTAACCACGAAAATGTAACCATGTAGCCAAAAGCACAGTTAGGTTAGGTTATAACGGAATGAAATAGTAAAGCATAAGTGAAGGACTTGGGTTAGGTTAGGCTTTGGGTTAACTTAGGTTAGGTTAGGTTATAATGGGATGAAATAGTAAAGCATAAGTGAAGGACTTGGGTTATCTTAAAATGTTGGGTTAGTTTAGGTTAGGTTAGGTTAGGTTAGCTTATAATGGAATGAAATAGTAAAGCATAAGTGAAGGACTTGGGTTAGGTTAGGCTTTGGGTTAACTTAGGTTAGGTTAGGTTATAATGGGATGAAATAGTAAAGCATAAGTGAAGGACTTGGGTTAGGTTAGGCTTTGGGTTAACTTAGGTTAGGTTAGGTTATAATGGGATGAAATAGTAAAGCATAAGTGAAGGACTTGGGTTATCTTAAAATGTTGGGTTAGTTTAGGTTAGGTTAGGTTAGGTTAGCTTATAATGGAATGAAATAGTAAAGCATAAGTGAAGGACTTGGGTTAGGTTAGGCTTTGGGTTAACTTAGGTTAGGTTAGGTTATAATGGGATGAAATAGTAAAGCATAAGTGAAGGACTTGGGTTATCTTAAAATGTTGGGTTAGTTTAGGTTAGGTTAGGTTAGTTTTGGTTAGGTTAGTTAGGTTAGGTTAGGTTAGGTTAGGGTAGCTTATAATGGGATGAAATAGTAAGGCATAAGTGTAGGTTAAAGTGATAGAAATACCGATTACAAATGAGGAGTAAACGTTTTGAAATGATTAAAGAAAATCATGAACTACAGTAAATAAAATATAGTCTAAGTCAACTAAGTATAACTAAAATATAGTAAATACGCCCCAAAAGCCTCTAAATACCTCCTAAGAAGCTCTAAATTATACCATAAAGTCACTAATGCATCCCTCAGGATACTAAATTGGTCGCAAATGTCTCTATATACACCCCCAGCCTCTGAATACATTAAAAAGGGATAAAATATGCCCCAAGAGACCCCAGAAACACCAAAAAAGTTTTGTAAATACGTCTCAGAAGCATCTAGATACCGCAAAAGACACTAAATGTACACCGCAAGACACTAGATACCTACAAAAATCCTCTAAATACATCCTAAGGAGCTATCAAAACTTCAAAAATCCACTAAATACACCAAAAAGACCCTAAATACATCCCAAGAAGACCCTAAATACTTCAAAAAGCCACTAAATATGTCCTCCAGAGCCCCTCAATACATGATGAAAGCTGCTAAATACAGCAAAAAGTCAGTAAATACGTTGCTAAAGCCGCTAAAAACGCCTACAACCTATAAATACAGCAAGAAGCCAGGAAATACGTTCTAAAAGCTCCTAAATACGTCTCCAAAACCTCTATAGTAGCCCGAAAAGCCAGTAAATACGTTGCAAAATTCTCTAAATACGCCCCGAAAGCCTCTAAATACACCAAAAAGAGTCTAAATACGTCTCACCAGACTCTAAATAGATATCTAAAACTTCTAAATTACACAAAAAGCCTCTCAATGTGCTCCAAAAGCCCTTAAACACTCCAAAAATACTCTAAATACGCTCCAAAAGCCTCTTAATACATAAAAAACGACTAAAGATGCCCGCAAAGGAACCTAAATACACAAAAAGAGTCTAAGTACATACAGCAAAAATAATATAAATAGGAGGATAAACCCTTAAATTTCATAGATTGCGCACGGCCGCCATCTTGCCCTTTTGGGTCTGCGCTGAAACACTCCAAATTACCCTACTCTTCCCTATAGCCAAGAATCGCAGAACAGCCTGTCTCCTTCCTCAGTAAGGATGGTGTTACCCAAGGCTCCATTCTTAACTGATCACGCTGGAAACAATACCCTTTCCATGTGCTATACAGTCCTTTTCCAACTTCAGCGCCACGCTCTGTGAAGTTCCTTCAATGCTCGTTTTGTGCATCTTTACTCGCTTAACATATATATTTTTTTTTTTTTTTTTTACCCATTTGGGCGTTTACCGACCCATGAAGCTAATTCTGTCTTCAGTGGCTGAAGGCGGGCTCTTCCTTCCCATCTAATGCGGATGCCTTCGTTTTCTTGCAGTGCACACTTGCATAATGGCTGTGTTGTGCAAGCATCGACTCATCGTGCGTGTGAATTGAATCTGAGCGTTGACATCGGTATTGTCTAGAATTTTATTACCTGTATTTGGCGAATACAGGAAAGCTGGGATGCACACGTGAACTCCAGATCTGGATACCGACCGCCTCATTAATGTCTCCTTCCTCATAAGTATAATTACCCGTATCTTATAAGGCGTATTTTGAAATTTACCATTCAGAAGTTCTACTGTTAGGTCAAAAACACGTATAGTCATAGAATTAAATTTAACTCACTGCTTCTCTGTTATCACATGCATGCAGGAAATGCTCTACATAGTAATGGAGTGTAAAGAAACGTTTCTGAAAATTAGCTTTGAACACAGATATACATATGGAATATAAGTTAATGATTCATTAGCATATTACTTAAGTTTGGGCCTGTTTCCATGTTTGACAGTGTATATTGTATTTTTACGTTCTCTAAGAGTAGGTCTTGGAAGAAGTAACTCATTTTTTTATTTCAATGTCCAGATTTCAGCGAAACTAATGTTTCGAGGCCCCCTGTGTGAACAAAACTTTTCCTTTGAGACGTCGGAAAAGTAACATAATATATAAAGGAAACTATTCAACTTTATTGGTTGATAATGGTATACATTTGTGTCCAGCATATTAGCACTCAAAAATACGGCACAGTTAATACTTTGAAACCATTTGCTCCACGTGCTATTTCTGGAGTGATTTGCTGAAATGCCACTGTAATCTCCCTCCGCATGTCGGCTAGATCTTTTACACACACCGTTGAATTGGTGTAGACCCACACAAAAAATCTGAAGGCCTTCAGTCTGAGCTATTAGGAGGCCATGGGATGAGTCCATCACGGCTCCATCATCAATCGTTGCATATGTGATTTAATCAATTCCGGACCATGAGAGCCCAATGCAATGGCGCGCCATCCTGTTGACAGACAATGGTGTCCAGTATCCCATCTTTCTATAACTAAGGAATTACAAACTGCTCGATGACATCAAGGTAACTAACGTCACACAGTCTACTCCGCAAGAGAGAATTGGCCGTAGACCTTTTTATGTACCACACATTCACTTTAGGGCTGGCTCGTTAAAGTTTGTATGAGACATGTTATGTGTGTTAACTCGGCAACTCAAATAAATGTGACTTCGTCAGTAAATATCCATTGATTTAATCATTGTTCATCTGCTTACTGCCGCTTACACATCATCATAGTACAATTGAGTTGAGCTTTGTAAATGCTTGCGTACGTTGTATAGGCACGTAAACATCTTAACGTACCGTCTAATAATCCTCTGACATGTGTATAGTGTATTCTGCTCTGCTGATAAGCAGCGGAGTGGCATTTGTGGACTTTGAGTCATGGCTTGTCGAATATCTTCCTCTCTGTTGTTATCACACTGTCTTTCACCTGTGAGGCATTTCCAGACCATTCCAGAACATGTACGATTTAACAACCTCTTAATGTGATGGAACATACAGACAGCTGTACTGATTTCTGGAAACTCGCTTGGTCGCTATTGTCTCAAAAATTTCGCACACCTTACGATACACGGAACGCACTGTGTAGCATTACAGCCATTTTGTCTTGTTTCGTTTTCTTTGCACGATAGCGTTGTCATTGCTACTGGAAACACCACTCATTTGTTAACCCCCAACCTTTGCGCTTGCATTTCAGAAAATTGCTCAGAGATGTGTAGAGTAACTTAATAAATGTAACATTTTACTATTCTGATATCTCAAACGGATCATCCTGTAAAACTCAAAAATGAAAAATTAGATAAATCGAATTTAAATTCAGCACATCCCAAAAGAAAATTTGGATTTCATAAAAATGGCTTCAAGGATTTTCTTTAAAAAATTATGCACTTCATATATTTAAGTAAGAATGAAATGTTATCTTAAATTTCATACCTATGAATAGTCTTTGAAGTTCTCTTTATTCTTAATGAATTTTATAATATGAATAGCTATGTAGTAAGCTATAACAGATAAAAAAGACAGTACCTATTTATAAAATGTATCTCCTTAAAACACATTTGTGCCAAATGCTTTTGTACCATGAAACATTTCCTATATATTCATTGCTATTAATTATATTGAACTAACCAAACCACACATTTGGACTTTATTTTAAATTAAGGGATTCTGAAACACGTATTTCCGAGGAAACCTCATATCGAATTTTTTGTTGGAATGCAATATCTTACCCAATAAAACGTGTTATCCAGGGTTTTTGGCCGTGGTCGCTTGGCTGAAATATCACTTGACGTTTCGCCCGTCTCTCCGCCGGGCGTCATCAGAAGTTGACGACGTAGGCAGGGTTGGTTTAACGCCGGCCGTGAAAGCCTAAGCACGTGCAATATCTTATGCAGTAGTGACAATAAACAGAAGGTTGTGTAATCATATGATGGCGATGTTTACGAACGTTTCCCAGAAACAATGACGCATTAGAAATGCAGACTTCCAGGATACATTCTTGCGATACTAATAGATCATAATATGATTTCAATATAAATTCTTGTACTGTCGCAGTGACTAAATGATTAAATATACGTTGTCTTTGAAAGATTTTCCATGATATAATGCGAGTGAAAGATAGATTAAAAATAAAAAAACCGCAATGAACATTCATTTGTCATTTAATTTTACAATTTCCGTGCAATCAGGAAGTTTGACTCTTTGGATATCATTTGAACTCAACCTAACAATGTCTGCAGTTTAAGTACTACCTACTTGTAGTTGAAGGTTTTGTATTTTATGGTACATGTAAGGAGTGATTGAAGCAATTTTAAGTGTATTTGGCTTATTTAACTTTTAAATCTTACATAATTATATCTGTTTTGCATGATTCAAGCTACTATTTTAACTGTGTGAAAAGGGATTCTATTGTTTTAAAAATAAGACCTATATCTGCATTTACAGTAATTGGATGTATTAGTTATACGCAGCTTTTGCAGTTCTGACTAACACTGGGTCCGTTGTACGACATCCTGCATTTTAAGTTGTAAAGATTGAGTTCCGAATAAGGGCAGAAATAATTAATACTAAGCTAACACAAAGAAAATGGTTACAAATAAATTAATATACATCGTGAAAGAGGTACATACGTTTACTTTTAAACTACGAATAGAAAAAAACAATATATAATTTTTGGTCCTTCTTCAGTCATTTCGCCAAAAATAATTTGTAAATTTATATTTGGCAACATAGCATCATCGAAGCAGGGACTATACTCCATGCTGTTACAGGCCGACTGCCGTATGAATGAAGTTAACATGCCCTCGCTCCTATATATACATAATTTGAATTTTAAACATAATCATCTGCTATCGAAATATAAATGATCTTGTTCTATGAGAAATGTAAGCATGTTTCCAAATATTCAAGTTAGATATTAAGATGCACTTAACGGCGGGAAACCTAAGGAGACGTTAAAATTAACGCATTGTAAAAGTGCTCTTATTTTAATTTTAGGTGTCAAAAACTCTTATAGGAATGTTGACAAATTGGTGGTGGCCTACGTTATTTGTTAACGACATTGATAACTGTCAGTGTTATATCAGTGCTCCCCTTGTGCCGAAATTTCGTACGCAACGGTTCCTTTTCTTGCCCGTAAATCAACTGACATGAAGTTGTCGCTTTTCCTACTGTAGTAGCACTTGAATAAATTAAACTTGACCAAAATCTAAACATCGTATGTGTTGTTTATAGGTATATTATTAAGAATAAATCATCCAGTTTCATAAACTACCTGTTTTGTATCTACTGTTGATAACTACAAATAACTGTACACTAGTTTTTAAATTTATCTCTCCACAGAGTGATATAGAACTTCAAAACTTATCTTTTTCTACAATTTTTCCATTTTAAATATTGTACATGATGCAGTTTGTGTTGAATTTCTTTCAACTTTTGTAGTTAAATACCCAAAGCTACGAGCTGAAAGTTATTTTTGTTTACTTATCGGTTATCATTGGAGAAATACTTATAAGAGAATATAATTAACACGTGAATATTAATGAATCTTTTTCCCCATACGATATAACTGTTTTTGAAAAATTAAAAAGGTAATAAAAGTATATTTACATTTTTATTTAATATTCTTAATCAAAATAGATGAGTATTGGTAAAATTTACTTTTTTTCATCCTCTTATCTATCCTTGTTTTTAATGACAATAATTATTTTAACTATTAGCAATTAATAACTCGAAAACCACTCGAGATGCTGCAGTGAAACTATATGCATGTTAATGATTCGGGTGCATACATTCCAAAAAATTATTTCATAAATGTAAAACTAGATCACATATGTGTTGCATTATGAAATCCTAGGTAAAGGTAAGTTAGGTAACGGAAGGGACACCCACAATCAGATCTTTTGAACGTACACCCGTGAATGGGACGCAGGAACGGATGATATAAGCGACAGAAACGCAGAATTCTTTAATAATGACTAGCTTCATCATCCCGGCTAGGAGGCTCACTGCAGCATCCCGTCCAAATCACCGAGGGTGGTTCAGAGGTCCCTCCAGCAGGAACCGAATAAAACGCGACTCCTCAATGGAGGCTTAGGCAGCCACTCTCTGGCGGAGCCGAGAAATTCCAGATTGCAAGTCCCTGCGCCATCTGTCTGCCGTCAACTAACACGCAACTCTGAAACGCCCGGAAATAACAAGGGGGCCTCAAATGATAGTAACTAGGAGAGATTAACAAACTGTACAATTTATAAAACATATCAAATAAGGACTTCAAGTACTCAAGCTGTTGTTTGTTATCAGATAGGTACATTTGCATCAACAAAGTTTAGTCAGGGTGATAAGGTTCCCTTTGCAATGGAGCTATTCCCTTATATCATCTCTGTGCTGAGCACGTAATGATCACTTGCAAAACCTTCTTCCAAACGATTTAAGTTGATAAATTCTACCTGTAACTCCTCAATTCTGGAAGATAATTACTAAATATGTATTACCAATATCCAAAATTGAAGTTGAAACGCTGACGTCCAGCCCTTAGCTTCATCTGTGTACAAAGTGCAACCCCAACACAAGCAATGCAATGCAATGCCATGCACTTAAATCTGAACTCTGTATAAGGTCACCTCTCGTAGATGAAGTAACCATGAAAATTATGCTTTTGATGAAACCATAATGATAGGTACTTACTTTTTTTAAATGTTGTGGTTTTACCTGGAATTGTAGGGGAAAATCTGTCCATGGGATTTACTAAAATCGATTTTAGTAAAACCCGTCACAGGGTAATGTCTCATACGGACTATCTTTTCGGAATAAAAATAAAGTTAATATTTCATTTAGCACCGTCGTCGGTAAAGCGATACATAACAATATATACCCAAATGCAATTCATAAAAACGTAGCTTTATAAAACATGTAACTGTCATTTAAATATGTTTGAATTTTTGACACACTATTTTATCTTCAAGTCCCTGGTTTATTAAATGTAAAGGCGTGTAAATAAATATTTGTTTTCAGTTTTTGATCCCTCTTCAAATATTATAAACCTTTCAATAAACTGATTAAGAATTTAGGGATAAATATTCCTTCAAAAAAGCAAGCTTTCTTTTCTTATTTCTAATAATAACATTATTAAACTCTGTATATAAATTGCATAAGTTTCCTAATGAGGTAGGATATTTGAATCTTGTATCTGTATTTGAACACAAAAACTTGGTGTTTTGAACGTATTGCCACTGTTTACTAAAATTGTTATAGTACTATTTCTTGCTTGTTTCATTTCTGTGCAGCCTTAGAGTCATAATTTGGGGTAATTGCTTATTGGCAACTATATTCACTGTACTTTGGGTTCGATTTATCTGCACTGTCTTTTTAAGTACAAAATTCAAACATATATTTACTCATTTATCAATAATAACTAAAGACTAGTAACACAACTTCACTATTTACTTAGTGGGTGAGTGTCATGCTGAGTGACTGAGGATGAAGCAGATGTTTGGCTTTGAAACCGGTCCCAGGATTTAAATAAGATACGTAAATAGTGAAGTTGTGTTACTACTGTTTAGTTATTATTCATAACCTAGTTTACTTCACTGTCAGCAGCTTCCGTTTTTTTACATATATATATATATATATATATATATTTACTCTCTCATTCATACTCTCAGACTTTAGAGAAAATAATGCCGGCTAAAAAATATCTTCCTGTAGCCGAGATTTCTTCTGGATTTTGACCAGACGATAGAAGCAGTCAGCATGCAATTATTTTCACATGCACCACCCATTTTGCGTTAAACCATACAATTACAAAATGTTTACTGCTTTATAATTTTTGAATGAGCATGAGCATTATTCTGTTGTTTATAAGTATCCAATATGAGAAAATGTGTAATCAACAATCATAAATGGATATCTTCCAAACGTCCACTTGAGAACTTGAACATCTCTCCCTAAACAATTCTATTACTTCGCATGATCTTCTTACTACCAATAATGGTATTATGATTAGATTAATGTTGCTTCCACATCATTTTTACTTAGTTTTAAATCGTTTATATATAAACATTTTTGTTGAGTAATACGATGTGGATAGGAGAACCACTTCAGGTGAATATATATTTGAGTATAAATGATGTGCATTTAGTTTAAATGCAATAGATATCGAATGACTGTCAATTTCAGGTTTATTTACTTTACAAAAGAACTTCCTTTTAACCAAACGTAGTTTAATATATTATCTATATTTGCTTTCTCTACCACTTACATAGGTAGAGATGGTGTTGCATTCCACCCAAAAATACAACAGCGATACTTTTTTTTTTTTTGAAATATATGTTTTGACATCTGCTTAATAATAAGGAAAACAGTTCTAGAGAAGCGCTGGTTTATTTCACCCAAAATTTCGATACCGAAATTTCACTGGAAATGCATATCTCCACTCCCTTAGTACTCAAAAGTAAATTTTGTATTCGTTTGTTTGTGTGTGTGTGTGTGTGTGTGTGTGTGTGAGAGAGAGAGAGAGAGAGAGAGAGAGAGAGAGAGAGAGAGAGAGAGAGAGAGAGAGAGAGAGAGAGAGAGAGACAGAGAGACAGAGAGACAGAGAGACAGAGGCCAAGAGAGAGTGAGAGAGAGAGAACAGCATACATAATTCAAAAACAAGTAGCACCTTTGCGATTTTGAGATTTTCAAATTGTTTCTTCCATCCGAAACTAACCTCTAAATAGAGAACCTTTAAAGAAATGTTTTTCTGTCAAGGGTTCTAATGACTGTTATTAAAATATCGTATTTTTAAAACAAAACAAATGAAAATAAACCTATATCTTAATTTTTCTGTGAATGGATTCAGTAGTTCTCTTCATCCTAAATGACATTGTATAACCGTAACCCAAAGGACTGAGATAAAATCTTAATCCACAAAAATTATGGATCACTTGAAAACACATAGTTTATCACACACATTTTTACCAAAATATTTATATATTTGTATTTATTTGTATTTATTTGTATTTTAAAAAGCTTTTACTGACATTGTTTTCCCAAGGAGGAAGTATTTATTCTTTTATTCTTTGGCCATGCAAAACAAATGGAATTTCGAAAGCTGACAAAATATCTCTCAAAATATATATTACTTAAATTGATTGTATTCAATCTCCTCTGCTTACAAAGAAATGCACAGTAAAGGTATTTCTACAAATATTTTATCACTTAGACCTTCAAGAATAGTTTGTTGACAGATGGGTAAGGAAAATCATATGATGTAACACATCAGACTTTTATTGAACATGTTCCGTTGCTTTCATGTTATACAAATCAGTTTTTAATGTAACAGGGGATTGGGTAAGGTGGAAATTAAGTCCAGGTTCTCAACTCATATTTAACTTAGGTAGATGCCTCAGACTTTCAGGAGATTTTGGTAGTAATGGGTGAAATATTAATTTATTGAAAACATTAATAGTAAATTTGTAATTGAACATATATCAAAGTTCACATTCTTAAACATAAATTCAGTAAAACATAGATATACAAAATTTTGGTTATACTATACCAATAAATTACTCTCTTCAGTTTCTTCATATTGGTTTTGAAGTTCAGGATAAAAATTTTGAGAAAATATAGCTAATGAAGGGATTGTTCACATTGATATGTAAAAATGGATTAATTATGAATAGGTATACGCTGTAGCTAATGATAAGAAGTCAGCTGATAGTTTCTAAAGACGCCTTATCTAATACACATATAGGTATAGGTTTTGGAATTCCTGTCACAGTGTCTGAAAATAAACAATTAGGCACACATGTCTGCTCTTCGAAATCTAAGTATTGCGTCGTGTTTGTTTCTGTATAGCATATATCTAGTTATACTATTCTTCCTCGTTTGATTAATCCTCTTCTTTTTCTTTTTCTCCTCTTCCTCCTCCGGTCATCATGGATTACTGCATCATCTGACCGCAGATGGCCTGCAAAGAAGATAGGGACAACAATTAATATCAAATTATATGCAATGATTCCACTTCTACTTCTAACACCCATCGAAAACAAAATTCACATTTTTAATGTGTTTTAATGCTTTTGGTGTTTATAAATAACTATTTGGAATTTTATTGTTTTGTAAATATTCTGAATTGCACCGGCTGCTACCTTTTTAATGTAATTTTTACGAACTTGTTTCAATGTGTTTGTTGAATTAACTTCTGATGAACCTATACCTAATCTAACGATGCAGTGAAGCATTTTTCTTCAGCTGCGACGAGAAAATGTCTAAGCTAGGAACTGTCAATGTAGCTACATAGTTATGGAACCGCCCGCCTCTGTAGTGTGGTGGTAGCGTATTTGCCTCGCGTTTAAGAGGTTCCGGATTTGAATCTTGATCAAGGTGAGTTATCTGGATAAGGATTGCCCCGGATTTTTCCCTCCTTCTGAAAGATGAATGCCTAGTAACTAAGCTTTATGGATCCTGGTCTCATTTGAGCATCGTTTCACCCATTTCATTCTCGTGCAATATGACTTAACGCCAGCCTCGGTAACGAGTCTGCCTCACGTTCAAGAGGTCCCGAGTTCGAAACTCGGTCATGGTGAGTTACCTGGATAAAGTATTTTCCGGGGTTTTCCCTTATCCAGAAAGACGAGTGTAGGTTAACTCTAGGCTCCATAGACACTGGGCTCATTCGAGCACCATTTCACCCATTCCATTCATCGCCCGATATAACAACGTTGGAGGACGTAAATAAAAAAATTATTTAATTTTGGAGGACGTAAATAAATAAAACAACATCAACTTTCTCAGTAATACCTTAGCTATTACGGCTAATGCAGATGTAACTAAATATGTATTTACTTCCATTTATGTATTTCTTCGTCACTTTAAATCTTAGGTCACTGAATTGTCAGATAATATTTCGTCACTAAACGCGTAGATATAAATAAATTTTGTAAATACTCGCATAAAGCGATTGACAAGTATGTGGAAATGAAATATTTCAAAAAGAAAAAAAAAAGTAAACGCTGCATGGATTGTTCTTTCTGCATATTCAAAATTGGAATGAGTACCTTCTTAGTTCCATAATGTATTTAAGGTATAGACGATCTTATTGAACCATTACATTTCTTTATGGGGCCTTTTGACTCATTAAATATTTTAGGAGAGCTACATTTTAAAGCTGACTATTTACCTATAAAATATGCGTATTTTTTGGTTTCTAAGAAGTCAAATGATCATGTTTGCACTTACAGGAATGAACGAACATTCAACTCTCTCTTTATCATGTTCTGCATAATGCTGTGAAGGCTAAAATTATAATTATATTTGTTATAATTTGTAAACAAAGTAGGTACTTTTTAAACCACATTTATTGTTTATCTAATGATACCTAAACCATAAAGTCCGGCTCGGTAGCGTAGATGCTAGCGTGTCTGCCTCGCGTTCAAGAGGTCCCGAGTTCGAATCTCGGTCAGGGCGAATTACCTGGTTAAGGTTTTTGGCCGGAGTTTTCCCTTCAAGACCAATGTTGGCTAACTCTAAGCTCTATGGACCCTAAAATACAACAAAAGTCCTTACACCAAAATTACAGATATTATTCTATCGCTATTTGAGTACCTACATGAACATCTGAATTAGACTAAAACATTCAAAATAGTTATGTTGCAAAACTAGAGCTTTCGAAGTTCCCTAATTGGAAAAAGGGAATTGGTTTAAAAGTATGCATGAGTTTCAGTCATGCTGTATGTATCCATGACTGTAAACTTCAGGCATCTTTTCAGGATGCACGGCTATGTTTTTGAATATATATTCCTTCACCTAAAACATTTGACTAAATATTGCTCTTTTTTATTTCAGTCAAATTATTATGTGAGTTTTATTGAAATATTCTATTTTATATATGCCTAATAGAAAGTGAGGTTTTTGCAAATATAACTTTTTCATTTTCACTAAGCATTATAGAATTAAGTTTTCAATATTATTGAAATGTATTATGTCGATATAAATTTTGCCACATTTTGAGCAGTATGCCTCAAAATGCTAAGATGACACAAAGTATAAACTAATGACTAACATAGGTAGAAGTAGATACTTATTGATCTGTTTTCTAAATGTTTACATGCAGAATAATTACTTCTAGCTAGTATTTATAAAAATGAATAGCAAATTATTTCAAAGACTATGTTATGTAATTAGGTTTAGAATAATTATGATAGCATAAATATGTGTATAGTAAATGGTACCAGTTTTACACACAATGTTTTTAAATCCAACAGTAACACAGGTACCTCTGTCTGCGATGTTCTCGTTTTTTAATGAATGAAAGAATGATTGAATAAATGAATGTATTTGCGGTGCATATTCCAAAATGTTATAATATTTTTTTTTTTTTTTTTTTTTTTTTTTTTTTTTTTTTTTTACAATTTACAACTTTAGGCTACATTTATTTGTCTTTACCTTGCTGCTATCTTGGCTTACATGACACACAGGTCTTCTGCTCTGCCAGGTAGTTCTTAAATCTCACACTTCTTTGCTACTTAATTAGCTCCTTTCATCCCCCCCCCCCCCCCATCTTCCTATCTTATATTCTTTATAATTCTTGCCCATTTTTCTTTTACTTTCTGTAAGAACTCGCCAATACTTCTTACCTTCTTTTCCTCCTTTTCTGTTAACATTTTTATATCTACTATCCTCTTCTCTACTTTCTCCCATTTTTCCTCCCACAACTTTTTTCTCCTCGCATTCTGTTACGTTGTGTTCTAAACTTTCTTTACCACCACACAAATCACAATTTCCGTTTTCTGTATCTCTTATCTCTCTTAGGAATAGTGTTCCTGTTCTCATCCAAGCTAACCCTTAATAAGCGCTACATAATTGCTAGGTTTTTGTTTGTTTGTTTGTTTGTTTGCTTGTCCCAAAGAAGGTTACTCACTCTCATGCAGTCCTGTACTCATAAACAAGTTATGTTGTTTGAAACTTGCATAGTTGTTTCTTTATGGCATTCTTCTCTATAACTTGCCCTGAAATTATGATATAGGTAATAAATTTATTGAAAGGACATGAATGTAATATCCCACAGTGCTCCTAGTGAGAACTCAAGATTGCCCGAATGAGCAATTGCAAACGTTCATAAAGACTAATAACAAACTGAATGGCTTTTGTAATAACGATAAGTACATGGTATTAGTTACGGTCGTTTTGCTTCCCTTATTTAATTAAAGTTTATAGATATTACCATTCTGAGTATTCTTTCTTGTGTTTATTTTTTTAAGAAAGCAGGTAAGTCATTATACTTATTTTTTTAGTTATTTTTCATCGTGTAGTCATTTGTGTTTGTACGTGAATACAATTAACAGTGATCAATACACATTAAATGTACTACTTTAATTTTAATATGGCAGAAATGTTGTATGTAGCTGATGCAGTAATGGAAAGTACATAATTCTGCTTTAAATCGTATCAGAACCGATATTATAACAAGTAATGAATAAGAAATAAGAAAAGTTTCTCCGAATTAATTTGGATCTCTTTACAGAAACATGAAATATTCTAGTATCCTTTGGTAAATGCAAATTTGTCCTGCGCCATGGTGTAGTGGATTAAGGCTGCATGCCTTGGCCCCTGGTCACGGAAAGCGGTCCGGGTTCGATCCCACCCATGGGGTGCGGATTTTAAGTCCCAGGTATAGGACCGGTGCCCACTCACCATCATGAGGCAAGTGAGAAGCTTACGTTAGCTGATCGGCCCTGGTCACGAAAACCAACATTCCGGCTGCGGGATACCGAGATGCTGATCACATCTCCTTCCTATATCGGTTGGATGATAGCCGACTTCTGCCGTGCGTAAGTGGGCGTGAGGCCGGCAGTCGGGTTAGTGGGCCCTTGCCCTCTTAGGGCTGTCGCGCCAGGGTTTATTTATATAAATGTAAATTTTCCTAGCCTTCTATTCCAAAACTTTATTTTAAAATCTAAAAAAGGAACTATCACTATGCTTGATATGCTTGAGAATTTGATGGTATCATCTCTGCTCTATGTGGAGCCTGTGTGCCAAAAATCGAGTGCGGAGTATAGCTGGAAGTACCTACTCGAAAATGAGTCCAGAATAAGTTAACAGTTAGTTAATGCCAGAGGTTCTACTCCCAGTAGTCCTGGACCCGTAGGACCAAGAAGCCGGGCCTCCTTTGACCAGGGAGTTACCGAGCTGTCCGAAAAGTGTGCCCGGCGTCTCCATGGGGCTTTTCATAGGACAAGACCTAGAGACTAACAAGCCCCCCCTCCCATGTGGTCCTGTGGACTCAAGACGGGATGGAAGTGGATACGCCACTTACGCGCGCCAACTCCAAAATGGGAAGGCTACCGATATGACCTCGGTGGGGCCGCCTGGTGATCTAGCACACCGCAGCATCCGCACCATGGCAGCTGAAGGGGACGGATCCCCTAAAAATATAGGCAAAACAACACAGCATTTTGTGGGAGGGAATGTTTACCCCTGCCGGGCAGCGTTCTACACATGACATACGCAATCAGCGCCGTATCCCACACTCGCCACAGAGCTGACGAGGGATGTCCAGCAGCTACTTACAAGCAGTCGCATGCAGCACTTTTCAGGCTTCAGTTTTTGGCGTTGCGGTTCTCTTCCGCAGCAGATTTTTTCATAAAGCATTATACCACCAAATGTTCAGATATGTAGTAGTGTAAGTACAGTGATTGTTTCCTTGAAAGTTTTCTGTCCTTAAAATAAATTAAAAAATCACTCCAAGTGATGCGGAATAACAAATAAATATAGCAGTGTATATGGAGCTCCAATTATATGTAACAACTGTATTAATATAAAAAATGTAAAAAGAATGAATGGAAGGTGGAATGGATGTGAACTGCGACAGGAGGTAATGTCAGAAAGCTGCACTATCGACGCGCTCCAGCTCCACGAATTTTATAACGCTTAGAGAAAGCATCGCTTCATGCGTTGTTCCCCTTTTTCCCACGAAAATGGAAGTATATTTATTGCAGCAAGTTACTCTGCTTACTAGTCTTCTGTAATAATGGCCTTTTTGGTAACTGAGACCCAAGTTGGCAGTAGTTACGATCTTGCCAGGTTCCAAGAGCACATTTGGTTTCGACTTTTACAGATTTATCTAATGTTATTATTGCTTTATGCAATTTATTCATAATTTTGCTGTATCACCAAGCAGATTATTATAATAGCTTTCGCGGGTTCACCAAATATTCACTTTAATTTGCAATGTTACACACTTGATTTGAATAACTATAATCATCTCATCGTCACTGGTTTACATCTCTGTCAAACGATTTAACTTTTAAAACAGTCCGATAGTAGTAATGAATGACACGTGTTCGTAGAAGATAAAAAGTTCATGGCTCACTCAATGTCCATTTTTGAATAATTGGACAACATAAGAATGTCAAAGCTGTTACAGATTAGTTTCGCAGTAATGACATAAAACTCAAGCACACCGTTTTAGAAATTAGATTGTGGGCCTTAGGGAGGTCATTAATTTGTATTCCAGTGGTGAACATGTCCAGCGACATTTCGTGACAAACAAGAGCAAAAGTGGTCCTGAAGATGATGGCAGTGCACTCTGTTGAAGACAGCCAATGGGGATCAAGGACACTACATTACTTGTACATGAAACAACAAACAAAAGGCGGAGCTGTAGCTCGATAGCGAACCTATCACAATGGGTTGGTTCTGTGTGTGAATGTAGGGGAAGGGAGGTAAGGAGGAGAAATCCGTGCCTTGGGTACCATGACGAAATTGCAATACCGCCCATAACATTCTCATGTGCTAGTCTTCTTCATCAACAATCACTCTTTTTATGCTCAGTTTGCACTTAGTTTGAACGGCGAGAAAATGCTATTTAACTCTGAATGACAATGCAAAGAAAAATCTGGACCAGCTTAGCAGCACGTTAACAATTTGGTGGTCATTTGTTAGATGGATGTAACAATATTTCAGGCTAACTTTAGTGATGGATTTAAAGACAGAATTTGCCTTTGATTATCTTCACCAGGTCAGTTATTCCTCAGGATCCGTGCACTTCGAAACTCTTTATGCACTTAAAGATAAAGCATTCCCAGCACAGTTCTAATATAAATGAAATAGCATCTCACGCTAGCCTTCCAAAAACTAGCTGGACCGAACTGCCATCTGACGGTCTACTGACCTACTTGAACTATAAGAGCGCGGATTTTAAATGACTAAGGGCTAATGTCTATGAAATCCACTAGTTAAATCCTCATTAGTCGATTTACCCGAATAATTTTTCCTATGTCTTTCTCTAATCCACTGAAACTTTATGTAGATTTCTCCTGCAGGATTAAGACTTAAAGATTGTAAAAACAGATTAACATGTGTCCAACTACTTCGCACACCCCTGTACGAGATAAAATATTCTTAAAAACGCCTATTCCTCTACCTACATCATGTTATTCGACATAAACATGAAAAATTGTTTGAATTTATATTGACCTACATTATCAACATAATAGGTTTTTGGAAGTTAAATATTTTATGAGATGTGCTTATTATGTGTTGCTTTGACACTCATTTTCTTTGCATGGCCAGGTCATAAAAAAGAATAGCGACTTCTTGTTTGAGAAAAATATCTTTTTGCAACACTTGATTTGTATGTCATTGTCACCAGGTATTTGGTTGTGTAAGCTCATATAACCCCTGGTTTTCCGTGTATATATGACTCTCTGTTCTCTTATATGTCTAGTTTCCATTTCTCTAACCTTAATTGTTACCTATACTTAATAATTCTTAACCATTTCTCTCTAACTTTCCCCAAATAAACACCTATATTTCTTACTTATTTTCTCTTCTTACATTATTTTCTCTTAGTGTTCTCCTATTAGAAGTACATCTCCCCCCTCCTTAAAACTCTTCCACTTTTGCTGCCAAATTTGTTCTCTTCATACCTTTGTTTGTTTGTAATATATAGTGCGATCCATATAAACCTGAACCATTTCAATAAGCCATAACTGTTGTACCAATAATAGGAGACACGTGCAACTTTGGAAGATTACACTACACTGTCTACGTCTCAGAGAAAATGTTGTAAGTGTCCTCCACCAGCATCTATACATGTTTGCACTCATCTCACCATATTCTCTGAAGTTTTAGGGAGAGTATCCTCGCCAATGATACTTATTTCGGTTCGAATGGATTCCTTGAGAACATCAATTGTCCGTGGCCTATTCTTGTGCACTGTATTTTTTAAATACCCCCTCAAGAAAAAATCCGGCGAGATTAGATCAGGGGACCTGGGGACCCACAGACGTTTTCAGATTATTCGATTATCAAAGAAACCGTCTAGAAGTTCCATGGTGTCATTAGATATGTGGCACGTTACTCCATCTTGCTGGAAGTAGCCTTCTTTCAATTCGATATCATCCAGCTGCCCCACAAATGTATTGAAGATACCCATATAAACTTCAGTGTCTACAGTCGTATCAAAGAAAATGGACATTTAAGACTGTTAAGTGTCAACAATTGTCAACAAGTGTCAACAAATGCAACAAATACAACTAACCTGATATAAACACTAAACTCCATAGTGATTTGTCTCAGTCTCTTAAATGTCAAGTGCACTGGTTTCCTCTCATTGTGGAATAGGTTGTTGTGCAGTACAAACCAGTTCCCTATTTTACAAGATTATTTTAATGTAATATATTCATATACGAATTGTCAAATTTACATTTTTATAACCCTTATGAATAAAATATATTACCGACGTAACAGAGTTAATTCATATGTAAGGGAAGCAAAGACCAGGGAGGAAGCTGCTATGGTTTAACCCTTTAGAAATGATTTTGTCTGTTAACGACCTTGTCAACTACCAGGTCCAATCAGCGCCGTCGATGTGCCGGAATTTTGTGCTGCAAGAGTTAATTTTATATGTCAATAAACCCAGTGACATGGGTTTGGACCCGCGACCTTGGGATGAGCAGACCAGCGCCTAACCAACTGAGCTTCCCCCTCCGACACGTTTTAAACTTGTTTTAGTAGATGAAACAGGTTTAACTATTTGCTTCTTATTGAAATAAGCGTTACAAAAATGCCTTTAGTACACACCTCAAGTACAATGGAATGCTTACGTGAGCGTTAAGCGATTTTCAAATGTTTGGTTAATATATGCTAGCTTTGAGATATTGCACAAGAGATAAAGTGGAACATGACTTAGAAATTGTGACAAATACGAAGTGTTTAAAAATTAAAAGTAATATGAATTTTGTTCATTGAAAATTCCATAAAAATAACTGTATGAAAAACTATTTATTACAACAAGATCTATGGTTTCTGTGTCGTAAGATTTTACTTTTATTCTATGTGTTATGGCTTACACACTAAAGTATATAGATTTATGCAACATTCATTCTCAAAATTGGACGTCACAGGCTATTCACATACATACAAATGACGTGAAACAGGCTAATAATTTTGATTAAGATAGATCCTATATATTGATGATAATATTTATCTATACGTATGTACAAATATTGAATTTTCAGAGGTTTTTAGTTTTACGTCCTCCGACGTTAAGTCATATCGGACGGTGAATGAAATGATGCTCAAGTGTGTCCAGGGTTCGTGGAGCTTTAGAGCTACCCGATATTCATCTGTAAGGATAAGGGAAACCCCGGGAAAAACCATCACGCTGACCGAGATTCGAACTCGGGACCTCTTGAACGTGAAGCAGACAGCAGGCGAGGCAGGTGAATTTTCTGCGAATAACTTATTTGAAGAATGAAATATATTAATCAGTGTCATTTGGAAAATAGATCGTCATAATATACACAATTTAATGCAAAACACAATACAGCAGTAACCATTTCCGGGTTATTCACTGCTCTGTATTTGATTGTTCGATCACTTTATGATAAAATATCTGAGATGCTAAGTTATAATTTTTCTGCTTTACTTGAATCATGTTAAGCGTAAGATGTAATTTCAAGGCCAATATATAGTGACTCACATTTTAAGCCTTAGCCGTCTCTTCAGTCTCTCTCTCCCTTTGTACCTACAACGAAACCATCTGTGCAATGTTTTTCTAGGTTAGCATGAGATAGCCCAAAAACTGAGCTCAGTACTCATTTTGGAGTGCTGTGTAGGCGAGATAGAAAAACCAAGAATGTGGGCCCAGAAAGATATGTGAATGCAATGAGTATATTATCTATTTTCACTGCTTTTGAAGAGGTCCATCCTATCTTGTAGGTGAGCCAGAGTATCCTTTTCAATTTTTTTAATTTACGTCCTGCAATGTTAAGTCATATCGAACGGTGAATGAATTGGGTGAAATGATGCTCAAACGAGTCCAGGGTCTGTGGAGCTTAGAGTTACCTGACATTCATCTTGAAGGATAAGAGAGACCCCCGGAAAAAACCTCATCCAGGTAACTCACCCTGACCGACATTCGAACTCGGGACCTCTTGAACGTGTGGCAGACATGCTGCCATCTACGCTATCGAGGCGGGCATCGTTTTTCATGACGTTAATATGTACAACGATAGATGTCAGCGTTGGTTAAACACGGTTAATGTTTAATAACTAAATTAATGCCGTTTAATTTAAGTATTCATGAGATTTACTGATAGTTTATTGGAATTTTATAACTATAGGCACTTAATATTTGTTTAAAGCATATTTGTTATACAATATAGCCCCTTTTTTCTTTGAGGGCAGAAAGATTTATATCAAGTTATAACATATCCCTTTATGATCCAAAATATGAATTTATCTTAATTGTCAATAATTCTTATAGGCGTGTTTTCTTAAGCATCCAGAACGTGCCACTACCTAATCCTTATTTAAAAAATAGTTTGCTCCGTGTCTCTTAACGGTCACGGGACGTTATCACCTCTCATTGGCTGCTGTTATGGTATAGACTATTGTGTGCTAAAAATGAGTTCGTTATTTAACAAGGTGATATATCTTTTTATGTTCGAAGAGAATTGTCAGAGTTATATTTTCATAACCGTTAAATATAATCTGCAACAGAGTTAGTTTATCTGGAATGCATGTTAATTCTTAACACGAAATAAAGAGGAGGATCCTTTGCTTCAAACCTGCCTCTTGCGATAACTGACGATAGTACGTGCGTTTATCAGAAAGCATTAGCCAATTAGTATAAAGGGGAAGGCAGTGGCACGCGGAGCGATACAGTCAGCGGGGCAAGGTTATTTAAAACAAACCTTAAGTATTTCTATTTTTCAGTAGATGTGTACACATAATCCTAGGATCACCCATTTAAAATAGTTTATTACATATATAACTATCCACGAAGTTTTTGTACAGAGCAAGAAGTTGGTTACAGAAGCAAAATCAGCTTTTTCATGTGTTTCTGATTTTAACTGGAAATTACTGTGGCTGTGGTTTGAGTTATTCGTCTACCCGAGGCAATCATTTCATATTAAGTATGGATTTGAGTATCAGATTCCAATTCAAATCTTTTTATTCAACACGGACGAGGCAAATCGGTGTTTATCAATGTTGATTGGCAAAGTGACATAACGTCCCCAGAGGGCGCACGTCCCCGACCTTATGAATGTTACATTTGTGTTTTCTGTTTGCCCTCCACATGTAAAAGGCACAAGTACCTCAATTATACAATAAAGAACATGGCCATTTTTTTGCGGAATCACAATTTTTCTGCCACGAGAACTACAAAGCATTTGTAACAAGCACTTTAGGGCATAATGTTTTAGAGCTGTCTCGTATTTTGAATATTTGTGCGACCTCACGCAGCATCATATTTTAGCGAGGGAAGGACAAACAAGCGTATAAAAAAACCGTTACGCCTTGTACACATTTTTATACTTCTAAATGACTCTCCGTAATTTTTTGTAAACACGACCTCTGCAGCTATTTTTCACATTTTTAAAAAGTTCGCATCCATATGCATTGACAATTAGTTATGGAAAAGCGGATCCAACTTTTGTTTATTTTATGCGACTGAGGCAGGTAAGTGCGTATGTATGCAGGTGGCGGAGGGTAAATCTGTGTACACAAAAAAATTGTGTTTACCTGCCGGAAAACGAGAATAATGTTATCATAATAACTTGAGAATGAATATTCACTTCGGGAAGACCCTGGAGTTGTTAGTGCAACCTCATGTAAATGTTATCATAATAACTTGAGGATGAATATTCACTTGAGAGTTGTCAGCATGTAATACTTGACTCCTGTTAAAATTAACACGGGCTGCAAGAAATGCTGACGTCATATGCGTCACACTCAACAACATCACATCCCTGTAAGGGTCTTCATCTGTAGCTGGAGGGGTTTGCACCAGCATCCAGAAGTCTCTTATCGGGATGACATAGGAAGTAGGTGTACCTCCTGAACACCCTCCCAATGGAAATGCATTACTGTGGGCATGTGCTTGTGTGTGTGCATGTGAGAGAGAGCAAAAGACAGAAAATGCAAAGATTAAAATGTCAAATAACTATAAAACTTGGGTGTCTAAGTTCAGTATCTTTAAAAGATGTCGAAATTGCACAAGAGAAAACCAACAGGTTCTTATGGTTGATACCAAAATTAAGGGATGCAATGAATAAGGAATCGTAATGGATTTCAGAGGAACATTTTGTTTTTGTAAAAACACGTACAGGTGCATTGGATTGAGTCGTTTAACAAAAGACACGAGAGAAAGAAGGTTCATAGCAGGGATTCTCAGTGGATAACACTTGACTTCGTTTGAAAAGGCATTATTCGGACCCTTAATAATGGAATGACCGAGACTAATAATCACAATGGACAAAATAGTCACAAAAGGAATTTTGATGTGAATAAAGGCAAGCTTCGAGAGGTGAAAGACACACACGCAGCTGTAGTGAGGAGCACAGAACGTGGCTGGCGGCCCATTAAGACGGTCATCTGGTTGGGTCTTCGACGAAGGCAGACCAGAACCGGATAGAAAAGGTATCTGTCGGTTCCTACGTAAATAACGAATTAAGTGTGATTGCGTAATATGCATTTGACATATGATAACTCTGAACAGTGATATATTGGTAACCCTTGGTCAGCAACTTCGAGTTTGATGTGATGATAAAAAAAAAACAGTTAATAAACCAGTTTGAAACTTGCATTCCAGTGCCATTTGAACCATCCTTACTCCCATACATATCCACGCATGCCCTTTGACGGAACTCTTGCTCTACCCTGAAGATAGGCCATACTGCTTCAAAGTTTACAACGTAAAAATAAGGTACATAAATAGATTGGTAATTTTTGGTCGGCAACTTGTATCATGGTACAAGTGGTTTGATCAATATTTTTATGTTATGCAAACTCATTGTAAGGTTTCAGATTGAAATACTTCATGTTTGATACGATTTTCCAGTAAGTTTACCATTATTGTTAATTCATTTTGTACCTATAACTGGTAAAATATTAGCGATAAACTAGTCAATTACTACCTAAAATGTAAATGGCATTTAAATACACAGCTTATGTTTGATATATGTATCAATGTTTCTGAAGAATTAACTATTTGTTAGGTATTACTTGCCGTTGGTTTCAATTATTCATTCTTCACGTTTCCACTTTGTGTGTTACTTAAATGGAGAGCAGTATATTGAATTCTATCCAATAATTCTGTGTCAAGATTTCAGGTGGCCTAAATCCAAAAGAGGTACATGTGTGACTGTGTAAGTACATGTCTGTGAACAGAGTAACTCGAAATGTTCGATAAATAGTAAACTTGATATCTGAATTCAGTACTTCCATTGCATCTTATTTACTAATTTAAATACAGTAATGAAAGTAGATAAATAGACACAATATGTTAGCATATATTATGAAAAAATTTATACTGTTTAGTATCAGAGAAAATGGATCATTATTTTGGGAAAATTTCACTAGGCGAGCTAGGCCATCAATTTAAAATAAAAAAATATTTCATATACCTACAGCAGTAACGATTTCCATATGACTATTTGACAGGGAAGAAAATATTATATAATTTTATTTGTTAACGATGAGTGCCAGGATCATATAAAAGCCGGCAGTATGACGGAATTTCATCCCACTAGAGTTTTTTTTTTTTCATGCAAAAATGTACTGACTTGAGGCTGTCGCTTTCAAGCAATTTCAAAAACCGTTGGTCTAAATCACGTTTTGAACCCGCGCATAAATAACGGAGCCACCCAGACTAACTTAATTAATTGGGGTTGTATATTTGACTTTTCCTTTTTTTCTAAATATATATTTTTCTTTTTTCCCTTGTTTAACCGCTTTTTTATTATTTCCGTTTATTTTGTTAACTGTTTTCCTAGTTTCACAAATATTCACTATACACATAAACACCCTGCCCAAGGCGGGACTCGAACCCGCGACCTTCTACGTGGTGGAACACTAGAGACATATCTTTAATAACCTCTTTTTCCTCTGAAGAATGTCTGATTTACATGTTTTGATTTCTTTATAACTTTTAATAAATATAGTCGATTGCCAGCGTTTGGGTTTCTAAAAAATTCAGATACCGCGTCCATTTGCCAGCTTGACGTGAGAAATTTTTCTTCAGTTACAAATATGAATGAATGTGGGGGTGAATATATGAGTTTCCTAATGGAAATCCATAAAAGCCAACAATCAACCAGTTATTTGCTGCTAGAAGTTAAAACCATCACCACTGAAGTTAAATTCAGTGAAAATTTATGGAATAGTTTGAAGAGATCTTTAAAACGCTGAATAAGATTTCAGGATAGCACTTCACTTTCAGTTTTATTATTATTATTATTATTATTATTATTATTATTATTATTATTATTATTATTATTATTATTATTATTATTATTATTATTATTATTATTATTATTATTATTATTATTATTATTATTATTATTATTATTATTATTATTATTATTATTATTATTATTATTATTATTATTATTATTATTATTATTATTATTATTATTATTATTATTATTATTATTATTATTATTATTATTATTATTATTATTATTATTATTATTATTATTATTATTATTATTATTATTATTATTATTATTATTATTATTATTATTATTATATTTATTATTATTATTATTATTATTATTATTATTATTATTATTATTATTATTATTATTATTATTATTATTATTATTATTATTATTATTATTATTATTATTATTATTATTATTATTATTATTATTATTATTATTATTATTATTATTATTATTATTATTATTATTATTATTATTATTATTATTATTATTATTATTATTATTATTATTATTATTATTATTATTATTATTATTATTATTATTATTATTATTATTATTATTATTATTATTATTATTATTATTATTATTATTATTATTATTATTATTATTATTATTATTATTATTATTATTATTATTATTATTATTATTATTATTATTATTATTATTATTATTATTATTAATGCTCTCCAACGTTATCATATCGGACGATGAATGAAATTGATGAAATGAAATTCAAATGAACCCAGGGTTATAACCGCAGTATCTGACAGCGATTAGGAGGTGGCGAATTAATCGAAATCACGAGAATTAAAAAAGAAGATAAATTAATAAAAATGCTTTGCTAAACTAATATAAAATATTGTTATATTAATATGAAATTAGAGTAATGATTAAAATAGCGGTTTAATTAAGAATAAGATGGGAAGAATATAATTTAAGACAACTAACATGCTAGAATCCATGTAAGGGAGAGAAAATATTTCTGTAAAATCTGAACACAAGTCGGAGAGACAGGAAGAGGTGACCGTTAGCCTCCTTGTTTAAGGAAAGGTTCAATGTCTGAGAACTATAGCCAGGAATGTGTAGGAACAATAAGGTTTTCAAGATGCGGTCAAGCATAAGACCTAAAAGGATTTACTTTGCTGAGGTGATAACGATGTATACCGTTACAAAGAGCCCAGGGTAGGCGTGACCCAACTCACGGTGGGATGTAACGTCAATGAGTTCGATGAGTTTTGCTAACCAATAAAGAAAAATCGAAATAAAATGAGAAACCAATAATAATGTAAGATTTGAGAAATGGGGAGAAGGGTGAGTTATTTTGGTCATGTGATAAGAGTTAGAGTGGGGATCAGAATAAGGTACGAACTGAATCGCAGAGTAGACGAAAACTCACTTCAACAGTCATACTACGAGGGGAAAGATGTGTTAGTGCGCGTGAAGAAGAAGTAGTAAAGATTTCTAAGTCCGAAATGTAGGGAAGTCAAGAATAACGCAACCAGCGTAAGAGAAGCAGCAGAAGAAGTTTATAATAGCAAAGTATTCGCCGTATAAAGAAGTAAGAGAATTCTGTTAGGAAGTTTAGTAACAGGTGGTCGCCGCTACAAATCAATCTGAATCAACGAACTTAGTGAGAATTAAATTAAATCATTTTTGCAACGAACCAGTGTATTATTGAGACAACTGAGCAGTCAACAAACAACAAATCCATTTCCTACAACCATTCACCTGAGGATGAGAGATCTCATAGCTCCAATTAGAACCCAAATCAAAAGTAAACACCAACCAATTGAAATCTGACATGCGGGTATGTCGCAGGGTCCATGGAGCTTAGAGTTACCTGACATTCTTCTTTCAGGATAAGGGAAAACACCGGATAAAAGCCTTATCCAGCTAACCCACCCTGACCGAAATTCGAACTCGGGACCTCTTGAGCGTGAGGCAGACATTCTACTGCCCACACTTCAGAGGCGGACAGTTTTTTAACTTACGTCCTCCAACCTCAAGTCATATCGGGCGATGAATGAAATGGGTGAAATGATGCTCAAATGAGTCCGGGGTCCATGGAGCTTAGAGTTACCTGACATTCGTCTTTCTGGATAAGCGAAAACCCGAGAAAAACCTTATCCGGTTAACTCAACCTGACCGAGATTCGAACTCGGGACCTCTTGAATGTGAGGCAGACACGCAACCATCCACGCTACCGAGGTGGGCTCCGAACCTATTAGATGCTATTGGAGAAAATTTTGCTTGGTAAACAAAATTTGACGAAAACCTTGCTTTCTTAGAGGATGTCGCGTTCATCCAGATACGAAATTTGGGTTGATATTGTTTATAAGAAATTTTAGGACAACTATCGAAAAGTCTTATCAAATGTTTGTGCATGTTGGATGAAAAGAAGTACATATTACGGAGAAGACACCGATTCTTTTTAAATATATCCAAAATATCCCAGATGATTTTCTCTCTGCGGAGTGGACACTTTGTAGGCTTGCAGATGCTTTGATATGCTCTTTGAAAGAGTGGGTTTGCAAAACTCTTTTGAAGCCATTTAAAATATCGGTAGAAATGTCCGGCACTACATTGAGTATTTTCCATTTAATTTTTGGTGTCGCTAAACTGATACAAACATTAACGTATGTTTGAGTTATTATCCTTACAAATAAATTTTAAATGGTAATATTCCCGTAATGGCCTCTGAGATCCATTTAGGTATTAAAGAGCTGTATGCAGCGAGAAACAATAGATAACGAACTTCCTACAGGAAAATGGTGGAGCTCATTATACAATGCAGTTCAAGGGCACTAACTTTATGTTGGTGGATTCTGAAACTTGATTGTTTTCCAAGGTTGAAGTTCACTATTGAGTTAAGTGTATGTACTCCGCTGACTCTGCTTTCAATCTGTCGCTTGTTATAGAATTTCCCCCATCCTTCACATGATCTTACCTCAAATTGGCTAATCTTTTCTAAGCAAACAGCTGTGGTTAAGTAAATTGGTAGGATGAATATGAATATAGATACCAAATCAAGTAACTCCTGCGCACTCTTACAGATTATAATTTTTATTACCGGTCATACCAGTTTTTATTAATTTCAATCCGACAAAACGTTAAAAGACTGTAGCACAAAAAGTATAAGATTTATAAGATTTTTAGAATTATGTGTAATGAATAACAAAAGGTAGCACATTTGACTGAGCCCTAAGGGGCTCGGGAAACACAGGATGTAGATTTCTGCGATATGTTTTTGTTCCTAAGAGAACGTTTTACTCTCGGTAATTTTTTGTAATCCAGTGTGAATGCGAGCAGCTCAGGTCTGTGTCTGGTGCCTGAGGATACGCTAATGATGAGAGCATTTCTATCGCGGGGACTGTCCCGCATGGTGCTGCCCTCTAGCGTGGTTCTGACATAACACTTCTCTAAAGTGCTACTCTGAATCTAGCTTCTCCCTGCTTAGGATGTCAGCTTGGAAAGACCTCAGTGTTACCAACTAATACTGTTCGGACCTTACGTCACCATTATTACATCTGTAAATTTAATATATAGGTAGTTAAACCGAAGAATTCTCATTACCAACATTTAGAAGCTTATATTGGAGAATCCAGGAGAAAACATATACGAGTACAACGTTTTATACAACTCCTATTGAATTCGTTATGAACCAGTGGTTGTATTATTTATAAAAGTAGTGCCCATTTAACTTTATGGCTGATATTCCCTAAATAAATCTATAACGAAGGGGGAAAATCTGACAAAATTGCGCAAGTCAGTGAAATTTTTATTAAAAGCTCTGTATTTCTGAATCAAATGTTGTATCAAAAGATACATGATTTCGCAAGTTACTTTCAGAAAGATGAAGGAATTGCTTCTATTTGTAACGCAAATATCTTAAATATACATTTTAAATCTAAACTGTTAGAGATCTTCTTAAAGTAAAAACAAAGAGAAAAAAGCAGCCATTGAAAATGCTGTTTAGGGACAGAAATTAAGATTAAAAGGGGCTGGCTCCGTAGCTCAGTTGGCAGAGCACCTGCCTTCCGTGCTAGGGGCCCCGGGTTCGATTCCCGGCAGTGGGAATGGGGATTTTCCTCCGACCAAGATAATTCCCCATCTTCCCCAGAGTCTGGAAGTATGAATGAGAGTGTGAATGTGTGTGTGATCTAATGATTAAAAAAAGAAACCTAACGAATACGAGTTAACACTTTCAGTATGTTCCAAAGGAGAACGGCCGCCGATATGACCAATGTAGTAAAATGAAAAAAAAAAAAAAAAAAAGTTTAAAAGGTGTAAAGCTAAGCTATTTACAGAGAGAATGTGCGTGCACATTCTGCTAAAAATGCATGTTTTATTTATTTTCCAGTTACTTATAGTAGATAAAGGAGGTTATGTTTCATCGACATCAAGATTTTATAAGAAATACAGTATGGAGGACTAACGAAGAATTTACTAAACGAAAGTTAGCTAGCCCGCGTGTGAACGACGAACAGGTCGGATAAGTATAAAATTTAATATTTTAATCACTGATAAAGTTTATAAGAAGTAACGTAATCCAAATTTCTCTTTAGCGAAAATAATGTCCTTCACATTTTCAAAATGGCTCTAGTGGTTTTTATCAAAAAGCCATGGATGTGTTTGAAATAACAAAATCATTAATAAAATGTTTATCTCGAGTATTCAGCAAGGAGAGCGAATTTTGTTTACTGTTTTTAAAAACTGGTAGGAGGAATAGAAAATAATTATTGGTTGATAAAAATTCTAGAGTGTGTGCAACTTAACTAGAAGAACTATGTATATTTTTTTCGTAACAATACTGTCGTAACATCATTAAGCTGAACTGATATATGGTATCTAGAACGCAAAGTTTACTTCTTGTGTCAAGTGTATTTTTGCTTAATTTGGCATTATTTATAGTATTTATGCGTAACGAGAACAGAAGAACAATTTATTTTGTAAAGATGCCATAATATATCGTAATATATAAGAGACGTGTGAAATTATACATAAAGGGAGAAAGATATTGCATATATTACACACCACACTTTTTTATATTTTAATTGTTGTTTTTATATCCAGTAAACCACATCCTAGTACTTTCTGTAAAATCCCAATGTACAATTTTAGTCCAAAACGCAATAGCCGGTAGTTCCTGTTCCATCATTCCATTTATTCTTTCTAAAGAGAATCAACTAGTTGGATTACCATCTCAGTCAAAGAACTATTACAATCACTTCTTGATTTATATTATATTTTTAACGTGATGAATCAATGAACACCTCTTATTCTTACATCACATTTTGTATCTCTATATGTTTATGTATTATGTAAAATGTTAGTATTTAAGGATTAGCATCACATGCTGGCAGTAGCTAGAATTCTGCAGTGATGGTGCTGAAGTTCTTGGATGTAAAATATGAACTGCCTATACAGGGAGAAAACGTTGCTGGCATTTTTTACGGTTTTCATATTCATTTTTTAAGTTACCCATATTTTATTATAATGTAGATAAGTTTATTTTAAAACATACAGACCCGACCCTTACCAGTAATCACACCAATAGTTTAGTTCCTGTTAAAAGAAGATAGTGTGAACTTTGTCTTATAATACTTAAGAGTGTGTTATGATAATATAAGTATAAGAAGAAGGAAAATGCATTGTAACAAGAAATAAGTGTGGATACGAGTTGTCATGAAGATTACCTTTTTTACAGACGTGTTCAGTTGTAAGACCTGCGGAGTGCCGCGAATGACCAAAACCTGCCGGCGGAGATCGCCCTCTGTTCCTCCCAGCTGGTCGACTCACCTCCTGCCTGTAAGTTAACACCTGTTCAGTCGATTGTACCAATGGGCAAGCAATTTGCTTCATTCATAAATACATATGCTGCGTTTAGCTAAGTGGTTACATTAATGCAATTATTGACATTATATTAAGAATTTTCTTCTGAAATTTTAATGAGGTATGTAGCTATTTAAATCGTGTGGAAGCTATTTTATCAATATTTAAGAGACTAAACCTTTCCCCATAGATATTGTTTACGGTAATTCATGTCAATAAATCAATTTAGCTCACCTGTATACATATCCTTCAGGTGAAAATCAAATTATTTTCTTTGCCCACAATTATCACTCATGGTGAAATATAATGGTAATCATACTTTATCAACTACAGCATCTGTTAAATAAAATCACGTGCTCAGACAGAATAATGAATGAAGTAGCAAACAAACTTTCGAATGATATACCTATTTACCTAAGAAAGTAAATTTAAGTTACAAGATATCTGTTCTCTTAAGACGTCAACCAGTGTGCTGTCTGCAGAAATTGTTAATTTGTAAATATTTGTAATACACATTCAAACAGCGTTTTGTTCGTTATAGAGGTAGCTGTGCTCAGTCGGAAAGTATAGTCCATTTTATAATTAGACTAACATAGCTAAGGTGCTCACAACAGTAAAGTGGAACTAGCTCCTAACATGTGAGTTGACCCACGTGAGAAAAATATTCTGTCTCTGATTGACTGAAGTTAGGTATGAATTGATTCTAATGGAGTAAAGTGCAGTGCTACTCTGCTTCTAGTTAAACAGAGATACTTTTACACATTAGAATATCTTCGCATGTACATTAAGTCACGTGATGAGAGCTGGTTCCGCTTTACTGCTGTAAAAACGTCAACGATGCTGTCAATTACAAGGATCATATCATGACCACCGGTGTGTCGGAGTTTTGCCCTGCTGCAGTACTTTTACATGCCAGAATATCGCTTTCAAGCACACTCTTAAAATACATCGGGTTTGAGCGTGGTTTGAGCCTGCGATCTAGGTACCAGTAGATAGCGCCTCTTTACTGCTGTCAACACATTAGTTGCCATCTAATTACGAAAGGTACTACAGGTGTTCCTTGCAAGGTGTTTCATACGTTTAGAACTCTGTTAATTGTGTTGCCTAAGTAGCAGGAGGTTTGGTCAATCAGATTGATCTCTAAACCACTGATATTCCGACAAATTCCAAGTTTTTAAACATGCAGTGGGACGATCAAAGTAGAATAGATTGAACCACTGCATGCCTATATCAGAGAGCACTGAGGTCCACTCTTTAACAGTTGTAAGACAACGCTTAGCTAAGCAAAAATTATGAATTACCCGTTTAAAACACGTCGCTTAACGAATTTAGCACAAACACAATGAGACAGAGAAAGCATTTTAATGCTCAGTAGCTTTTGTTTATGAATTCTTTATTATAAAGAATGGGAAAATAAAATAAAATAACTGCATACTAGTAGGTTCTTATGACAGGTTTTACTGTGATCTTTAAAGGATGTAAATCTATTTTTAAAACAGTGATTACTGGCCAGTCCTTTTATAAATTAATAATTTTTATATTCATATCTGGAATATTATTTACATGCGATGATGTAATACTTTGTATTTAAAGGTGTCTATGGAAACAACGGCAATGTTCATATGTTTATTCAAATAATTTTAAATTATGTTACTCATTTTACATTTTTGACTGGTAATAATTTTAAATCGATTGCATATATGATACGAAACACAAACCTCAGCTGTTTGCATGTCGTAAACCAGTATTCTATACTAACGAGCCCATGAGGCGATAAAGAAATACCCCTCATATAAAATTCCTTATATATGCCACATGATAGATGTGTCTTACAGATTTAATGAACAAACAATAATATTTTAAAAAGGCTTAATTACAGATAATTCAAGATATAAATGCATAGTTCTGCAGAGACAGCTACTTGTTAAAAAGTAATAAATAGATTAAATATAAGTAAGTATTTTAAATAAGAACAAGTTGGGGTGGGGCATTTAAGCGAAGCTCTTTCTTAGGCATGCTTAAACTGGACTCAATTGTGAAATTTGGTATTTATTTTTAGTTATTGTCTTATGCTGCTTATATCTGATATAGATAGGTAGTAATGAAAGTAAAATTAGTTGAAATACTTTATGTTGTAGTTAAAGTTAAGCGAACATTTCCCTAGAGCTAGTTCTCTCAGCGTTTTCAACTGATTCAGAATGGAGTGCCTATTTTCTTCAAAGTGTAATATCATTTCACATTTCTTGAGGTTAATCATGATCGTTGCACCCGAATCAGGTAGTCGTGCATATGTAGTCGCTGCAACCTATCATTATTACCCATTGGTTTGGTATGCGCTCCACAATTTTTGTCCCATATTTACCATACAAATTGCTTGAGGTGCAATTAATAAGCTCCGATATTTCTCAAGTTTTAAGTACGTTCGTTTTGAGCAGATATAAAGTCTTTCTAGAAATAATGATGTCAATCTCTTGTGTTTTCAAAAGAGTTTTTCAACAAATACAGAGTTCGGAATTCTAATAATAATAGTAAATGAGTATACCCTGAAACTTGCCCTACTCGAATTTATATTCTTACAAGCATTAATTCTCATATGTTCTTGTTGTTAGTCGAGGTAAACTTTCATTAGATATTTCCAAATTTGTTGAAGGCATGATAAGTACACAGTAGGCTAAAGCGATATTCAGATGTTTAAAAAGCAAAACCCCTCGTTGTAACTTTAAAATTTCTTGCACTTCACCAATTATGTACATAAAAGTCGTTCTGAATGAAGGGACCTTAACGTGTATTACCAAAATATTCAATATACATACTGGATTTACAGCAGAAATATTTTGAAGATGTGATACTTAAATCAAAATCATCAGAGCCCTTCTGAGAAAATAAAGGTAACGAAAACATTTTCCATGTAAATCATACAAGGAGCGAAGGATTTGCTTATAAAACCTTTGTCATATCTTAGGAAGAACTGAACTTAAAAGATCTAATTTGTGATTAGGTAATAGATGATTTTGCTTTAATTCTTCAGTAGTTATTTTTAGCAATAACTTTCATGACGAATGAGTTCGCAATGGAGTTAACACCAAAATCTGGTCAAGAAGATTTAATCTCAAATCAGGCAGTAAGAGTTATTTATTACTCAAGTGATTATTATTTATTTTATTTATGACTACAAGTGTTTGCTTCATCAGAGGCTGTCGAACGGATTAGGTCTAATTAATCACTTGTACTGACCTACAATACAAAATGTTGTAAAACACTTTTGTTAATTAATGAATATATTAAATATCATGAAACTGTATTTTAAAATTAAATAGTCTATTAAACAATAATCTCCAGGGCAACATCTTTAAACCAATGATATTACAATATTAGTTATTTGATTATATTATTAGGGATTATAAACAAAGCTTTGTCTTTATGTTAACATTTGCTTGATTGTAACATTGATATTGAAAGAAACATAAATATAAGGAATGAGAAGAAACTTAGTGGATACCATCAATTTACTATCGGCAAAGTCAAAACATATTTATAAGAGAAAATCACGACCATTTCAGAATTGCCGAGTCTTCGTTATGGAATAAGTACTCAGTGTTAAATGATCTCTTAAATGTAGCTAAGTACATGTGCATTCAAACAAGTTTGCTTTTAAACAGCTTGTCGTTTTAATTTTGAGAGTAAATTACTCTCCTGACATATATAACTCTATGTAATTTATAATAATAGTTGTCAGGACTAACCTGTTGTATTAATAAATTGTTCACTTGACATTTATAATTTTGTTCAGGTTTTTAACTCAGTGCTTGTCACAGCAACGAGTGGTTTTGCGATTTTGTCCTTTCATTGCTCCTAGTATTCATGGCATAAATATAAATCACACTACAAATGTACATATTATTATTATTATTATTATTATTATTATTATTATTATTATTATTATTATTATTATTATTATTATTATTATTATTATTATTATTATTATTATTATTATTATTATTATTATTATTATTATTATTATTATTATTATTATTATTATTATTATTATTATTATTATTATTATTATTATTATTATTATTATTATTATTATTATTATTATTATTATTATTATTATTATTATTATTATTATTATTATTATTATTATTATTATTATTATTATTATTATTATTATTATTATTATTATTATTATTATTATTATTATTATTATTATTATTATTATTATTATTATTATTATTATTATTATTAATTATTATTATTATTATTATTATTATTATTATTATTATTATTATTATTATTATTATTATTATTATTATTATTATTATTATTATTATTATTATTATTATTATTATTATTATTATTATTATTATTATTATTATTATTATTATTATTATTATTATTATTATTATTATTATTATTATTATTATTATTATTATTATTATTATTATTATTATTATTATTATTATTATTATTATTATTATTATTATTATTATTATTATTATTATTATTATTATTATTATTATTATTATTATTATTATTATTATTATTATTATTATTATTATTATTATTATTATTATTATTATTATTATTATTATTATTATTATTATTATTATTATTATTATTATTATTATTATTATTATTATTATTATTATTATTATTATTATTGTTGTTGTTGTTGTTGTTATTATCGTCATCGTCATGGTCATCGTCATCGTTATTATCGTTATCATTATTATTATTGTTGTCTTTGTCTTTCACAATGTATTTATTCGTATACGTAAGTCGTTTTGGATGAAATAATTGAGAGCACGTGCAACATGAAAATTCTATCTAAATTATATACTGCATTAATCAAGAAGGTTTAAATATTAATTTGATATAACGTGCACTTTCACAGTAGTTTCATCTCTGTTCATTTCATTTTTAAAACCATCATATCTCGTAAGTCCGAGAGCCCTTTTATGGAATTATTAATAATATATTTCACTTGTTGTCCAATGTGAGAAAAATAAGAAGTTAGGGGATGTTTGTTGTAGGACATTTAACATGTAAATCAAAGGTCAGTATTGGTAGTCATTTTAAAATGTAGAAAAATAATTGTTACAGTAAACTTACTATTAAATAAATACGTTGAGCACCTAATCGGCCAGTTAAACAATAAATATGTCCTATTCCTTACAACCACATAGATATTAGTATATCCAGTAAGGACAAAGTACCATTTCAAACAATCTTGATATTTTTCGTGGACAATACTATATTAAATATACGTATTCAGTTTCATCTTTTTCATTTAAAGTCAATATTTTAAGTTAAAAAAATAATTCTCAGTAATATGCCCTTGTTGCCGTTTATCCAATATCTGTTCCAAATAGTTATTAGTGAATTCCAATATTCCGTCATCGTCCACGATGCTGGACCCATTAATACTCATTCACACCTGGCCCACACTAAGAAAATAAAATTATTATAATTATTATGTACTTAATTATGGCAGATCAACACGTAGTAGGTATTTACTTTAGCTGTCACTTCTAAGATAAATGCGTATTTTATTCCCATTTTGTGATAACCACGATAAATATCTCTCTATAGAAATGTTTGTGTATTAGCAATATAAATTGTTCTACATGCAAGATAGACACATTTGAACGTTTCGTTAGTAATGAGTATACGTATATATAACAAATCTTTAAAAGTTCATGGATTCTGTAGCTTCAGCCTGAATGAATGAATTTTATTATAAGAATATTTCGGAAGCGTTTCGTGCTAAGATCAAGTTATTTTTGTTGATGTGGCGTCTCAGACTGCTCAATGAAAATTTAATATACTTACTTCTTACTATCATGACAGCTTAAAAATTAATGAAGACTGGGTAATTTTGGAAAAAAGAGTTAGGAAAATGTTCATCTGTAGAAAACCGTCTAAACATATCTACATCTACCACTTAGAAAAGCATAACATTCGGTATTTGTTAATAGTGCACCATTCACAGGCAAATTAATCTTTTTATATACAAATTCTTTTTCTGGCTGAGCGTTGTAACAACATATATTTAGTATGAAATATTATAGATAACAAATCCTGGGTTTATTATAATGCTTTCTCTTCCTAAAGTAAATGTTAAGAACATTGAAAATGTCTGCTATTTTGAAACTTTGATTTGTAGTGGCTTTCAATAGGTTAAAACTTTTTTATTTTAGTTATTCTAATCAAAACACTTATAATTCTGTTCTTTTTCTTACGCATACGTTAAAACTGCATTTTCTAGAGGCACAACTTCGTGTAATAAACCGTACATTTTTATCAAAAAATTCGTTTACCATTTTAAGCTAGATGTTATCAAAAGACGGTCATTTTCATTTGAACGTTGAATTGCAGAACATTTTGGCCCTCTATAAGTCACAAATTTATAAAACACTATCCATGCATCTGTGAGGACGTTTGTTTTCCATTTAGTGAAAGTTTTATATATGTACCTCAAAGCTTTTCAGCCGAGCAAAACGAGTTTAAGTGTATTTGACACTTATATTAATATTTTTGAATATCACTAAGGCACGTGTTTGAATTATTGAAGTTGCATGCATATTTTGAGTGGACAAGAAGTTGGGCGTGCACGGCATTAAGGCAGGAACCGTGGCCATCCTTATTCTTCAACTCGCAACCTGTCTTCAATTCTGCCAGGCCATAAACAAGAAACAATTGTTATTGTTCCACAAAATTATAATTTTAACGGACTTGGCGCGCAGGAAATATATCAGCTAGTTGTTGCACCTGGAACAGGACCCGCGGTGTGTCGACATGGCCCCCTGGAATAAATTCAGGTGACATCTGGGAGACGGTGAAGATCCCACGGAGAGATTGCTTACGCCAATGAATTTACATGAGTTCACGGCGCGGCGATACGTTTCCGAGATATATTCATTTAATGTAAGGTTTCCTCGCTTCCGTCTCCTGCGGTTAAATTGTTTCACTTCCGATGTCTCGTCACAGATGATAACCATTTTTAAGCTATTTAAGACGGTTATGCGGAAAGGATTAATGGAGTTCTGTCTTTTGAAGCCATAAAATAGCTTCATACGAGAAGGGGGTGATAATGAGGCAGGTTGCGTGTAGAAGCGTTGAGACGATTCACTTAAGACCAACCAGCAACGCATTCTCTTAATTCTGTAGTTTCACAGCACCCAAATTTGATGTTTTAAATCACACGACATCATTAATTATATAATTTTTTTTGCTACAAACAAATACAAAAAGTTGTTATGTTAATCGAAGAAATGTCTGAAGAGCTTTCCTTTATTACATATTTTGTTGTAGATAGAACGATATAGGAGACTGCATCGAGTCACTAAATGCTGACTTCCGAGAAACAGTTAAAGCTAACGACAATTCTAAAACTGATAATATTATTCTACCAAATTAATAACAACGAATTTCTAAAATGCTAATGTCAAAAGAGATTATCTGAAATAAATAAATAATTTAAACCTTTCCAACTAATTTATTTTCTGCTGAAGTTGGAGATGAAAGTTCGTATTTAGTGGATAATTTTGTCCTAGATTTTACCTTAATCTCAGATTTATAGCTCATCAATGCACATAAGTAGCCAGGGTTTCGAATCTTTGCTGCGGGTGTTACCCGAGTGCCCGGTATACAATGAGATAGACTTTCATAATAGAATATGTGTGCGTGTTATTGCGCATAGCTGAATAATTGGGTTAAATTTATATTAAAGAAACTACAAAATTGAAGCAATCCTTTATTTCTGTTTATTTTAGGGTTTAACAATGTCAAAGTTATAAAAGTTTGTATCATAAACATTAAGTACTTTTTAAAGTAAACCACCAAGAGTCAAAAATTTTATTAAACGTCTAATAAAATATGCATGATGATGCCATAATTAAGTTTCGAAGAATGCAGTATATAAAAGCGATAAAGAAAGTAATAGTGATTTAAACTTGATAGAAGAATAAAGCATTTGAAAAATTTAAGAGTAGTAAAAAATATCTCGTAACGCCGCAACAAAATTTGACATAACTTGTATGCTCGTGATAAATACTTTGTGTAGCTCATAATGTTCAACAATTATTTAGGTATACAAAAGTCATTCAAAGTAAAAACGACTTTACAGCCTGTTCCCAAAATTTCATACATTACATTTGAATGGAAATTGTTTAAACCACTAAAGTGATCTTTTGAGAAAATAAAATATTCCTAATGTTACTTTTGTGTGGGGATTTGTAAAATCTTGTGGTACATCCTGAAAGGTCTTGAATATTAAATTTTCTACTTAACTAGCTTTGCGTTTTTTTGTTTACCTCTGCTGTTCATACACAATTGGGATTGATTTTTTACTCAATTTGGTAAATATGGAGAATAGTGCTTCCTCTTGTTACTGCACGAGAATAATGATGGAAAACGTCATACCTTCCGTGTACTGTTTACTTTCTCTACGACTTATATGATGTAGTAGGATAAGGAATCATTGATACAAAGTTCGATGTGGATATTTCACCAGCAGTACATGCTTTGAGAAACTCTTACTAAAAGAAAATGTTTTGAAAGGCTGCATTTTGAAATTTTTGAAATATTAACAGTATATTTTAAATTTTCTGTGAACAACCTGTGAAGTTCTCTTATTAAATGTTAAATAATTTTATATCATTGGGAAATGATATAAGAAATTTAAGAAATTTTAAGAAACTTAAAGAAATTGAGGTCTTACTTCAAGAAAATGTAATATTTTTAAAGTGGTATATAAATACATACTTTTGGTGGCTCTTGCATTAAATAAAAAATAAAATAAAAACGTAAAATCTAGAAACACGAACGAACGAAACGTTTTACAAGGTAGTAAAGAACATAAACATAAATCTAAGATATACAAAGATACAATAACGAATATTTCGTAATAGGCTAATGCCGCGTTAAAGCTTTAAGAAGTTTTTGGATTTATATGAACATCTTTTTCTATTTAAAGTGTTACTACGGCATTTGACTTGTACACTTGAATGTACGTGTAGCTTGATCTACATATGAAGATTCGTGTTTACCTGGCCTTACACATTTTAACTATACAGGCGGTAATTCTTCAGTTCCACTTAAACATAAACCAATGCCGGGTTAGATCCCAGGCGACCGCAAAGTGAGATTTGTAATGGACAACACGGCGCTGGGGCTGGTTTTCTCTGGGATCTCCGGTTTACCCCGCCATCTCATTCCACCGGTGCTCCATCTTCATCTCATGTATCATCAGTGTCATCGCCTGCGGTGCCGTATGTAGTAAAAGTGGGCGTTAAACATTACACACACATAAACCAATGGGTAGTTTGGAAACTTATACTCCTTGAGAAACATCATCTAGAGTAACATTAATATTTTAAAGGGCTTCATCCTTTTTGCGTTTCCTTCATCTTTTTTGTTGATATGTTTCTTCATCTCTTAATTTTTTGAATTAAAAATGCAATAAGTATGAAGGCATTTATCTACCTACTTAAGAAAATTGAATATATGCACTTTCATTTTATACCTCAGATATTTATTGTTACAAAGGGCTGTTTTACTGGGATGTAATTTCCAGGAGCCCTCTTCTGTGCTTTTAAACGGGCGCGATTTAGGTGAAAAATGCTACTAATTTATCTGATTATTTTTTATTTTAGAGTTATGTTATTTATAAGGACATTAAAAACTTTTGCAGACGTTCATCTGGATATTTTTACTACGCATGGTGCCCCAAAATGTGTATTTTGTGAAATCTCGGTTTCCATTTCCAGCGAATTGTAATACTTTAAACATAGGTGAGCGGCAGAGAAAGCCATAGATATTAAATCAGCAATCGAAGTAAGAAACGAATGCTACCCCCAAGACATAATATCGTGTAGGTATTTCAGTCCACAAAATATAATTTATATGCAATTTATGCACTAACAGATCCCTAACTCTGTTCGGTTATTGCGTTACTTGCAGAAAGCCTAACATCTAATTTTCTCATTGTCTCTCTATGAGAAATAACCATAGATTTGTGAAATGTTTGCAGTCTTACAGTTTAAGTTTTATTAATACCCCAGCAAAACTTCCATTATTAGTGATTTTCAAAACGACATATGAGATAAATCGGGCACAGAGAAAAGGAAAGTAATAACACTTCAATTCCCCTCTTTCTGTGTTCACTTTTCTTTTCCTTTCCCTTCTGCATTCACTCAAACTCCGTCTAACGTTTTGTTTCTCTGTGAAGTTTGTTTATCTCATTTGACGTTTTGAAAACCGGCAATGATGCTAGTCGTTCTGGAGTGATAAAACGAATGTGTCAAAATCTCCAGTTTAAGACGCTCTGTGAAACTTATTTTGAAATTAATTATAGTAAATAAAAATGCAAAACTATAAAATTGCTAAAACAAAGCTCACGCTAATTCTTTGTAAAATAAAGAACACTGACTAGTTAATAAGTGAAACTTAACATAAGTACTAGGTGATTTTAATGCCAGCTAGAAAACAACAATTAAAACTATCCAAACAGGAAAAAGAAAATGTCTTTTACACTGAAGGGGTACTATTAATGAGATTACTCTCTTATATTCTCTCTATACTATCTGTAGGATAAGCTCATTATGGCTTAAAATTCGAAAGCTTTTTAATCTAGTATGCTCACGAAAATCAGACCAATGCAGATGTTCATTTATTTCAGTAATTCTTTAAGCTTTTGGGAAACAATTTTTATTTTCATGGTAGGAATGGTTTAAGCTTTCATACGAAGCAACACAGCTACAAAAGTTCACACCAAATGCCATTACATTATACATATTTGTAGATATTTAATAACCTAAACGCCGTGCCTTAGCGAGTATTTAGAACACTAAAGTGTAGTAGAGACATCGGCAATAGCATTTACAGAAAACTTCATTCCAGAAACTTAAATTAATTATTGAAAATTTTAAGTCACTGCTTTAAGCAGGAAACTAAAGAAGGGGGAAAAGATAGAGGTTCAAATTAACTAGAAACCATGTGAAGGAGGCTCCAAAGAAGTTGTTTTGTTTTTTTTAATGAGAAGTGTAACATCGGTCGTCTCATTATAGCGTCAGACTTAGTAATGTTGATGATGGGAAATATTCAAGGTATGGGAAGCATAAAAAAGGGTCGTGACCATCAGACACAATGCATACAGGCGCGTTCAGAAGGTCAGGTGGCTTTTGTTTCCGTAAGAAAGTATGTGCTGTGTATTGCAATGCTTTTGTTTGTCAGCTCCAACGTTCCTAACAGTGTCAAAATTATTTTATGGCGATATCATACAAACCTACGCTGTTTAAGAAGATGAACTTAGAGCCTTGAGTTCTAATGTCGAATGCCATTCTCGGCATGACATTGCATAGCTATGTGTTGAGTGCAATACGTTGTTCGAATACACAGAAATCGAGATGTTTTTGTTTGTAGTTAAAAACAACAAACATTATAGCTCATAATATAGACCTATATTATATTTTTCTTAAACATCCTCTCCCCAGAAAATAGAATTTAATTTAAATAAAATGTTTAATTGGTAAAGAATGCATAATTAATTTTCAAGTTGACCGTTCGTCACTGAAACTACTTTAGTCATACCGTCTTACCTATACTAAAAATTCAAAGTTGGTATTTCATTTAAGTTACAACTTTTTGAAACTTTAAACTCGCCTTTATGATGCCGTAACTAAGAAATATAGACAAGGTCATGTTAAATTGCAACTCTGAATATTTGTGCTAAGAATGTGCCACATTTCCAGAGATTCGAGCATGAAAAGGGAAGTAAAGCCGATGGTCTTATTTTGTAGGTCTAGAATACCTACGTAAATGACCTTCAAGCCTGATCAAGATACCTCTGAGCAAAATTAATTGGTTTTTAACTGGGAAACTGAGAACCATAGCAGAATGTCCACAAAAAAAAAAAAAAACTGAATTTTAAATTAATTTGTAGAGGAAATCAACAAAACAAAAAATACGCGTAAGTTAGTTTAGAAAAAATAGATATGCAAAACACATCTGTATGTGTACTTGTGTGAGCAAACATTACCCAAACCAGCATAGAAACGGGGTAACAAGGTTACATATTTGTTTAAAATAAAGTCGTTCAGCATTAAACTTTAATAATCATTATATCCAGAATTCTTGCATTAATATTTTAAAATATTTTAAACTAAATTGTGGAACTAATTATCATAAGTGTATGTAATAATAGTATATATAACTTTTTGTCAAATAGCCAACTAGGGGAAAAAAGCACACATTTACTCCAGAAATTAGCCGTCTCCAAGAGAAAAGTATAACAACAAAATTAACGGAGAGAAATTTGTGGTGTTTAATATGAAGAGAGAACAAACAATATTACAATAAAGTGGCATTTTAAAACTACTTTTTCCCGTTTTTTGTGTGGTATTAAATGGTTCGTGCACAAAAATTGTGTATTAAACCTGACTTTCCGGTAAAATTACATTTTGATTAGAGTAAATGTCAGATCCAAGAATTGTGGCTATTGCTAAACTTTTTTTTTTACATTTCAAAAATGTATTTCTCTGTTATTTTGAATTATTCTTCAGTGGCATTGTTAGTATATCTCAAAACATTGCTTTTCTAAATATATAAGAAATAGTTTTATAAAACTTTACATTCCTGCAAATATCATAAAATAATGTAACTTAAAAACCTGAACATTAGAATAGTTTATTGTTTTCTTAGTATTAAAATGATGATTTGCTCTATTTACATTTAAGCACTATCATTATTTAAATTTTTGGAGCCATTTTTAGTTAAAAATTGTTGAAAGGCTTTACCTAAGGGATTATTATGTAGCCTATTTCTAAAACTAAGTTTAAGTGGTAGTATGCGAGTCGATGGATTTGTATAGTTTCCTTTATAAAAACGAAAGTGAGATATAAATGTTTAACGCAATATCGTTTGTATATTCTGTTTTAAAAATAAACGTTAATGTTCATTAACAAAAATCACACTTTTAATAGTTTTTGTCGAAGTGAACTGATTCTTGCTCGGAAAAATATCCTAAAGTATATGGGCTAATAAAAAATATTGCTAAGAATGTTAGAAATTTAAAAATAACTGTTTCAAAGTCATTGTAATACTTTTATATTTTTAATACATTAAACCTTCTTGTAGCAGTAATATTTATATTTTTCTACAGTCTAATGTTGATACAAGAGCAGTTCACAAACTAAATTATGATATATCCTATTGTTTGTTGCATTTCTAAAAATTAGGAAACTACTCAATTATTTTTCTAAGTATCAATAGATGTATTAAAATTTATTAATAAACTATAATTCATTCTTTCGAGGTTAAGTAACAGCGAAAACATTTAAAAACATTGTTCTTGCGCTAAACGCGGTTTAAACACTTATCTATAATTTCAATTTAAAGAACGTTGAATGCACAGTAATATTGTTTACACATGGCTATAATTTCCAAATTTTATTGCAAGTTTCACTTGCAGAATGTATGAACGCCTAGTTGTATTTTATAAGTACTAATGGAAGCAATATGTGTTTAGAAAACTTTATTCAAATGTTTTATGTTAATGCATTTTTATGACATGAACATACCACTGAATATTAGCAAATGGCAAAACTACACGCTTAAATTTTAAAGGTTATTAGGTTTAAACTTAGCGATCTTCTCCATTGAGAGCCATGTGGTGATTATTTTTATTTTATTTATTTTTTGTCAAGCTATTACATAGATTGCATCTACTGGAATTGACCCAAGTCACAATATGGTAGTTTGTAAGAAGAAATGCAAACCTCATCTGAAGGCAATGATGATATATTACAAAAACACTGGTTTGTTAATATTTATAACCACATGTTTGATATTAAACTGTACAGGAGTAGGGCTGATGATCTAAAAATTATTATTAAACAAGATAATTGGACGTAAGGTCCAATTGTTAACGTTTCAGGTAGGTATATTTTTGGATTTTGCCCTTAGTTTGCATACATACGTAAACTACGGGGCATGTAAAATAAGCAACTCAGTACTTATGATCAAACAGTTGAAAAAGTACCTTAAGCTACATACACTCCTTATTGAATTACGTTATGCTTATATTTATAGTTATCTTGCACATGATCTGAACCTGTTGTAGAGCTCAAGCAGAAATTTACTGTTAAACATCTTTGTCAAATTACTGTATGCCAAGATCAATTTACTTACATTTTATTGAATGTTTCTCGGATCATAATTACTGTACCAGGACAAGATGCTGTAAATAATTACTTTGAGGTAAAAGACCTTTCACTGTATCGTTTTTTAATTCTGTTCCTTTACATCTTAGAAATTCGTCTGTAATACAGTCCAAGGATCGACATCGAACTAAATTACTGGCCAATTTGCTAAGGTCGGTAACATTTTACATTAATATACGGTCTTAATGTTTGGTAATTTTATTTATTTTTGTTATTAACATTCTAATAAACATATTTTTTCTAAATAACTATAAATATGTTAATATGTGGTGTGATGTACCTATAATTAGCATTATAATTGTGAAGACTTGTGCATTAGAAGACTTATGCATTATTCACCCTATGTAGTTAACCTAACAAGTCATATATCTTTTGACGATATCAATAGACAAGTCAAATTTAACAAGTTCTTGTTAGATTCCAGACGATTAAGGGTTTCTAATATGTGTCGAATTTTCTTAATATAACGTCAGACATTACAATTGTGGGCATTAGTCGTGATAATTTATTTTAACCACCTTCTATATCTAAACTTTTCTATGTAGAAGAACACATTTGAAAATATCATTGTCATTTAGCTTAAAAACCAATAACCAATCAAGTACTTAGTTTCTATCGTTTTCGTTCCATCTATTTCATTTGTTCACTCGTCATATCAACGCACTAAATACTGTTACAACTCATTTGTGCAGTTTTGTAGCCCTAATGTGTGGTACCTGATTTCAATTACACCTTGGTTTGTTGCCAAAGAACTTAAACAGAGAAATAAAACATTCTTAAGAAATGTTTTCTTTCTAACTAAAGGCGAATGAATCCAGCTGTCCTGACACAAGGAGTAAAGCCAAGACAACCATAGCAAATACCCATGTGTTTTGTTTGTTTTATGTTTATTAAGTATTCGTGTTATACAGTTTTTTATATATTTATGTTGTGGTTATTTACTAAATATGGAAAATAAATGCACCTCTCTCAAGGTAAATGCGGTCTGCAGAGCGGAATGTACCCTGCCAACTTTGCAATCACCTAGAACTGTTCTTTTAAAGTCTTATGGTTGGCCGCGGACTAGAGAAACAGATACGTGCAAAAATCAAAGCTTGTAAGCCAATAGTATCACATGGCAGCCATTAATAATAATTATTATTTCGGCCTTTAACTAGATTCTTTCAGGAAGAAAGCAAACAATTTGTATTTGCGTAATGATTTGGACGTGATATCTGCTTTTCTCTTCCAATAAATGAAGATGTTGTCTTTAATGACCACGGTGTTCACGTAACATCAGTTTCCCTCTCGTAGACTCGTTTTCTTACCGATGAGAACAAAAGCTCGTTCGCTTTACGCTTCGTTCGGTAGGAGTGTATTTTGTGCAGTACACGAATTGTGCCTGCCACTGTAATTTTACGCTCTGTAACCTGCACAAAACAAACAAGATTTAATAACCAATAAGAATTCGTGATGATCTTTCTGTAACTCTTGAAGATTTCACAATTTTCTCGGCTATTTTTCTTCCCACAGCGCTTCTGGCCCAGTTTTCCTCCAGGAAAGCACAAGAAAGAAAAAGTAGCCCATTCATTAAGGTTGGTAATCCTGTTCATAGGGTGGCACGATTCTCCACCAATCATATCATTATACCGTGAGCAATGACACGGCACACGAAGAAAATTATTGTTTGTTGAAGATCAAGAATTTTCCCATGAGACTGTTGATACTGTACAACGGTGTAATGGAAGGGCTGAGGATATTAGAGGCCTACAATATGTGGCTGGGTGCCGAGGGCAGTTATTTGCTTCTTGTCTGCTCCAGTAGCTCCAAGTCTTTAATGCCTAAGTGACTGCTGAACCTGTTCCTTGATAATAGTAATAGCTTCCAAAATAAAACAACCTGCTACCTGTGGTGTTCGATAAGTCAGTGCTCGAATTTTTGATACCTGTGAGGTTAAGTGTGAAAATACCTTTTTTATTTTTGAACCAAAATTCGGAAGAATTTATTTATTTCTATCTAAACATTTTTATACAATTCATAAACATACTTATAACATATGTATTATTATGTGTAAGGGCAATTCGCTCCTCTTGAGGATTATCCAAAGGTTCTAAACTATTTTCATTCTGCAGTAAATTTACACATTTTGAGCTTTGGTGAGATATAAATGGATTGCTGTTGACAGACAATTTAACTTGTCTCTTACATAGTGTCAAGGTAGAATCTATTTGTAAGTAAAAAAAATAATAATAAAAAAACAACATCCCCTGTTAGCATAAGCAGATACTGTATTAGTACTGATATGATAGGCTTTTAAACAAGTTCATACCTAATCCTTTCATGGATATCTAGTACATAGCCTTCGTTTGGATGCCTGGCCGCTCAAGCGAGGTGTTTGCTCGACACCTGTAAAAGCACGCTCTTTGCTTTCAGAGTGGAATATTTATAATTTCTTAAGTTCAAATGTTTCATGTTTCTCATGCAGATTACACTACAGTAACCACATTCTTACGTTTAGAACGGTGTTCTTTTGTTATCATATATATCGAACCCTATCATAGTTATATTTACACTTAAATATAGTTCTTAAAAGTGTGCAGCCATTTGTTTCTTATATCATGTGAGTTCTTTCCACATATTAAAATCAATTTGTTGATGCGCAATAAGTAAAGTTTGTCGAGTTGTGTTAAACATTGCGTTTCTTTTAGCGTTACCTTAAAAATAAAAAATCGGACATTGTTCTTCATACTCCAGACTCCAGGGAGAATAAGGAACAATCCTAGCTAATGAAAGTTCTCACATTCCAGCCAAACCTCAGGTTTAGGAAATCAGCACGCTAACCACCAAACTACAAAGGTAATATAAAACATTTGTAATAACAAATAAAATACCCAACTTGAATTTCATGTCATTGATAGCGAATTTTATATAGATAGTGGTAAACCATAAGAGGTACACTAATATTTTGATGTTGGTAAAATGTAATACTTATTGGATACAATCTATGTCAAAAATATTTTTCGTGGCATTTGTTATTTCTGAAATATTGTTTCTTTAATCTTAGCTTTTTACGCTACGATTTCTAAATTAAAACTAGGTGGCAAACAAAGACCAACTTGTGTAGTAAAAATGTTTATTTCCGCCCCTTGTAGTTAATCTCCTGCTTAGTTTGAAATTGCTTCTAGACTAGCTTTTTATCTCGATTACAAAAATGAGTAGAAGAATTATCTATGGAAATCCGAAAGTCACGAGTTCAAATCCCATTGGAATAAAATGTGCCAGGGATAAAGGATGGGGAGAATGCAGGTGAAATAAACGGTGTGATAGCAGTGTATGGATTTTTCTTTTATTCTAAAAAAGATATTAGAATACCAATCAAGAACTTTAATGGTTTTATGACATAATATAACTGTAAAATTTAATATACATTACTATAATATAAACATAACGTGAATCACTATTGAAATAATCCAAAGTCTTGAATAGACGTTCTTTTCAATGTGCAATAATGTGCAATCAAGGTTAATTTGGAATCGTTTCTGGACAAACATTCTCATCCCAATAAAGTGTCTCAATTAAATGACAAGGAGAGGAGAAGAATGTATGTTTCTATGTAATAATATCTTTAATATTTGAAACTTTTATCCATTTTTCCGAGTGACAGATTATTAGATGCATTGGTGAATGAGGGGAACTTTGCTGAAGGGATCAGGACTCTATTATTTTTGTTGCATTCGTATGTCATTTAGATAAAAAGTGTAAAAAGTATTTCATCTGCCATTTCAGAGATGTCCATGGTTTCATTATTATTCCTTGTGATCAGATAATACTTTTCCTAAACTTCCACTGCTCTGGAGTTTACAATAAAATTAACGATTTAATCATATGTGGTGTAGATGAATGAAATGCCAGAGCACAGATGCGCTTTATTCTTCTGTTTGTGAAGTAAATAATGAACCCAGCATAAAAAGCGGCTGGAAGTGAACAAGGTTTCCAAGGAAAGTGCGCACGTTCACGAAAGGAATTAGAAATCAGATGAAGGAAGGACCAGTCTGGGAAAATGAGAATTCTATCCGTATGCATAGCCATCAATCTGTCCAGGCACGGCAAGGGCCTTGTCCATCAATCTGCAGGCTGTCGCGGCCTGCTACCGCACACATACAGGTCTAGATGTCGGTTGTCGTGGTCGCTCCTGCCCGCAGGATCCTGTCCAACTTTCCACATTCCTGGACCTACAATTGCTGCATCTAATTCCAGTACGAGTACCCCCAAAGAAGTTACTTTAAAAACACTTCAATTGCCGTTTAAATAACATTCCTATAACAAAACTGGAACACAATATCATGACGTAAACACATTTCATAATGTTTGGCAAATTTTTAAAATTTAAATTTGGAGGACGACAGCACTGGTTATGAGTTGTTAATAGCTGTTCTTCCAGTTTTGGGCAAAATCTCTGGAAAGACTGAGGGTGTAAGCTCTCCTTGAGACTACTTACTCCGACAAAAGCATTTATCTGTTAAATTACTCGTGATAAATATACAATATAATAGTAATTATTATATAAATGTTGAATAATAGTCGTAGAAGTTCTCTGACTCTTTTAATTTAAAATCCAGCTAGTTATGAAAGTAGCTAAATTTCAAAGGCATTTGTTATGATAATTTTAACAGTTTTCTAAAAACGAAATCCGATGCAACTGAAGAGTAAACAAAGGTAAAATTTGATCAAAATCGTTTAAGAAGTGAATACTTTGTAATATGTGATTATAAGTTAAACAAAGTCTTCGATTTCATAATCCGAATTTGTTATATATTCATCTTTAATGAACAAAATAACACTAGGTGACGTCTAAACATCCCTATACAAGAAGCCAAACATCCCTTTAGAATTTCAAAAACTGTTTTTTCCCTATATGCAATTTTTGTCGATTTTGTTGATCGTTTTTAGAAATGTTACAAGTTACGAAAAACAGTTATATAAATAAGACTTTTTAAAGCTGCTTAGAGATCAATAAATGAGCTATTTCCAAGATGTTTCTTGACGTTCGTCTGAATAAAAATGTATATTTAACTAATATAATTTTATTTCTTCATAGCGTAGAGCGAATTTGGGAAATATTATAATTGTTAATTAAATGGTCAATATCATTAAAACACTGAATAATATTTTTCTTGCGTAATGATATGCCATTCAAAAATTAGTTCATTGTGGAAAAAGATTAGCTTGAAAAATATTTGATACCTAAGTTGTTACAAATAAAGAAAAACCTTCTGTTTTTCATGAAATTCTCAGCTTCTTCGCTCGTCTGTCTTAAATGGGTCCAGTTACATATAAGTGATGTGGGGAGACAAGGTTTATCTTTCAGTATTTAGGAAAAATGTTATGTTTTTATAATTTTGTAAAATACCTATATTAATAGAAGTTAAAATTTCAAAGAAGTTGAGAATAAGTACATGCAAATTTTGTTACACTTCCTCTAAAGCTGCTATGTGAGTCATGAATCCATAATTTTGGAATTACATGTTTCTTGGATACTAATTTGTAATCTAAACAGCAAAAGAGCAATTATTTTTATTTTTATGCCAGTTACTTTCAGTAGATAGTTAAAGTAAGTATCCATTGCATTTAACCCAAGAATTCGATGCATAAATTTGCCACAGTTAAAACATTTTCAGTTTCAAGGTTTATAAATGCAAACTGTATACCTAGGTCTGATAGTGCTTAAGCACATGAGGCACATATTCGTTAACAAAAAGCCTTAAACCTAAACTACTGTTTACATAAAACTGTATTTTTATTTCCTAAAAAATTCGATAAATACCTTAAGTTTAAGATGTTTATTTGACTAATAAAATCTAAGATTTTCTATGAATGGAGGATGAGGTTCTCATTTTTATTGAATTTGTATAACTATGAATTCCTAATAAATCTATAAAGATTATTTGACATGAAATATATGCAAATTCTAATTCAGCATACTATTTGTGATTTCTGTCTGTTATTATATACCGTCAGTCTTTTTGAAATATTTCATTCGTAACTATATTTAAAACATAGGACGGAAAAAAATATGTTAAGATTTATATTTTGCTTATTCTCTTTTCCGTCGCAAGATATTGTTATTACACCTTCTTTGGCAAACATTTTATTTTTTTCTGCGTGTTAAATACAACTAAGTGTTTAATGATTAATGATAAAGTATTTGTAGAAAAATGTGCGCAGTGACAAAGCAACGAGAATACAAAGTATTTAAGATATGTTGTTACATTATAATAGGCAAAGTATTTGCACCATTTTACATGTTATATTTAATTGGTAAAATATTGAAAGTCAGCCTGCCTCGGTAGCGTAGATGGTAGCGTGTCTGCCTCACGTTCAAGAGGTCCCAAGTTCGAATCTCGGTCAGGGTGAGTTACCTGGATAAGGATTTTCCGGGGGTTTACCTTATCCTAATAGACGAATGTCGGGTAACTCTAAAGCTCCATGGACCCCTGACTCTCATTTAAGTATCATTTCACCCATTTTCATTTATCGTCCAATATGACTTAACTTTGGAGGACGTAAATTGAAAAAAAGCCAGTATGTTAGTGTTTATTTGAATCTGTCTTAAGATACCTAATCAGTTAATTAAGCCTAAAAGTAATTATGATATTTACTTATTTTAAATGCTAAGCAAGGTTAAGTAGTGTAAATGAAATTCATTACAAAGAGAGTTGGTATTACAGGACATGTATGGTCCTTTCTTATTTCACCAAGGAACAATATTTTTTTACATTAAGACAAATACATTTTCTTGACTTTCTTGGCAAAATGCGCAGCCACATTAATATTCGAAAGAAAGATAAAGACGAAGCTGCACTTTTCTTAGCACTCAACGTCTATATTTAAATTAGCACGTTTAAGAGATGTGCTGAATTATGGGGTTGGGTTAAGAGAACGTTCTTCCTTATTTTTTTTATAAGGCTGTCGCTAGGTCGGTCGCGGCAAGGGGAGTCACAAATAAGCTGATATCTCAAGTTCTGATCGTTCATTTCCATACAAGGACCCGCCACGTCTTTGCATTTCCTTTTTACTTGTTTTTAGGCCCTATTCTTCCAAAGCTTTTCCTTTGCGACCACTCGCCAACAAAAGGCAAAACGTTCGTGAATTAAATTATCGTGTGACACTTGCGCTTCCGAGATCATTTCTCACCTACAGCGTTATTCACTTGAAACCTTTTAGTGAAATGGGACTGAAAATGAATAATAAAATGGAAACAAATATTTCCTGATGAAATTATCTTTACGTCGACACGGGTTTTTGCTAGATATTGAGTAATTCAGAGACTTACTCTAAGAGGCCATGCATTTAGTTGCATATCATTTATGATGGAAAACATATATAATTTGCTACTTCATTATTCTAATATGTTAGTTTTCGTATTTAATTCCTCTAAAGGATTAAAATCATACACTCCTAACTGTTTAGGTGAAAAACGTGGAAAAAATACTCAGCTATTGATATAAAAAGTTCTTGTTGCATGTCCTCAGATCATTTTCACTCATAGATGACCACCAAACGAATATCACCGACTAATACTACGGTGACAATTACTAGACCACGTGCAAAATATGCTAAAGAGATTTAGATTTTTCACGAATAATATTTTCTTCTTCTCTTATAGATTCCCAATTACATAAAATATAATAAGTACTAGAAACGATTCACAGGATAGTCAAAATGAATTAAATGGTAGCATGTCTGCCTCACGTTCAAGAGGTCCCGAGTTCGAATCTCGGTCAGGGTGAGTTACCTGAATAAGTTTTCCGGGGTTTTTCCCTTATCCTGAAAGACGAATGTCGGGTAGCTCTAAGCTCCATGGACCCTGGACACATTTGAGCATCACTTCACCCATTTCATTCATCGTCCGATATGACTTAACATTGGAGGACGCCAAATTAAAACTGCTAATGTCTCAAATATATAATACTTGAACAAAACTCGGTTTTGCCATTTTCCAGAAAATAAAAACTGGGAATAAAGCTTTTATCTTGGAGCTAGCAAATAGTTCATAAGCGTTTGAGCTTGATGTCAAGTACCATTTTTTCTAGTACAGTGTTTTGAAATTATGACATTATTAGTGTTTTTAACAACACGTGCACAAACACGTACAAACACGTACTCAAAAACACATAGATAAAATAATTTTTTCAAAATATATGTACTTAATTGTATGTTTAATAAATCCTTTTTACAACATTGAGTAAGTTATGATAAGTGCAACTGATGGAGACTTTGTATCTCGACCTTGTGGTCTTTTACATCTCTGCTCAAGAAGGGGACGCCCTAAGTTCCAGATTAAAGATCCAGGGTAGCATTTAGTATAGTCGACAATCTCCCGTCCTGGAGGTAGGTACATTCCCCTGTGAGGCTCGGAATTGGGACAATCAAGAGCTGGGAAATTGAGATATACAGAGAGCATCGTTTTTCTCTGCCTGCAGCATCCAAAGCATTTGTCAATGCAGGTCAACCCTGAAAAAATCATGCGAATGAAGGGTGAAGGCGAGGTGATGGAAATTCAGGGGATGCAGTTTCTCTTCCCAGCATTTTCCTAACGTCTCGGGGAAACCTACGAAACAAACCCATGTTCAGGAAGTTCAGTAACAGTAATAGAACTCAAAACTTTCCCGAATGTAAGTCACGAACTTTAGGGCCATCCCGCCTGTTTGTGTAAGCAAAAAGCATACTTAAAAGCGAAATGTTGAATAAATAACAAACCTCGAGCTTGTAGTAGGCATTTTTAAGGCGAAAGTGAAAACTTAAAGAAAATTCGTGCTTTTAAGATCATTTACAACTATAATATACCAACGCAGGAGTCCACAGAGGGTGGTGAGAGGAGGAAAAATAACCACACAATACAATTTCAGTATTCCTACCCCATAATTTGTTGTGCTGGAGTAGCGGTATATTTTGAATCCTTCAGGTTATTAACATAACTGTCATTTGCTAGTACAGATCAAACACAAACTGCTTGAAATCGTCTAAGTTCTTACGCTTAAGCATATTACGAACAATATCAGTAGTTATTTGGCAAACATGAAAAGATCCAGTTTGATCCCTCTGTTGTTTTGAGTCGTTTTCCTGAGAAGTACTGCGATACGAATTGCATTCCCTTTGTAATATACTCGTAGATAGCACAAATGCAGATGAAGTAGTTCTGCAGTAAATAGTGAGGAGCAGCCGCAGCTCAAATCCAGTCAGGGATCCTTGGCTGAAGATTTTTCAAGATTTTGCTTGGTCTTCATAGGTGACAAATGCTGGGTAAGTAGGGCGGAGTGCTTTGTTTCGCGGTTATTTCATGTTCACCAGGGTTTATGCCTATGGTACAGTATGTTGAAAGAACGGGCCTTTACACTACTATAATCTCTTTCAAACTAGAACGATTCTGTTGTAAACACATGAGAGGAGAGAAATAGAGGCAAATATTCTTTAACGGAACATTTTAAGCCCTTGATTGGTGCAGAAAAGTTCATTAGTGTTTCTAGATGCGGTTCCGACAAGTTTTTCATAACCAATAAATCGTAAATGTCTTTCTAATTTTGTTTTCGTTTTTTCTCTATTAACTGTTGTACACCATCTCTACAGGATTTTCACTTTCTGAATCCGATTTAATTTTCGAAGATTAAGGAATGCATAATGAAGTTTTATTTAGGAAACATGTTATAGATGTGGGTAATAAATTGATGTTACTGTATATTGTGTATAACGAACTTATGATATTAATTCATGAATATTGTCTTTATATCTTGTTTGTAATCAACTCCATATTGCCTAATATGATAGCGTTTCTTGGCATGTATAACTTGTAGACAAAGTACAGCATTTAGAATAATCACATTTTAATAAGAAATTAAATATATATAAGGCACGTCTATGGATTCATGTATAGAAAGAGCCACGGGAGTGTTTTATGATAACTAACATATTTATGTGAAGCTTTAGTTATTCGGAATGTTACTAGATACGCATTGTCATGTTTTCATACAAAAACTGAAGGTAGAATGTTTCTCAAATACTTACATGAATACATATTTTGAGGTCTACTTAAACCGAAAAAATAAAAGCGTTTTTAGCAAGTATCTTCCTTTATCTGGAACCGAATAACTGCAACATATGAATGCCAAAATTCATAGCACTGTTTTTACATGCCTAATGCTAGACTTTCCGAAATTAGCTGTGAATGGAAAAACTTATTTTTCGTTTTCTCAAACATGATTTTAATGATTCCAAGTAAAATATAATAGATACGTGTACATTTGGGATGTAAGTATTTGGGATTGCCAGTAACACTAATTCCGTATTTTTAATTTTTTACAACTAGCCCGTTAAGTTTTGTTCACCTTGATCTTGTTCAGTTCAAGAATATCTCACTGCAGGAAAATTATAGGGTTCATTAAAACGCGTGCTTTCTTTACATTTTGTTCGTATTGTTATCAGTATTCGATATTTTATTTTGCACATTTACTTTTTCCCAAATATATGGAAGGTTTCAAATTCCTTTTTTTCCTATCCATCACTACTTTATTTTGTTTCATATATGTGTTTTCGAAATAACCCACGAATGACATTGTAAGTGATGCGAGTAGCTGAATCAAAGAATGAGGGCTGGTATAGAAGTACTAGTCGTTTCATTCTTCATAGAACGCATAGATGCTTTATTTTGATACTATGTGTTTACGAAGGTTGGCTAATATGTGCAGTAGCTAAGATCCTAGACTGATGCTCCCTAAGCTTCCGGCTCAAATCTGAAAACAGGCAGAGATATTTTATTATATAAATATGTGGTTTAGACATCCCTAAGGTACCTTGAAGGTCAAAATATTTAACCGATGTTCTTCAAAGGATTTTGGATAAATTGAAGGAAGAAATAATTAGAAAAACCACGGCACTGAATTCGAAATCCAAAAATGAAATATGATGTTGGAAGAAAATGCACTTAAATCAAATAAAACAGCTATGCATATTAGACAATATTATGTGAACTTTGGTAAGTGTTGGAAGTTCTATGAAGTTTCATTACATTCTTAAGGAGACCTGTGAACAAGATTATTAGGTTACATCTAGGAACAAATAGAAAATATGATGGGCACGTTTGTATGATGTAGTACAATATGCCCAGGTAACTTTTCAACAAATATTTCTGCGAGTAGTGAGTAACTTAAAATTTCATTTTTTGTATTTTATTTTGTAGAAGACAAACTTACGAAATTCGACAGTGTGAAATAAAATTCATTTCGCGACGAAATATCACTACATGTTGTTAGTGAAGTTTTCTATTGCTGAGATTATTATTTGTTTGTTTGGAATGGTGAAAGCTGAAATGGCAATCTGCTTATATATAGAGGCTCAGAAGCGCAATTCCCAAAACTAATTATTTGCTGGAAAAAACGGGTTACTCCTTTAAGAGGATAAAAATGTGTTTGCGATAAAATGAAAATAATTGCCGTTAACAGTTAAAATCAAAACTCAAAAGTCTACATAATATGTGTCTTCCTTATTTGAGATACCAAGAAAGCATTTCTATTTTATGGTGTAAGATTGCTGAATTTATTTACTTAATAGTTTTAATTGTTTTTAAGAACGCTCTTAAAGTGTTGTAATTCTTCTACTTACAATTAGATATGAAAGATCGCTTAATTTTGATCAGAGGCCACTTTATCAGGCTTGAGGACCTTTAACATGCCTTAAATCTACTACACGGGACTCAAACTTTAGTTCCCTTCCAAAGAAATCCTAAGAAACTTACTTTAAGGAAAGCATTCGCCCCCCGCGAGTTGACCTCTGGACCTCGGAAACTAGAGGCTGAATGTTACCCTTGGAACACGTGGGATGAAGAGATTACTGAAAGCGTACTGTTGCAATGTAGCTATTGATGTAACGTCACGCCATTTTTTAAATATTACTGCATATTAGGAATTAGTTATTATTTTATTTACAACCCTCTTAATTGCTAGAATCGTGTCAGCCAGTGCGTTGGAATTTCGTTCCGCAGAATTTTTTGTTTTACATGTCAGTAAATCTGCTGACTTGGGAAGTGACGTTTTAGCACACTTAAAACTGGGCCAGGTTTGAACTCCCCGACCTTGGGATCAGTAAGCCAGCACCTAACCAACTGAGCTACATAGGAATGCAATATATTATGTGGACAATGTTTCAAATGAATTTTAAGGTGTAGTTTGTTTTTTATATTATGTAATTTTATGAGATTTTAGATACCAATGCTCGCAATATCGAATTATAATATAAAGTTTACAGTGTGTAGAAAGTTGGGATACTGACGATTCGTATTACACTGAATGCATTTCAAGCACACACTCCCAGTTAGGGAAACCTCACGAATGATATAAAGCATACAAGCAATAAAATGCAGGAATAACCGCGTAAAGAAAAGCGTGTTTCTTTGTCACGTTCTTGTTGGTGATAATGCGCCGTATGACGGAACTCGACACATCCTTGGATTGGACACAAGAAAACAGCAGCGCGTGAAAATGACGACCAATCACGTACTATGATGAGTTAGCACCAACCATTTCGGCGCGAACCCATTGTTAAGGCTATTTATAGATATCCGATGTTAAAGTCACGTGAAGGCTAGAACAATGCCGGGAAGGAAATATCAATAACAAACAAAAGATATAAGCTGTCACATGAAGTGACCTTCCCATGTACTTCTAGAGCTCTGTGAATTTAGTTTTCTCAGAATTTAGTATTTTCAAATATTGTTTTACTTATTGATTCTGACATGTGCTGCTAAAATTTGTTTTCTTGGCGATTACGCATTAATTTTGCCTACAGATTCCAGCAGTAGAATCGTGCATGTATAATTAATAGGGCCACTAGGTCCAAGAGATTTATCACTGTTATTGAACTTGGCAGAAGTTGGAGCTTCTCTGCGCCTCAGCAGGAATCCTTAAGGAACTTGAGAATGTGGTCAGTCTGCCGTCTTCGAGAATTGTAGGATTTATGGTTTATACAGCAATATTTTATAAACACTACAACAATTCTGTCTTCTTCATGGTTCAAGTGGGAGAAATTTGTAGCACTTTACTTTCTGGTTGGAGCGGTATAAAAGTTTATAACTTCTGGCAAGTATTTAATTCTATAAAGTATGTCAGCTTATGACTTCCTTTTTCCCGCCTTGGTTGCGTGGTGGTAACGTGTCTGACTCAAGCTTAAGAGGTCCCGAATCATGGTCAGGTTGAGTTATCTGGATAAGAATTTTTCCGGATTTTCCTCTTATCCTGGCCAACTCTAGGCTTTATGGACCCTGAGCTTATTTGAGCATCATTTCTCCCATTCCATTCATCGTCCGATATGATTTAACGTTGGAGGACGTAAATTACAACAAATAAAAAACCTTCTTTTTTCTATATCTAAACTTAATAATGTGACGAGCACACTGACTGTATTATTCAGTGTTTTAAACTCAAAATTCAGCATTACGTACAATCCAAACACTTTTATTATAGACCTAAGGGAACAAATGAGTCTTAAGCTTATATTTAAAAGTAAAGGTAAGCTTTTTAAAACAATAGATACATATTAACAGCCAGAGAATGAATCGTAGGTGAAGGCGTAAGTTCTAGTAGGAACAATAAACTCGAAGGCAAGAAATGTACAGATCAAAGCAGTTTTGAATGTTATATTGAGCTAAATTCTTTACGAATTTATAACAATAAAGTTTAAAAACGCTACAAATGAACAATTGTTGTCATTCACAGTAGAATCACAATGTAACTCACAGAAATAGTTATTAACATAAAAGAGTTACTAAATTCACTTTTCTGCTCTAACTTCAGACATTTGCAGTTTCAATTTTGTGCTTCCAATCATAAAATTGGACTCAGGATGTTCATTATTGGAGCAAAGCTGTATTTTAGCTTTGAAAGTGTCTTTTCACAGATATATGTTAATAAGAACACTCATATTACTTGTCTTGCAGTCTTTCAGATGAGATATGAGTTGTGTTTGTGGTTCACTAGGTCAATATATTGTATATTAATTGAAAACCCGTGCATATAATTTTAATCACTCGATGTTCTTGGAAAAAAGAACTAGTAAAGGCTTTCATTTTTATTATAATATTGTTAAACATTAATTACTAATCAAGAACCTAATAGTAGACTCGAATATGCTTTTCCAATAATAGATAATTAAATATCTCTGTAACATTTTTGAAGTTTATAGGTGTGCTAAACAAAACCGGGAGCGGGCTGCATTCGGTCTCAGGGTTATAGTTTTCCAAACCCCCTTAAAAAGTCAAAAATGTAAAAATTGCCAAATATAAACTGCTTCTTGGCTAAACTATTACAATATGAACATTGAATGACATTGGTAGACACCTCTTATCAAAGTGAATTTGAACTTCTGTTAAGAATGCTCATAGTAAAAATGCGAGTACTTTATTGAAAAGAATTTCAAATAAAGTATAAAGCAAAATGTTCTATTCAGGTACAAAATATAGTGTTTACTAGCTTAAATTCAACCAGAGAAGGTTAAGCAACATTTGTGCCTAACAACTGAGGTTATTTTAATGGTTACAGTCTAGACTATGCACAAATTTGATTGCTGGTATAGTGGTTACATGAACTTCATAAAGCCGTCTCGTTCTTATTTGTTGGATATAGGTGTCGCAGAATTGTGTTTTTCCTTTATTTGAAAATTATGAAGCCTTATGATGTCAAAGACCAATGTAAATAAACAAAAATTCAAACTTCATCCACTGAACTTATACGCGTAAAAGCTATTGAAGCATTTAGAAGATTCTTTGACACCTCGAAGATGTACTATCAACATTTGGAGGACTGTCAATGTTGTGACTTTTTGGGTTCGTAGAATTAAAAGTCCGAGTTGCAGATATTCCAAATGTTCTTTATGTGCGTAGAAACACACTTCGTAGCAGCAGAATTACATCACATATCACAATCTACAACACCAAGGTCGATGACAATAACAAACAGCGTTCTGATTACATCTGTTTACAACTCTCCTGCTACAACATCTGTTCACGACTGCCTGTTTGTGACTCGTCGCTTCCTTAAACACCTCATTCATAATTCGAGACTGTTCTATGCAATCACTAGATGTTTCTGGGATAAACAAAACATCGAATGACGAAATCCGAACCTTCCAGAAGCGTAACTTAATCGGCGCTGGCAAGTCCTTTATCTCCGCTATCTTTATTTGGCAGCTCTTTGTGTACACAAGCCGCGCTATCGTAGATAACGTGTTCGCGACAATATCATTCCAGGGACAGAACATTTTAGGTTTATTAAGTATAAATATCAAGGAATTTTAGATATTACACTTAAGGATTAAACGATTTACCATAACAATTCGTTTATGGATTGTTGTAATTAACTTCAACGTGGTATGGCACGTAAATCCTCACTGTAGGTCTCAATAAAAGGTTGTGTTTGCCATCTCGTGCAACTTTCTATTAAGCGACAATATTTTTAGTAGCTGATTACTCTTATACATAGCACAAGGTTGGAAAAACACATTAAGACAGAAAATTTTAATGCTAATCGGAATTTGAATCCTGGAACTTCCTGTTTTCATACTCTTACACTAACCAACTGAAACTATCATGGCTTTATACCGTGACAATCCAGAACGAACGAAACATCCATGCTCAAATCACGGCGGTCACAATAAATTATTCAGTCTGATTCTGCCTTTCCGATAATTATTTAATCCTTCAGTACTTTGTTTGAACATAATAACTATGGTTAATGATCATTACGATAAATAACGTTATCAACATAGCTTTTCAAACGAAGCTTCATATTGTGCAATGAGATGACGTTATTAAAGTTTGTTTCCTTCGAACCGTTAAGATTGTAATAAGAAGAATAGAAACCGATGCCTTCTGCATCAATTTTCATTCACATTTTTACTTCCTTAATTTAACGGAAACCTTACTGCAGTTTTATCTCAATAAAATTGCCACGAAACTTTTTAAAATATGCTCCGCTAGTAGAACTTTCGGAATTCAACGTGAATTTAAGGATAGCAATAGGATATAAATGCTTACAGTCTGGTAAGGAATGCGACGGCTAGTCTATATTGAGCAAGTGACTGTTTTATTTAAAGTCCTACATTTTTGTGAACACTAAAGGTAACAAACTCAAAACTGATTTATTGTAATTAAAACCAATTTATTTCAAGGCCCTAGCTACTTTGCAACCATATGGTAAAGATTTACATACGACCTTGAAGAAATAGTCGTGTACTTCAGCAAAAGGGTAAGAGAATATTAGAAGGATATTTAAATTTCAATTTTGTGCAACTGTCTAGTACAGAAATGGCACACAATTTGTTTGGTCAGAAAAAGCAGTGTCTTTTGTTAAAGCCAAGCAGCGGTTGGTTGTCTGATTGAAGAGGTTCTTGTATAGCAAAGCGCTGTGTGGAAGCGGAACATAAATCAACTCCATGTCAAAACGAACAGAGCGCGCTGGACTGGTAGGAGGGGGAAACCAGTTTCCTTATCCAGCTTTAATTTTTATCGTGTTCCCTTTTGTTTTTAAGTCTCGTGACAGGGGGGATCAATAATATTTACACGCTGTTAAAGAATATTCCTGCATGCCTATAAACAAGGGGCAGAGGCACCGACCCCATTACGTGGAGAGGGAAACAAAATCATATGCGTTATTTACCTATAATGAATCGAGTGCTACGCCTAAACTTAAGAAACTATAGCTAAAGATACATTCCTAATAACGTCAACTAGTGGTAAAACCATGTGTCTAATATTTCACTATTTTTGCTAAAGAAAAAAAATAATACACTGGAATAACCTTTATTTTATATTATTTATCTGCAAGAAACAGAGGATGTATTGTATTCCATCAAAAAATTAGATATCACAATGTTACCGGAAGTACATCCTTAAGGCGCTTTCAGTAAAAAACAATAGTAAAGAAAGATACGCTATTGTGTATCCCATCCCAAACTGTCCTACACGTGGAAAAATTCTATGTTTTTTATTTCCTCAAAAACTATTCTAAGAATTTTTATTACAACACTACCCATATGTTGAGAATGGTGTTGTATATACAGAAGAAATTTGAAAGACATTTTTGCATAACATTTCACAAGCGATAAACCATAGGGAGCATACTAATATAGGTACGAGTTCGTATCCTTAAAAGTTAAGTTCATTTCAATTTTTTTTTGGTGTAGATTTAGTAATTTTTTACGTATGCATTAATATTGGTTTGAAAGTTTAGCAGATTTTACAACAGTTGAGGTGCTGTGGCTATTAAATGATGTCTCTGATGAAATTAGTATAGATATAATTTCAAAGCCAAAACATTTAGCAACCAGTTTTTAAACATATGACTTTCGATTTGCTCACCAGGTCTCTTACATTTACAACGGAAGGTTTAATAAAGCTGTTTTCTGCAATTGCTTGATTAACATGAATCAGATAGAAAAATAATATTTCACAAGAATATGTACAGAAGAGATAAAATTGGCCTTTAGTGGTTAGAGTGGTTAGAGAATTACAGGTGAATTTAATACATTACATGTATTTTTAATATACATTTAGGTACTACTGTCAGTTGCATTCAGGTACGTCTATTCTTAAGACTTTACAGTTTCATAAAACAATAGCTAATCCACTATATCCTTGAGAAACTATTGATTTTGATATTTAACCAATCTTTGAACCTATAAAATATAGTAGATTAATTATCCAGTACAATTCAAATTTCTTCAGGTAAATCTTAAGTGAGGACACATCAGGTACAAGAACGTTCAGTTCTGCTAATTTAAATCATGTTGTGATCGAAGTAGGTCTAAGCAGTTGAGATTCTGCTTTACTTAAGGCATTTTAAAACATTTTGACAATAATCACCTCTTAAATCAAATGCTAAAATAATAAAAAATCAATATGGTCGTTCTTGAAACATTCATATGAGAACTCGGAATTTGTTTCTAGATTAATATTATACCTACACACGATCATCCTTTTAAAATGTACCCAAAGTTTATGGCCCAAATTTATATTTAATAGATATAAAACTAGTTTTTCGTTTAGTTTTAAAATTTCTCCTGCTTTCTTTGTTTATTGTTCATGGTTAAGTATGACTAGCCAACCTAACCAAATGACATCAAACCTAACAAACCAAGCTAAAGAATGTATAATCATGTTTATGTTCATTTTTTTATTATATGCTTATTTACTTTTAAATGGTAAACAATATCTATCGCTCATAACGAGTTAAGCTATCCAGTATTGAGGCTAATAAAAACCCCATCATAACAGGGGAGATCGAGTGTAAAGTCTCGTCATTTTTCATGTACTCTTACACAAAAATTATCCTGAAATAAAAAACAACGATAATCACGACTCTTTAATACGTCATTGTCTTTAGCTAAATTCATAAGGGTTTCACAAAGAATGTGAAAATGATCGATAGGAGTATCTAATGAGGAAGGTCTTTAAACATTTTGCAACAAACATTAGAAGATCGAAGTTGAAATCCCACACGTTCCTTAACATTTTCGACCTTATCTCAACTCGTAAAGAATGCAAAACGTAACTGCTCTCATTTTGTTAACGGTGATAACGTGACAGAATAAACGCAGGTGTGTTTGAGAAATAGTGAAAAGTCACGGCTGGGAACTTCCCAATACAGACATCACGCTATGCCATATTTCTTTCACTGAGTAATGGTGAATCCATTCTCATTTAATGGAAATGTTACTAAGGTTTAGAAGCACGCGAGTGCAAAATGAACGTTTAAAAATCTAAAAATAAAAGGATTAGAAGGAGTTTTATTAAAGTGCTGCACTTTTACATTTTCTGTAAACATTCTATATATTTCTATTCTGCTTCTCTTTTGAAAGACCGCAGAAATTACTAGAACAATCTCAAATGTACAGTAACATCACGTTAGGACATTTCAATCTCATAAATTAATTATTAATATTATGTAGCCATATTGTTGTCTATTAACTATTTAACTATTAACTATTTCTGTTGCTTATTGTTCCAATCTCTCTGTTAATTTTCCATCTACACATATTTCATATTATATAATAATTTCATGATTCATGAACATTGTACATAAGATTGAAAACCTTATTAACAAGCTGTGAATTCTATCTTAATCTGGAATATTTGATTAATGTATCAAGTGACTAGTGTGTAATCGGTATGTTTTAATTAGACTAATTACTACTGTCTCTCCTGTCAGGTTTTGTTTTCGTTTTGTCGCTAGAAGTGTAATTATTGCTTTTTTAGAGTCGCCAATCGTGTTAACTGTTTTAAATTCATGCTTCATCTATTCAACTGTTTGGGATTACTTAAATGCTGAATTTCAGGTTTGCAAAGAATATATTTTCGTATTCTATATGTTTATTAGTGATATATAACATGTATTTAAAGTTTATGAAGTGAAAATAAATGCAGCTAGGGTTTCAGATTGTCTCAGCATAAACTATGTAGAGCTTCATTTACAGTAGATATTTCCGTAACATGTTTGGCAAAAAATTATTCGGTAGAGGACAAAAAGGATGTTTATATAATAAAATTTTGTAACAAATTTCTTGCTCTTACAAATTTAAGGCACTTCCATTTTAACAATTTATCGCAATTATATTTCTGAAACGTTCACATTCGAATTATTTGGAGAATTTTACATGTGACTTTATTTCAGGAAAATTGGTTTTAATATAGGACTAAGGAAATTTAAGACGAGGGTAAATTGTGAAGTACCTAAAAATTGTCTTATTTAGGTTTTTATATAGCTCTTATAAAAGATATTTACTTGATAATATGACGCAGGTAGGTATATATTTTATCATTCTGAGAAATATACTTGGAAATGTGCTTAAAATAATATATGAATTCTCCACCACTTAACAGAATAAAGTCACAATTCCTTCACGCCTAAGGTAACTTAGCTCATACTTTGGAGAAAGTTTTACTATATTAATTACTAGCACTACATATGATAGTTTCTTCTTTTCAAATTAAAATATTTGTTTTCTTCACTTTTTCTTTGAACAGCTTTTTCTGTGAATGATAGTTTTATAGACCTGTCCCTTTTCTAAAATTTATTGAAATTAGCTCAATCAGAAGTTGGGATACCAACAATATCAGTCGTATTATCGGTTTACCTTAGTGTCGATATGTTTGGTTACAAAACTCGAGGGAGATTTGTACTAGAAATCGTCTGAGTATGATACTGAAGCGCCAAGCCCACCCAATGGAGCTACTAAATGCTACAGCTGTCACAGATTAAAAAGCAAAATTCCTTAAGCATTCTAAGATGCAGCTGAAGACACGCGGAGTTTCTTCTGAATCAAGCCATTGTTTGAAAATGTCCATTGTTTCTAATTATCTTATGGAGATAACTTTATTTTTCTTTTTTTTTGTCATATCGGACGATGTATGAAATGGGTGAAATGATGCTAAAATGAGCCCAGGGTCTTTGGAGTTTAGAGTTACCTGACATTCGTCTTTCAGAATAAGGGAAACCCCCGGAAGAAACCTTATCCAGGTAACTCACCCTGACCAAGATTCGAACTCGGGACCTCTTGAACGTGAGGAAGACACACTACCATCTACGCTACCGAGGAAGGCTGAGATAATTATTTTCATAAAAAATATCACGAGTATGAAAGAAAGAGGTGGTAAACAAAAATATATCTTCATTTTTCAAGAAATTTTGGACAGATAAAATAAATATTTGAAATATACGTTAATTTATAAATATTTATTTATATGCATTTGTAAATGATTTTAGTAAATCACCCGAACCACTGTAATTTAATTTGTCTAAATTATTTAAAAGCACATTCACCGCTAATTAATACAAGTTTCAAGCGATATAGTTGTAATTTCTATCAAGGATTCCTTTTTAACTTAAACGTAAAAGAAAATTTAAAGATGTGAATTTAAAGCTATGAAAATGGAGTCACATGTTAAAGGTTCATATACAAAATGTGAACCGTTGAAACTATTACATTTTGATATTAGCTATACCTAAAATATGGCTTTTTATTAAAGATAAAGTTTAGTGTGGTACTAAACTTTTTCCTGATAAAATAAATGTAAAACGTCAATGCCTCGGAAACTCAATCATGCACTAAATTATTAAAGCCCTAGAAATGTTCTGGGGATAACGTCGTCCACATTAAAATACCGTATGCTGAATATATTTGTATGAAGAATATTTTAAGGTGACAAATGTGGAAAAAAATTAAAGACAATCAAGTTAATAAATGCACGCCCTAGTTGCACATACTTGACTCGTCCATGTAAATGTACACTTAAATGGACAGAATGAGAAAACCATAAATATATTCTACATATAAAAATAAGAATGGATACTTTACGAAATGTTGACAAAAATATAGTACCTAGTACCCTAAAATATATTGATTTACCATTCTAAGTTTTCACTGGTTACGATAAAAATGAATACAATAAAATTTTCTAATCCCTAGTTTGAGTTTAAAGATGTCTAAAAAATTCTGAAACAAGTTGTACAAAATTAGATAGGCTTCGAATACACTCAAAACTTCCCCTAGAAGTTTTAAATGTAAAATTTACTGCAGTCATACCGAGTTAGGTGGCGCAGGCAGTATAACATATAATTCGGATTTAGAAAGTCGTGGGTTTGGTCCCTTGGCCGACTTTCCTGATCCAGGGGTATTTTCGGTAGTATCCTTGAGTCGCTGGCGAATACTGAGAAGGTTAATGGCTACCCTCAAACTTCCAATCCCTTAAATGGGCTCCTATTGGGGTTCTAGGTCTCGGCGTTGCACTCCATGGAAAACGAGCGCTCTCTGCATATCTCTTCGGAGTCTATGTTTAGTACTACAGGGAATCTGTCCTTTACTCTGTCGTGACTCCTAAGCCTCAACACAAGATTCCAGGGGGCTGCTTCAATAGGGGCTTCGGCACAGCTGTAGTTTTATGTACATATCCTCTTGGAAGTATTGTTAACTGGTCCGAATATTTGGTAGAGATTCATAGGAGAGTTCTAGAATTACATGGAAAACTATTTCATTAAATGCAGTTTTGCAAAACAGCAACAAAGGTATTTCTTATAAATCACCTTATTTAAACACACAAAGTTTAAGTCACGCCTGTATAATTTCTTTCAATCAGAGTACTCACAGTAATTAAAAGTATTTTAATCCGTATTTTTATCCATTTTAAATTTTCTAAGCCTTCATTACAGTAAAAGCCCGTAAGATACAAAACATACAAGACAGGAAATGTCTATCCTATGAGACATTATATAGCTGTTGTGTCAGTCACGTTGCTTTGTATTTGAAACCATATCTGTTCTGGTGATTACTTTGAAACAGAGGTAAGATGTATAGGTTGTTACACATTGGCTTTTTGTATGGTTTTTCACTACATGAAGTTTTGCCATTTCTTCCAGATCAGTGCCTACTTGGAACGTTAAATTGCGAAATGATACGTTTGTAAATGTAAGCAGGAATGTTGGAGCTGTATCGCCAGTTAGAGACATGATTCACTGAGAGTGTGGTACGTTAAATTAAATAGCTCAGGGCAGACGTGGCCGATTAAAGTGAATCACTTAGGGGTGGGGGCAGCGATAACTCCCCCACCTTTAATTTCATGATCTCCAAGCACGTGATACCCTCTGGGCTAGCAAAATGTTCCCCCCAACACAATTGCTGACGAATTGTACATTCACAAGCTCCTAACTTCTTTAACTTGTCATTTACTGGGCCTTTAAGCAAATATACTGTACCTCTTTGTGGCGTTCTCTGACATAAAATAAAGTTTAACTTTGTTACATTGCAACAGAAAACATTTTTATGGTACTCACAGCCAGTTCCAAAAGCCAGCATTGGAACATTCGCAAAAAAGAAAAAGTCCTTGATCTCACATGACTTTCTCTGCTCTCACTGACGCAGACACATGTTCCCCTACCATTTCTTTGTTGATCAAGATAAACTTGTGATATTGCTAAAATATGGGAATGAATGAATTAGGCTTTAAGCGATAGTCAACTTTAAAGAACTGGTTGCTATTTGATCATTTTAAAATTCCGTTCTCTTTGTGTGGCCAAGAGCTACAGAATGAATAATTGCTAACCATTTGAGAAAAGTACAAGTACTGTAAAATTCAAACGAATGACAAGAAATCTCGCCAAAATGGTTCGCTCCACAAAGAAAAGGTGTGAAGCATAAAGTCGTGTATTTTAAGGAGATTCCATTCCTTGTGTGGTAAGATGTTGTCTGTCCCTTAAAATTCCGAATTAAGCAAGTTACCAACAATGCAGAAGGATTCTGAAGACATCTGCATAACTTTCGAGATGTACATTTAATTTATCATGAAAATTTCTGAAACATTTTATTCTTTGATCAAATTAGTTAAAGACATTTTTGATGAAATTAAATGTTCGAAAAATGTTCCAAGTAGAAGTTAATTTGGAGTAATGCATTTCAAGGTTTATTATGAGGATTACGTACAGATATAAAGCATCCAACTACAAAAGTTCGTTTACCTATCATTACAATAAGTATTCGTAAACTACTGGAAATTTGAACAGTGCTTACTACATATGAAGATATGCTATTGAGATAATGTACGTTATTCAATTTTTATGCAGTTAAACATAAGAATATAAAACACAACAACCATTAAGAAGAATATGACATAGTATATATTTGCACAATATTTAGGACATTTAAAATCTTTTATCCTGTTTTAATACGTAATTCAAAATAGTGCGTTTCAAAGTATGAACAAATTAGTAGAGAAATGTGTGATACAACAACCAACTGCAAAGCTATGTAAACAATAGCATTCTACTATTCACGAAACTTTTGGAAATCTTGATATAGCATTGCATTTTAAGATTAATTACTGAGATTATCAGAGGATAGTACAGAAATATAGGGTAGGTATAGAGTGCTGAAGCTCTGGAAGTGCCGCTTCCCCAAGAATTTCAGGACAAAAAGAGGAAAATCAAGAAAATTCATGCCAATTAGTGTTTTATTTGTTCTGCATACACTTTCACAATTTATTTGCCAATATCCACGGTCCTGCGGACGATTTAATTTAATTGAAACCAAATTAGAGGTATATCACTGTTAATGATAAAATTGAAATTATTTTTTGTTGCCCAATTTTTCGATTCTATTCTTTTTTTCCAAAGCATTGGTTTACTATAGTATACTTAACTACATGGATTACAGTTTTTTACTCTATAATGGAATCCAAGTAGGTAAGTATACTATAGTGATCAGTTCCGCGAGCTCATTCAATACTGAATTATTACGCATTCGTAAATTTGAATACCATGCTTTGTAGGTTACTGGAAGAAATCGCGACACTTCGATAGTTAGGAAGCACTCACTGACACATTTTTGTCGCGTGAAATCTCTGTAACATGTGAAGAAAATGTTATCGTTTTTTTTATGTGGTGCCTTCTAATACGAATGTTGTTCAATAAAGAATGATCATAATTTTTTACGGTCATAATTTGTCGCACTAAAATTCAATCTTATATGTTAGCTTAATGTGAAACAAACACGCCGTAGTAGTTTAATTGTTGGTACTCCTGGTTCCCGCCTGTGAGAACCAGGCAAGTTCAGATATGTTCACTATTGCCTACCGCTGCATGGAAGTAACATGCAAGGAACAATAAGTGGCTTTGAAGTTCTGCTTTCGTCTCAACAAATCTTCAGTTAAGGCCTATACAATGTTACAGGAGGCATATGGAGAGTCTGTTCTTCCCTACAGCACAGCTCGAAGTTGGTTTAAAATGTTTAAAGAGGGAAGACAATCAATTTCAAAGGAAGGTGGCTCCGGTGCTCCAGTCACTGCTTTTACGGAAGAAAACATCAACACTGCTGCTGCCATTGTGAGAGAGGATTGACGAATTACCTTAAGGTCACTTTCTGAAATACTGAACATTTCATTGGGTGCCACCCACACGTTGGTGACAGAAACATTACACATGAGACGTGTTTGTGCGGGATGGGTTCCAAGACTGTTGATTCCCGAACAAAAGGACATTCACATGCAGGTCTGCATGCAGTTAAAGTTGATATTAGAGGAAGATGCGGAGTTTCTTTCAAACGTAGTCACTGCTGGTGGAACTTGGCTACATCATTTTGATATTGAGAGCAAACACCAAAGCTCAATGTAGAAATCTCCTTCGTCACCAATCTCCAAAGAAGCAAAACTTGTTGCTTCTACTGGGAAAGCTATGATCATCTCATTCTTTGATATTCATGGAATGGTTTATCAGCATGTTGTACCTGCACATACATCAGTAACTGGGCGATACTAGAAGGATGTCCTGAAAACATTGCAAGTCCATATCAGGCGCAAAAGACCACATTTCCATGAAGCAGGCTGGATGCTGGACCACGATAATGCGCAGCCGCATATTGCCAATGTTGTTGCTGAATATCTTGCATCCCTCACCCTCCCTATAGTCCGGATTTAGCCTCATGTGACATTCCTCTATTCCCTAACTTGAAGAAACGCCTTCGTGGGAGGCATTATCCATCATTAGAAGCAGTGGTGAAGGCTGCGGAGGCGATTTTGAAGGATCTCTCAAAAATTGTTTCCAGCGTGTCTTTGAAGACTGGCAGAAACGCTGCGATAGGTGCATCGCATTCAGGGGAGACTATTTTGAGAAGGACTATCAAAATTATGAGGATGAGTAAAGATACGTTGTCAAAAAAATTGTGATCAGTGTTTATTGAACAGTCCTCGTACAACTGTAACTATATTTCAACAGCATTAGCAATAGTATTTTACGTAGATTTAGTTGTGCCAAATAGGAAATTATTGTGATGTTTAAAGTTATTAGCAAAAGTGTGTGAATTGCATACGTTCTCCATTTTAGGTTAACAGTTCAAGCGGAATGGGCCAGCTGTATTTAAAATTGGAACATCTGAGCGAAGAGGGGAAGCAGGAATATGTCTGCTTCTAGTGTGAGCAGTCTTGCTATGCAAGAAGGATTCCATGTGACTGTACAATAGAAAGAGTACATAAGATCAACCTTAGCTCTTTGAATCATTATTTGCTCTTGTTTTAAAGAAAATTATTATTTGGAACTTCCCTTGCTTCGAAAGCTACGCCTCGCCACTGAGACCTGTACTTTATTCGCTTTATGTTGCTAATATCAGTTTATATCAAATCATTTTTGTGTATTAACTTTATTTGCGAGTAAAATGTTGATGTTAAAAAATAATTATAGATCCAATGAGAATTTCCAAAATAGGTTCTCTAACTCTACACTAGTGGGATTATTGGAGCACTGTAATTATGGTTCTGAAAGTGGATAACGCTCCGATTATAAAGTTTACGTAGTGTTACTATACAAGTTCGTAATTGATGCACGACCTTCAAACCGTCCATGTTTCTATGCACCAGAAATCTACCGGCAAGTCAGATCTAACGATGCTATTGAACTATAGTGATTCACGTGTGAAAAGCACTTGTCTAGATGCAGTTTTGGAACATACTATTCCTGAAAATTTATGGAATAAGGTTATATACTGCTTTTGATGATGTTTATGATGATATAAGTGAAATGTAATTGAGATAGTCATATAGAAGCCCTGTTCTTAATAATACATTATGAATTGGCAGTCTATGGAACAAGGAGAAGAAAGGGGAACATTCTTTTTCGATACCAGAACGAAGATTTACGACTGTATAAAAAGAACCCGAATCAGACAGAAAACTTAATGGTTAACCAAAACTTTGGTGTTACTATTGAGGTAAGTGCTCGATTGATTGGTTCACAATGGATATTAATTTTGCAACAAGTCTTATGCTGCGAATCGAACGAAATTGCTTCTCTAGTAAGAATGACTTCTTTAGACGGGTTAAGCAGGTCCATTTGTAATCGCAACTGAAGCATGAAATTAATAAAAATGACAATAAAAATAAAAATTAGAAAAAGAGTCACTTCTTTAAAGTACCAAAAGATAGTTAAGAATAAAGCAGTCACATATTGTTGATGCAACTGCAGTCTAGCGGATGCATAAAGTGCAACTCTCTTTGGTCCTTGATTTTCAAGTAATGAAAACACAAACTACTTTCGTTACTGATTAAGTATGATGGATAAAGATGTTAAAATAGGTATGTCATATACAAATTCGACATCTGGATATGTTTGCGTGGATAGGGGGGAGGGTGTGGCGCGTGCGAACAGCAAAAGATAAAAAAGAAGGTAACAGCATGACTAGCAAAATATTTTAGATTTCTCCCTCTAAAGTAACCCTTAAATGGAAAATGTTTTCCTATTTTCAGTTTTTCACAAAACGTTTATTGCAGTTTTGAATAACACTCATATATAAGTAAAAACATATGCCTGAATTTTCCGCCAGTATCCACTATGTGAAGTCGTCCTTAAATATGAAAGTGTTATAATTCCGTGTAACTAGTAAACCATATTCGAGGAGACAAACGGTCCATATCTTGTTTACAACATTTCTATAATATTATCCTACAGTTAATGTTTAATGTTTTGCATTGTAAACCCACACGTGGCATTCTTAAAATATTTTACCTAATTCATCCTTTTCTTGCCACATGGGCTCCATCAAATTGGTTCATAATTTGACATTTATTCTACTTAAAATTATCATAAGTAGCATAATCTAAGAAGAACAATATTTTTATATAAATAATTCATATATGAAGCTTGGGTCAAATATTATAGCTAGAAAAAATTGATCCATTCGCACGTGTATGTCTATGTAATAATACCTGTAATATTCGAATTGTTTTCCTCTTTTAATTTATCTTTATTTCTGATATGGTGGTTACATTTGCTTCTAATACTGATTCCAATTACTTAAATTTATTGCCATTCTAATTGTAATTTCTGTTCTTTGGAATTCCCATCGTACTGTATCTTTTGATAAAGTGAAGTAAATAAGTAAGTATAAGTAAAGAGTGCTGGTGATATACTGCACCCTCGTAAGATCCCCTTGGTGGTATCAAATTTCCCGGATACATAACTTATCACCAATTTTACTTCGTGCGTATTTCTCGGATAAACAGACTTTAGTATTTCTATCACTCATGAAACTCTAGCGTAATTCTTTTCATTTCTGGGAGCATTAAGTCGATAAACACCGGTCAAGAAAGATTTTTAAACTAAAATTTAAGTCAACCGTGTGTCTTCTATTTGAAAATACACAATGTTGTTTTATAATAATGCTTGTTATGAATGATTTGCGGAATACTATGAAATAAGTTTAGGGACGGAAAAGTATGTAATTAAAATAATACTTATATTAAATTAATCTCTGACACTCACATAAAATATCACGAAAGAAATGTTGTAGCTATAATTATAATAATTTAATGATAAAGTTTATCTTTGTGCAAGGTTCTAATAATCGACTAAACCTGTGAAATAAGACCCGTGTTTTGGTTAATTTCTTCTTCGTGTGCCGAAGGTTTCGTTTTCGTTTTTACTTCATTGTGCGAATATACATTCTGCTATATTTATTTCCTTTCTATATCAGCACCTCTTTCGAATACTTCTGCCAGAAGGCCGAGTTGTCAGTATTAGGGATGCACGTTGTCTTATGGAATTTTTGATAAATATACAGGAGTATGCTGTTGACGCAGCAATCGTGTCACAGTTTCAGATAAGATGGACATTCCCAAAAAGTACGACACATGGATATAAGGCGTAATTTAACAGGCCGTATTCTTCCCCTTTCCCAAGGGATAACACGCGAACTGAACCTAATTGAGCCATACGAAGGGGGGATGAAGGCTAAATACGTTCTTTCTTCAGCTATATAATTCCCCTGAGTCGGTGGGACACGCTTCGCTTAAAAATACTAATCCAGGCAATTGCGTCACCCTGACGACATATCCCATTGTTTAGGCACGGTCCAACACTTAATGAATTCTCCCTCTTATGAGTCACGGGACTTTAACACCTTCCTTAAATTGTAGCTTTCAGAGGAGCTAAAGGGATATCGGCGTCATAATCCCCTAATAAATTCCTGAGAACATTTTTGTCACAGTCATTTCTGAAACACGGCAATTATGTTTGATAACTTAAAAACATGCCACAAAACGAGCAGTGAATTACAATCTACCATTTTCAGTACGGGCACATGTGTGGACTTAATAGCCAAATATCCCCTTAAGTTTTGTTTTCATAGCGACTTAATATTCCTGCTCTGTTCTGACTATTATCTAAGTTGGTTGTCTGCTGTTAAATTTCGTCCCATATTAATTTAATTGGCTACGAAATTACACTTCAATACGTCTTAAGACCTTTCACTTGCTTTTGTTACGCGTATTAGCTATTATAACCTTCAATTTATGAATTTTTCGGTGTATTAATGTTTTCAGTACAAGGCTTTAAAATCCCACACTGCTAAACATAAATGTAGGGTATTCAAATCTTATATTAGCATTTATACTGAACAATTTATTATTTGTATTAAATATTTTTTAAAAATGTAACTTTACCTAAGGTAGCTGCAGTGTTGCATACGGAAATAAAATAAACTTTACACCTTAGAGGGAAAAGAGATATGCCAATATCTACAAGAGAGCTATGTATGAATGCCCCATTGTGTGAGATAATTTATAAGAACAAAGTATGGCATTTCAAGAAAATTTATAACATTTCTTCTACACAGTACTTGCACTTAATATCTTCAAATGCTATATGTACATTTTGTTTATAGTATATATTTTAAAATTATTCCTAAATTACTTATTAAGATAACAGGAAAAGCTTTCATTTAGTGCGCAAAAAAATTAGTTTCCAAACATTTTAATAACTCAGCCATTTATCAAAGGCTTTTGTTCGAGGTTTCCAAATGCAGCAATAGTTCGCATTTGCAGAAATTCATGTAATAACTAGACACATTAAAGAATTATTGCTATTCCTCAGATATAAAAAACTTAATTTGAAATTTTAGTGTAGGTACTAGCATTCGTTAATAATCCCATATTTAAATCTCTGTAATAAAACTGTGTTTATAATATAATGAAACGGATTGTTTTAAACATTGTATAGCGGCGATGTGGTCAAGATATTAAAGGTATGTAATTATTATTCAAATGTTCATGAAGTAATTCGTATACTTCCAATAAAAGTTTTACCTGAATATAACGAAATATCAAGTGATTACACGTTAGTTAATAAGTAGTGTAAATTAAGTAGTGTACTTATAGTAATAAAACCTTTGCACTAATAGGTAAGAAAAGTTATATTAAAGTAGATGAGAAATGATGCTCTGAAAGTTACATTATATATACTAAATGAAAATGTATATCAATAATGCCATTCTTTTCACAAAGTTAAAAGAATGTGGAACCCAAATGCGAAATATATGTAACAAATTTTGCAAAATTGTAATTTTTTGTTCTCTTACAGTAGAAAAAAGGAGTATTTTATTTCCAGCATAAATTCGATGTCGAGATTTAAAGAGAAGTACGAATTTTGAGGTCTCATGAAACCAGATTGTTTATGTGTATCTGTGTCTGTGAAAAGCGTGAGAGGAAAATGAAAAGTCAGATTTCATATGTAACAATATGCTTTTATAAGAATGTCAAAATATTTTCATTTAAGGACAACAGTTTAGTTTTTCAAGTAGAAAGTATTTCATTATTTTTTCTATTCTCAAAAATATATCCGACAATTAGCCATGACATGCAAATTATAAATTTTAAATTATAGAGGGAATGACTAAAACTTTCTCATTCGTATCGAACAGTATGTAACTGGTAAAGCATGGCAGAGAGATATATCTTAATGTATGAATTAGTAATACTATTTATGTTAATAACATTTTGAATTATTTAACAATTTATGAAGCACCTCTTGGTGTTCATTCGCATGCGCTTATAATTATCGAAAAAATACATTTTATGTGAAGGATAATCGCTCTTGGAATAACGTAAAGGCTACGTTAGAAAGCGGATCAAGATACGCTGGTTTCGAAATTTTATCCTATTTATATGACAACATGGGAAATAAAAGAATGTCTCAGCACTTAAAAAAATGTAGGATATAAGCAATAAAAAAAAATTTAAAGAAATAGAGGGGAATAACTTAGAAACGCTTAATGCGAAAAATGAAATACTTTACACTCATTGCGCTTTCTAGGAGAACTAAATTTTAGTGGTGAGGTTGTCTCTCTTTGTTTATACAAAACTACATATAATTTATTTAGAGTGAATGTGACTTTATCGTCTAATCATAAAAAAATTATATATATATATATATATATATATATTTTATTTGTGTGGTAAATATCTCAAATATTTTACATTCTAATCAAACTAAACTATTTTTAAGAAATTAAAAGTAATCATAAAGGCGAGTATCGGTTAGAGGGAGTTTCTTTAAAATAATATCGGGTCCTTGGAAAGTGATGAACTTTGGTTATTATATGAAGTTTGATTTTTGTGTTCTCCTATTCACACACACACGCACACACACACACACACACACACACACACACACACACACACACACACACACACACACACACACACACACACACACACACACACTCGCTTGATGAAATGTTGAATTCGAAATTATTTTTCTCTTATTGAATAGCTACTATAGAAAAAGAAATCGTATAAGCATCACGTATGCTTTTACTTAAAATAAAACGCCTAATGAAACCGTTTCTTTCGACATTGATCAACAAGAATCATGTCAACGAATTCTAGAGTCTGGAAGTGTGAATGTGTATGTAGTTGTGGAATGTGGTGCGATGTAAAAGTTTAAGTAAAAAAAAAAAACATAGAAACAAAGACATCTAAACATAGAATCAGGAGAAGAGTGAAAAACAAAGAAAGAAATAAAGAAAGGAAAGGAAGGGTTTATTCAAGATCCGGGAAGATAGATGACTAGTGGAGAGAAGCCATGTGATAGTGTCACATCCGATTTGTATATAAACTGCTATTCTTTTGCAATCTACATTATTCTAACATTAGAGATTTTGCTTTCCCTTACTTTCGAATGAGAGAGAGAGAGAACATAGTAAGTGAGAAATCTGATAAGTACCATATTGCGAATATAGCTTCATATCCCAAACCACTCCTGACATAAAAGAAGTTTTGTTACTTTTGTTGTGTCTAACGATCTTGATTAAAATGTTATACATTGGCAACATTTATATCACTAATAAAATCTAAGTACATTTTGAATTGTCTGGAATTTACACTCTAAATGGACCGTATATAAGTCGATATAAGTGGAAAATCTTAACAGTCCGAAAATCTCACTCCACAAAGAGGAGATTTTCCAAACGTAATTAATTTTGTGATGCCTAACAATTGGTATGAGATTTTCCATTTTTTTTTTTTTTTTTTGTGTGTCTGCAATGACGACACTCTTTTGTTACAGTATGGAATTTCAAAGCTAGCATATAGAGATTTCTTCAGTATCCTTTATCCTCTTTGTACGAAACTTACACACAGCGAAATGTGCATTATCACCCTGGCTTTATCTTTGTTAATAGAAACCTCACAGATATCGCACTGTTTACTGCACGTGGATATAATATCTATATGTCATTTGTGATTCTTGCGCATTTCATTGGCTGAAGTGATACTTTCATTGGCATTTAGCACACGTCCAAGAGGCGCGCCAGTACTACACCACTCTTCCGAAATAGTGCGTTTTCTGATATGTTTGTATTGACAAACATAAGGCCAGTGTAACCTTTTGAGCAGCATGATAATAACGAAACTACTTCTATCTGGGTTCGGATAGAATATAATCTTCCTAAGTATATTTTCTAGAAGTATTCATCACAGATACAACTGAGCAAAATAGCTAATGAAGAGTAACTTGAAATTTTACACCATTTTTCAGTTCTGAAACTCAAATTGTGATAATTTCGGTATTTGTTCACATCTTTCCACTAATTCTTAAACGGTGTTTAAAGCAGAGAGTATAAAACAGTTGCAATGCTCGGTATGCTAGTCTCTCTTAAATAAGAACGATCTAGCATGCAAGAGGCGATAAAGAGAGAGAAACAGAAGTACTTTCACAGATCGCTCATATATCGCTGATTGGTGGAGAGAAATTCACCTCGTCTGTAAACAGTTTTTAATTTCTCTCCACCATTCAGCAACCTAAGAGCAATCCGTTTAAGAATATCTGTCACTCTCTTTTTCCCCTCCCATAGCTTTACAACAGGATCGTTCTAGTTTGAGACAGATTATGATCTCGTTTCAGTGGTACCAACTATAACCGGGAAGGAAAATTCTGCAGGTAGAAGCAAGCTCAGCGAGAAGAAACAAAAGGAGTGCATAGACACATATTTGTGTCTGTGTATGTGTAACACGTAATTAGTAAAACAATTACTGTCGCGTTCCGGCGTGTCCCGGCATGCACTGCGAGCAAAGTTCCACCCTGTTGCATGCGTGTAGGTAATTATACGTAATTAACTGTCTCTCCCCGCCCGCCTTTTCATTTCGCCTCCCTAATTACATGAGACGTTGAAGGATTGGTGCATGCAAAAGGCAACGCGGGGGTGGGGTACGGGGGTGCAAACGCTAACTAGCGGTTGGTGCTCTCTCATCTGACGAGGATTTGTTTCGCCTTATGACCGCAACACCGTCCCAACTTTATTATTTTTATACGCTTGTGATTTTAACAAAAAACTTCTCACTGACTGCCCACTCACATCAGTGCTACAAACAGCTGACGAATTGATACCTTTATCGTTAATTTACTAGTAACGGTAATCCATGTAATTTTCCACTAATCAAGGAAGTTATTGAAGGCCAGATACACATTTAACATAAAAACTTCCTCTGATACTTATATGACCAAGAAGTACAGTACCCCTCCCAGTCGAGATTGCACTGGAAATATACTGAGGTCCCCCTAAAAGAAAAATTAATTTTAGAAAACGTCTACGTGAGTATATTTGTCAGTGGTAAGCGTAATTACACGAATATTTTCAAGAACCACTCCTAACTACAATTTTTTGTAGAAGGATACTCATTGCATTTGACATCTCTAATAATCTTGAACAACATGCCACTCAATACATTTATGTGACTAATAAAACAATAATAAAATCTGTATCTTCAATGTTAAAAATTCGCTTCATTTAGACGTAATTTTCTATAACTGGTAAATGGACAAAACTTTGGTATACAATAAATGTGGATCTCCATGAACCACTTGGTCCATTTCAAATAATATCTGTAGCACGAGCCATTATCATGAAAGTACATAACATTTTTAGGTCAAAACATAATAAACACTTTCTAAATATTTGACTATTTCTTCAATCTCCCCTTTGTACATAAAATGTTTAAAGTAATAGTTCTGTAAAATCCTATTTCTATTAACACAATAATAGTTTACAGATCAAATTAAGAAATATAAATAGATAGTCAAAATACGTCATTAATTTTAAATTCAAGTTCAATATCGAGTTCGAATCTCGGTCAGGGCGAGTTACCTGGACAAGTTTTTTCCGGGGTTTTCCCTTATCCTGAAAGACGAATGTCGGGTAACTCTAAGCTACATGGACCCCGGACTCATCTGAGCCTCATTTCATCCATTTCATTCATCGTCCGATATGATTTAACGTTAAAGGACGTAAATTAAAAAAAATCAAGTTCAATGTAGCTTTTGTTTTCTAACTTACTTCCCGTAACTACTACTTTTATAAATGGATTCCTCCGTAACTTAAACTTATTAAAGATACAACGAAATATTCCCTTTTATATATCTACAAATATGCTTTCTCTTCCAAAATCCGTCATTAGCTCTAATTTATTTTTAAAATGCCTATCATAATTTTTCGTAAACAAAATTATCAGAGGGAGAAAAACAAATATTTTTGAAATCTCATAAAAAATCTTGCTTAAATTACAGAAAATATATTATATTATGTAGATATTAATCACCCACTGAAATTTATTTTCGAAAACCCTTCCAGACAGCAAAAGTTAGATATACGTAAAAATATATTACTTAATGGTTTACATATTTCAATATTTAAATAAAGTTTTATTTTGTCATAATTTGTGGACGCGGATATACAAAATATTAAGTTGTTTTAAATGGTAGGAAGAATGTGTTTTTCCCCTTAAAACGAAACTGCATTAACAAATTATTAGAACGATTCTGACAACATTTACCTCAGATTTTATGCGAGTTAGGTATAAGAAGAAATTAATGTTTCATATCCTTGTTCATATTTCACCACTCTACGCTTTTATAGATAATATTAACATTTTCAGGTTTTGCTAATATCATTTAAAAAAAGGAAAGGAGAATACGTCTAAGCCTCTATATCTACTCCTAATGTACACAATGTGGAGCATTATTTCACAAAAGGATATTATTTTAAAATTTAATGGACTAAACATTGTTTGGACAGTAAGATATTCCCATTTTCACATAATGTTATTTACTGTAACCGAATTTCCTTATCATTTTTGGATTTTGCAGCTGCTTCTACTGATGCGTATCAAGAATCCATTTAAAACTAAATTGGATTACTAAATGTATTAATGTATCTGTCTTAGTTAATATACTATCCTTTTAGGGCCCCGTAGGAGAGGGGATCCGTCCCCTTCAGCTGCCGTGGGGCGGGCGCTGTGGACCTCTAGCACTCGTGGTACCTCTGAGGCTACTAGAGGAACTGCGGGCCGAGCATTCGAGCCCCTCCCTTATAGGGAGTTGTTCCGATTGGGTTGGACTCGATGGGACAGTGGTTTCCGATACCCGTGGGTGATGGGTACGTCTCCGGACGGGGTTGAGGGAAGCCATATATTACCACGTACTAGCCAGCATAGCTAGTAGAAGGTGTGCTAGATTACCAGGCGGCCTCAGCGAGGTCATATCGGTAGCCTTCCAATTTTGGGGTTGGCGCGCGTAAGTGGCGTACCCACTTCCATCCCTTCTTGAGTCCACAGGACCAGATGGAGGGGGGGCCTTCTTAGTCTGTAGGTCTTGCCCTATAGAAAGAGCCTCTGAGGTGCCGGGCGTCCTTTTGGGACAGCTCGGTAACTCCCTGGTTGAAGGAGGCCCGGTTCCTTGGTCCTACGGGTCCAGGACTAATGGAAGTAGAACCTCTGGCAATAACTAACTATCCTTTTATGGCATTTGGAGGTACCAGGTTCGTCTCCTACAGCTCTCAATGAGTTTGGGTTTTCGTAAGAGAATGCTCCCTAATACGGTTTCCTTTCCATTCTATCCCTTAAATTCCATCTACTTCTCATCTTTCAGGTGTGTTTCTAACCTTCGTGGCGTATAACGTGCCGGACAGATGACATGGATGAGTGCCCTAAGAACAGAATGTTCCTCATGAATGTTACTTGATTGACAGTTTGTTCATTGCCCTCAAGTGGGACAAGTCTTTGAGCCCAGAATTGTTAACTTCTACGCATCTCTGTGACTAGAGTGATGGGGCCTGAAGCCTCCTGTAGTTCCTTCATTTCATTCTTTCCTCCGCAGGGTGGTGGTCTTGAGGCACTCCCTTTTGTTGTGTACTTCTACCCCAATCAAGTTTAGGCCACATGCTGCAAATTTTCTGTTAGTTACCCAAGTAAACAAGTCCGAAAATATAAACTGAATTTCAATATCATAGCTTGCGTTTTCTACGTAGCAGCTGTCACAATATAACAAAACTTATAAATAATATTGATATTCCGTCAAATAATAGAGTTATTGTAATAGAAGAAGAATTTAATCTAACAAATAGATCATCAATAGAGATGAAAATTTCGTGTTTTCTTACATACACAAGTTCTTTTTACTTATCTTACGCATTCATTTTAGAAGAGAAACAAGTGTTTCTTTGGTATATCGTTAATATTGTTTCTAATCTTTTCCAACAGTGAAGACGTGTATAACATTTGTGATTCAACGGGATGATCCATCAGAATGATTGGACTGGAGGAAGTGTAAGAATCTTCGTCTAAGAAAGGAGTGCCATATGCAAAGACGAATAAAAACGTTTTTAGTCTGTTAGCGTTCTCGGATTTAAAAGAAAGCCCTTTTCCTTTTTCTTTGCATTATAATTCACATACGATTAAGTAGATTTTATTTTAAGGTTATAGCACAAGAATAACTAACCATATCTTTATATTCCTCACTTCTTTCAAATCTTCGTTTTCTTACAATTTAATTTGGTTTTGTATAAACTGCAATTTTGGCTGAAGTTATGACGTGGCGACAGCGGTAGAATTAGCTCATCAAACAACGGTTCACCGTCTTTTGCCCGCATTTGGGAAGTAGGGGATTTGATTCCCGTGACCGACTTCCTGACCTTGGGTTTTTTAATTTTTTTTTTTCCCCCGAGCTATTCAATGAATGCTGGGAAGGATATTTACCCCAGTTTCTATCATTTCATTAATTTAATTTTCTCCATCAGGTCTTTCTAGTTAACAAGAGATGGTGAAGTCGTCAGTGGTGCTGTACTGCAGCAATGTTTCTGCTGAGGAGAGGCGCTGTGGTTAGCCGGGCGCCCTTTCAGGGGGACTGTTTTATCCTCTTTGGCTAGTGGCGGGTTTTGAAATACGACTGGATCTCCTTTGGACCGAAAGAGTTGCCCGCACTTTTTAAGGACTCACCGTGGCTATACAGCCGCATTTACAGGGCACCTTTATCTCATCCTTCCTTCTAGGATGTGACGCACAATATGCCCTCTGCTGCGGTGCTGGAATTCCCGCTGTGTTAAACAGAGGAATACAACGGTGGTATCACACGCTCGTTAAATTTAAATATCGCAGTCAATACCATGCATCCCTTTATATTCCTTTATTCGATTTTGGCATAAAATGGTTGACTTTCATTTACTCAGTTTCCATATGAAATAAAAGTACTATGTTGTTTCATTTAAATTTAAACAATTACCAGCATATATTTCAGTTTCAGTTAGTTTTAATTAAACATTAAGGAACTATCTTGGGAATTGGATAACACAGGAATAGCTAATCTTCTTCCCACAATGCAAGAATGAGTCCACAGTGACGTAAGAAAAAGATGGCGCTTGATACTCTGGGTCGGAATTGTCTTAATGTAACTTTGAAAGTTTTAATTTTATTCTATCATTGCAATCCTATGCATATAAATTCATTCTGGAAATGCGTAATAACAAAAAAATTGACACGAATATACGCGGATCTAATATGTCTTCTGCATTAAACGTCAAATGATTACTTTTATATGAAGATATATGTTTATCTGTGTGCACCTGCTAATAACACAGTTAATTTTAAAAAGGAAGTTCTTTCATTCCTCTACCATTATACATTAAATGTTGCATACCTATAAGCAAATAGTCATGTTGAACATCGCGAGGTTATCAGCATTGATTAGAGGAAAGGCTGGAAGCATTAAAACCTTTGTTGCTTTACGATGTTCTACTTTTAATCGCCAAACATAAACACGATCGTGAGCTTGCATGTCTACCACGAGTCTCTAAGGGTCTTATCGCACATCAGCTGTCTGCTATAATGTGAGCTGCAAGATTTCCTGTAAAGGGCACACAACATCTCTATTTGACAGGAAATTACACTCTGGTAACACCAACACTGCGGTATGAGATTAATAAGTGAACAAAATGTTATTATCAGGAATATTTCTAACCTTCACAACACGTTTCTTAGTGGATAAGGTCAGTTAAAGCCAGTGGAAGCGTAAGTGCACACGTACCTATATACTTCTTTTGTTAACCTCCTATTCAGGCTACGTACATGGTATAATATACAATTTTATTCTAATCACCTTTCCCTCTTATCCTTTATTTGCTTTTTAATTATTTTGTTTTTTCCTACTTTGATATATATGTTACAGTTTTTTTATTTCAAATGGTCAATATTTCTGCTCTCTTTGAAGGTGGATGGAACGGTCTAAATTATATTTTCTTATATCCTAACATAGTTTTAGGTTTAGCGTTTTAATTATTTTAAATGTCTGAATCTTTCAAAATTAGAGATGTTTTTACTTCGTTATTCTTTGCAGGAAAGGTTTGTAATGCTGCTAAAGATTTAAATTGTTTAAATTTTCTATTTTTTCTCCTGAAAGATATGTATCTGTGCATATGAATAGATTTCCGATTTTTAAACTATTTTCTTAGATAGTTGGATATATAAAGTCATAAAATGTAACGTTATATTGCAATTATTTTCCACAACTATGAGCAAATTGCAATTGAAATGGATGAAGTTTGCAGCAGTTGGTAAGTTTAATAACAAAATAATTGTCTAATTGTGCTAGATCTTTCTTTACAATTTTCGTTCGTATTTAACAGACTTTATGGTTTTAATTTTAAACTATCAGCTCCAGTTATACAGTTATTGTTTCTTTTTTAAATTTAGTTTTAGCGCCTTTCTAGAGTTATTTAACGTTTATACAAAGATTAGTAAAACAAAGAATGGCTAAGCTAAAAAGGTATGGAAAGTGAAAGAATGAGGTAACATGGAAGACTAATGACCGCAAGACTTCACAGCGTTTTGTTTTTCCTGCCCCCAATATATATTTGCATGCCCGTTTAACATTTTGGCACTTCGGTCTCCAGAAATGCTAGAGATCCAAGGACAAAGGGGTCCGGTTATGCAACTCCCAGACCGGCTAAAGCCCTGGAAGGCTTGTTGACTTGCCGCGTCTCCATCAGCCAGGGCAGAAATTATCCTTTAACTTCTATTTGAAATTAAATTACACAATATAACTTAATTTTTAGTGAAAATTATTAATACATCTCCTTTTTACTATGGAGTATAAGTACTGTTGAACGTAATTTACGAAACTCATATTTTATAATGCACTAACTTATTTGGATTTTATTTTAAATATATGCAATAGGAGCTAACGTAAAATGCTAGTATTCTACATATTAATTTCTGATATATTTTTTGATTTAAAATTAAGAGGCCTGCTGAATGTAGCTTTTTCTTAATGTATGTTTTATATTGACGTCAAAGCCTTTATATACCTTACAAGGTAATGAAAACAAATCGTGTATGTTATTATCTTTATATGAGAAATATTAAAAATAGTTTGAATGAGTAGAACCAGTCATTAAAAGTAGTGTTTATAGCAATTGCGTTCTCTGGTACGAGTCAGTAAGATGAAATTTTATTAATGGCTCTTATTAGGAAAAATAAAAACTGATTAGAAAACAGGGAAGACACAAGTAATAATATTTGTAATAACTTGTGGAAACGTTGGTTTATAACATTTAAAATTTAGGTATTATAGCGCAATAATTTCCTAAAAATATTGCAACATCATAAAAAATGAATAACGTTCTCTCCCACCAGCCGTTTAGCCCAAGAAACTGTAGCCTCGTGTAGTAAAATTTTAGGATATGATTATCTTTGATTTTGGTCACGAACCTGATTAAACTAAGTTTCGTGCTAGGGCGTTATTAAATAATTTGGAACTGTTTGTACAAAATAATATGGTATCGAATATGAGATTCTGCTCGCCTCGGTAGCGTAGATGGTAGCATATCTGCCCTACGTTCAAGAGGTCCAGAGTTTGAATCTTGGTCAAAGTGAGTTACCTGGCTAAGTTTTTCCTGGGGTTTCCCTTATCCTAAAAGACGAATGTTGGGTAACTCTAAGCTCCATGACCCCTAGGCTCATTTGAGCATCATTTCATCCTTTCCATTCATCGTCTAATAATTTACTTAACGTAAATTAAACAATATGAAATTCCAATAGGCACGCCTCCAACGTATTTTAGTAAAACGTTGGTGTATGTGCGCGAATGCATCTGAGCAGCAAAAACTCAGGAAAAGAAAGGCCGGGTAAATACCAAACTTAGTACTCCAAGGATGCTAAACGAATACGGATCATATAAATTTACCCAAGCGCAAATAGTATGGTAATACTATCATTGTTTGTTATTGTCACTGATGACTCTGATTTTGATTAAAACGAAATATATGCTTCGGTTCTCTTCGTTTTGAATTAATTCACGCATCTAGGTAAATTAAAAGGGATAGGCACAATTTTCACAAAAGTTGCGAAAATGTTTAAGTATACCATATGTTCTTCTCTGTAACAGAGAGAAATAAACTTTCTAGGTTATGTTGTTATTTGACTCCTATAACATCTATTGGTGTAGCACAAAAAAGTATAATATTCAGACCGGTTATTTTGTTTCCCATGTCATTGCAGTAAAAAGTGGATGTTGTCGATGTAAGATTATTTCTAACGAAACAGTTATTAATTGGTAAGGTGACGAGAATATAAGAATAATATTGTTGTATGTACGACACATACTGTATGTATAGCACGTTATGCAACGTGTACAGAAAGTTCCGTGAATGTAATATCAGATTTTGAAAGCTGTAACATCGTTAATAGGAAATATACTTTTATTAATTTTGGTTGCCTTAATATCTTAAATCAAATACACATACTTATATTTTACAGTAGCAGTAAGTTCACATACACTGTATGGTGCTTACATGGAAGAAAAGTATTGAATATAGTAATTATAAGACATTTTGGTAACTATTTTGACCTTCTTTTGTGGTAATTTTTGGTGCTTAATTACCTGTCAAACAAAACGAGTAAAATTCTAACCATAATGTAGCATTTTTAATCATACGCTCTAGCTACTTAATATTAGTCACATTTAAATATTGTGTTATTACTTGCCGAAAGCTAAATTATTATCAGCTGGGCTCATTTAGTAAAAATCTTAAGAGAATCAGACCATCAATTGCACTTCAGATAATGTGCCTACTTCACTGAGGAGTCTCATATAGTGAAAGTGATAAGTATGTAATCAGCATGCTGCTTAGACGAATGTTGGGTATCTCTAAGCTCTATGGACCCTGGGCTCATTTGAGCATCATTTCACCCATTCCATTCATCGCCCGCCTCATTAGCGTAGATGGTAGCGTGTGTGCTTCACGTTCAAGGGCTCCCGAGTTCGAATCTCGCTCAGGCTGAGTTGCCTGGATAAGGTTTTTTCTTCAAGACGAATGTCGGTTACTGTAAGGTGCATGGACCTTGGACTCATATGAGCATCATATCACCCAATTCATTCACCGTCCGATGTGACAACGTTGGAGGGCGTAAATTATAAAAAAACAAAACAATTCCATTCATCGTCCGATATGACTTAACGTTGGAGGACGTAAATTACAAAAGAGAGAGAGAGAGAGAGAGAGAGAGAGAGAGAGAGAGAGAGAGAGAGAGAGAGAGAGAGAGAGAGAAATCATGCTGCTTATATGGTTATGTAGGCTCAGTAGGCGCTGAAAACGAATGGTTTACTACTTCTTGAAATATTAAAGGTTGGTTGTATTTTGAATAATAATGTAAGACATATTTGAACAGCTTTATCATGGAAATTATAACTGAATAATTGAAACTATTGGGTATGTAGTTGGTATTATTGCTTAAAATTTGTCCTATGTTTTACAACTTTCAGTTATCGAAACAAACGCTGAAAATATCAGAAACTCATACTTTATTTTGAGAATAAAGTAATCATTTTCTAAAATACAGAGAGTACTTGCTTGTCACAAACTTCTGTTTCATATTATTAGAAATAATTACGTAAAGTGCGATATGTTTGGGGCTAATATTGGTGTTATATAAATGCAATGTTTGAGGAACTAGATTTTGTAGTAATTTTCTTAGTATTGAAAATAATTTTTACAAATATATTCCTCTAGCTCGGGTGATATCAGGTTTATTAAAGCTTAATTTGTTAAAGAGAAAAATCTGCTCAATCGGTCTGTTCAGTTCCGTTATACCTAGTACACAAATTGCTTAGTATGAAGTGCATAGAACATGTTGTATTACCTTTACTGATGAATATGAATTAGGGACGGGAAAATTAAGAATGCTCATAGAAAGTAATGTTGAATATTTCTCATCAAATGTACAGTCTTAGCGTTTTTAGAATATATGAAAAATAGTTGTCTCTTATCGCAATCGATTATAAGCACGCCTTATATTTTTGGAATAAGTTAAGAATTAGTAGCTCAATTTTATGTTTGTACTCTCTTTGAAATTACTTTACATCCTCTCTAAGTCAATGTTTGAGATAGACTTCAGTCTGCCCTCTTTGGAAGACTCGAATCCGTTAAACCTTCTGAGTGGCTCTTAGGTAGATATTATTGAGTCATAGCTCTTCAAGGATTCTGCAAAGGTTAGTTATGTAGTAGTGTTATAAACTATTAGTTAAATATTATTTCATATTTTCTTTTACTCAAGCTCCAATTCAATTATAAATGTAAGAGGAATCACAGCATTCGAATAAAAGTTAAATATCAAAATTTAACAACAATCCATATCTTTTGAATCCTGCTTAAAATTATGATATTTCTCGCTGTCTGCTTATAGTCAGAAATAAAATGAAAGATACATATTGAACTTACTGCAGAAATTCGGGAATTGTCAAAATTGTCAAAAAGTCTTTTCCTATCTCAAATAAAAATGTACCAGTAATATTCTTCTTTATTTCCGATTCTCTCTAGAATAATTATAGAGTTTGATTATTATGCATTCGGATAATTCAATGGCAATCGAAAAGTGTATCTTGAATTTGTGTAAAATATACGTTTTAGTTATTTTATATCGTCATATCTGAGACTATAAGACATTAATGCAACTAAAAATGAAATGAAATGCAAATGAAACTTAGGTTTCACAAGTGCATACACTTTATGTCTGGTGAGATATATATCGGTAAGAAATAACGTTCTCAATGACAGACAAGTTCTCTGTTCTTTTCCTACATTTTGAACTTAATGTAATTTATTAGAGCCAACTGAAAAATTCAATGCCATGGCCAGGATCTACTGGTTTCCGTCCAGTTGCTCTACACCTTGAGCTACCATGTTCAACGTGCCTTCCTGACATTAATTAATGTAATTTTGAATCTGCTTCTCGTCTACCACTCAAAGCTTGAATGTTGTAAGAGTGTAAACTAATGTTGTAAAACCCAATTCTTGAATATGCAGCTTGTATTATACAACTGGAATATACAACAATTTCAACATTTGGTTTTCAAATCTAAAGTGTGAAAATTGACCAGGAGTTTCCGTTTATACTGAAATATAATTTCTTTTTCCAACGAGACCTTACTTTTTATATTAATAAACAATTATTAAGGGTAAGATTTAGTGCTAACCAGGCTTTTGATATACATAAGATAGGTTCCATTGTAATAGACTAGACATTGAGTGACAATCGCACCGTCCCAAATAGTTCTCCGTTCAAGAAAACTTTCTACCACAACCAGGAATGAAACCTGATCTTCGCGTGTTCTCTGAAAGCAATGTATTAATTTAGATTTAAAAAAGTTGAAATTAAGTTTTATTTTAGCGAGTGTATAAGAAACTTTATGCTAAATTGCGTTTCCATTTTTTTGAAATTACGATTTTGGTGTTCTTAGACAAAATTATTTTCCGAGGAAAGTAACATTGTAAGCAGGTAAACTATACATGCTGGTTCACATGTTCAACCATACAAATATCTGGAAACTTTTAATGAAAGTTATTTGGCTAAAAGGTTCATTGGTTTTTTATTTGTCAATCTAGTGGTATACTAATACTATTATAATCAGAATGTAGTGCTATTTATGATTTCGAAGTAGGAAAAATAAATATGATGTTTACAATAACGGTCATCTTAATACTCAAATGTATGTGTCGGCAAAGCAGATCTAAGCAGAAGGATAGCAGGTTCTGTGCTACAAAATTCAAATCTGCACCTTCCAACTACTATGGAATTAAATGTTACTAAATATTGGACAAAATTCAGGTAACATGTTGCTTAGGAACTTTCAATTACATAAAGAACTTCATACTTTTTAAGGAAAAAGGCAATTAAGAACTATATAGTAATTTTGCTAACCTATCTGAAATAGCAGATATGCTTCGACAGATATATGAATTAATATTTTAATTTCAACTTTTCTATTCAACTGAGTAAATGGAATCCAAGTCATGGAGCCCTAAACCAGTCTTGCACTTATTTGCTATTCGTAATATCGAGGATACAAATTAATTTTAAAAAGTCTGAAAGTATTTTGTGAATCAAATACAATATTAAAAAGCGATCAACATTCAAATTTTTAAAGAAACAAGGACTTTATATCGCATTATAATTTTATATCCATAGCAGCAAGCAATCGCTGGATTTTGTATCTCATTTTATGTACCCCACAATGAAATTATAGGTGTTAAATTCGTAATTTCACTAAGTAAATATTAAGTAAAAGTGTAAGGAAAAAACTGGCAGGCATAAATAATTCGAACGAAATCCTAAATCATATATCTCGTATGTATCCAGATCGCGTGTATTTGGAATGAAGAGAAAATATAAATAAGAAAATAGCGATTAAAATAATAAAGATAATTAAAACTAAGCATGCAAGGTAATTAATATTACAAAGTAAATCACTACGTAGACAACTAATCAAATAGCGTTATTTAAGAGTACAAAGTTGTGAAAATATACGCCCCAATCTACTGCAAATGGTTACTGAAGCAGTTAAAATATTTATTACTGTTTACATATTAGTTAATTTCATTAAATGCTATTTAAATGCTTGAAAAGAATAAACATGCTATATAATCCCTTTAATAGTGAACAATTATTAATTAAACAAACATCTTTGAAAGAGAAAATTCGATGTTGCGGAACATGCATGTCTTCGAAGTTTTTATATAAAAAAATCAGTAAGCCATTTCTGTTTTGTCACAAAAGGAAGGTAAAAACAAGAGAAGCTGCTAGTTCGGAAAAGCCGTGACAGATAATACACAGTTCATCCCTCCGCTACTCCCCTACCATCCCCACCACCAAAAGAATCTTCGCTCTCCCCTCATGCATGCCTCTGACCTATACTGGGATTGATGAGCACCTGACTACGATGACTTGTTCCACACTGTCATCGACTTTCACTCTCTTCACTGCAACACAAGATGCACTCACACTGGACACAAAACACACCTAGCACTGCCGGGTCTTCTTCACTTTGGTTATGAACACTTGCACTTCAGGGATGTCCATATCTCGTGTCTTCAACTTCTCGCATCAGCTGATGTCAACACAATCTAAACATTCCAATGTCAGACAGCCTTTCGTAAGAGATAAGTGCAAAGAGGACATATATTATGTTTCCTTTCCTGCTTATTTGTTTCAGAATAACCATATGTATACTCATAGAATTGGTTTATATCCAATGACCGAGAATGCCAGCTAACTAGATAAAGGGATACTGAAGAAGGTTTCGGAGCCTCCAGGACTTGTTGTGGGTTTCTTGTACTTTTAAAGGAAATTGATGTTGAACAAAAAGTTCAAACAAAATATCCTTAGTTATTCAGTATCTACTGAGGGGCGTGTCTGATAATTCATAATTCTTACGTCCAAAATGCTGTCAAATTCTCGTGATCAAATTCACCAATTGGCTACAAGACTGCAAGTTTTCCTTCGGGCAATTTTTAACAAGGCAGAGAAATATTATAACTGCCATCAAAACCGACCTTCACGGTCTATAGACTTTCATAATGATACCGTAACGAACAAAGATTTGCCAAAATTGGCCAATCAACAGAGAATTTCTCTTAAGAACTTTGAAAGAGCATATGTAAGCTGGGAGCTGTACAAGGTAGCTGAAGAAGTATTAGAACCAAAATGGGGATTGAGGCCATCCTTCATTGAGCTTGCTTTAGCCTCAAATACTGCTAGATCAGGTCAAATAAAAAGACGCTGCTGTATCAAAGAGGAAGGCTGGTTTCAAAGAAGTATTGTTGCCGAAGACTTCGATGTGTTTCTATAGATGAGGAAATACTGTAGAGACTAGAGGAATAAATCAAATGAGAGCAATGACCGAAGAACATTCTCCGAAGAGAATAAAAAGGTTTTAATAGAGTTCCCATTAAGGAATTAGGGACGGGGGAAGATGACTGAACAACCGGTGGTTGTCGAGCTGCTGGTGGGCACACCTGGACCTCCAGATCTTCTGTTGCGGGGGCGAACGTCGTCGCAACGGCACTCGCACCAGGAGATCTTCACTTGACGTTGTCTAGAACAAGAATGCAACCATCACCAACGTCCCATCCCAATTTTATATGTAAGTCACAAGCTGGAGGAACCGACGAAGAGGAGGGGTAGGGGGGTAAAAGAGGAAGGAGGGAAAACCTTTTTTTTCCCATCAGGCTGCAAGCAGTGGCAGGCAGGCAGGCAGCAAGTCTCCTCTACTCATCTGCAAGTCCTATAACAGAGCTAATTATCAAGTTAATATGGCCATTCTGTATGGGGAAGCAGTAGAGGCTTTCTATAGTATAAAGAGGAGAGAGGGAGGAGGGGGAGGTTTTGGTTTGGAGCCAGCAGTGATAGACAGAGATAGCTACATTGATCCTTACATCAAGTGCGAGCGAGACGGGGCTACTACATTGATATTATAAGTTGCTTCAATCGCTGTATTCATTTGTAAACTAACCAGCTTGGTATATTCCAGGGAAGTGTATATAGTCTTCCAACAGGCGGCATGCAAGGCATAGCACATATACCCAGACGTTTGCTCATGCAACTTTCATACAATTTAAAGTGCCGTTATTCAACAAGGGAGAGAGGGAGGGAAGGAGGAGGAGGTGCTGAAAGGATGGGAAGGCTAAAGAAGGAAGGATTATGCAGGAGATAGAAGGACGAAAGGTGGGGGCGGGAAAGTGTCTTAGAGGGGCGCACGCAGGACGGGGGGAGGAGGTGTTTAGATTCTGCTAGGTGCCAACATGGTAGGAATTTTGATTCGAGTGTTTGCTAGTTTACTGGAGGCTTGTTGTAGTGGTGGGGCATGGAAAGACCAAGGATAAGAAAGAAGAAGGAAAAAAAATACACCCTTAGCATTAAGAATTTCAAATTCTTTCCTCCCCACATATATCTGGTACATACATTTCCTCAGAAGGGATCATTCTTCGGTCGATGCATAGCGTATGTGCTGTTTTCATGCATTGACAAGGACTGGCCGGGCAAGTCGCTGTATTCTAACCCACCTTTTGGTCGGCAAAGGCGGGGCAGCGACGGAGGAGAATAGCGGAGGGGAGGCCATGCCAAAACATATTCATTTATACATTCATTCATTTTAGCCGTGGAGCGAGAGAAAGAGAGAGAGGAGAGCCGGTGCTGGCTGCCAGCTGAATAATATCCAAATCTGAATATAAAATAATGATAATACATATATGGATGGATACTCGCGTCAGCGCTCAAGTAGAGGCTGCCTGCATTTCATTACAGAGCGAGGTTCTGTAGGTACCTTCACTGCAAGTGAAAACTTGCCACGCCAACCGCCTTGGCATTTGTATTACTCTCTCGCTTTGTGCTTAATTAGAACTCGCAAACATCCTTGTCTTATCTTCTCAGGTCTTTACTTCTTTGTTTATAAGGTGTTAATGGAATTAAAATTATATATAAGAAACGATATTGATTTTTTCTTATGTAAACGACAGGCTCTCCTCTCCTATCCATAACTTGCAATTTTACTTTTAGTACAATGCCAAGTTAACAGAGTAGCTTTCAGTTCAAACATTTGTGCATTTTGAATCTTTTATGAAAATTATGCTCTGACAAACAGATCGCACACACTAACCTTGGAAACCGACGGGATATCTCGGGCGTCAGTGGCCCGCATTCGGGAGGTCCAGGTTTCATTCCATGGTCGACCTACTTGATCTATGGATTTTTTGGGGGTTTGCCCAGGTCGCTAGGCAAATGCTGGGTAGGTTAGTTGCATCCCCTAAATTTCCTGTCCCTCCATGTCATCTACATTATTATTTCCCATCATCCCTCATCTGGTAGTTTCTTTTGGGTAATAAGTGTCAGCGAGTGTCTAGCGGGGTATGGCAGAATGATATGCTCTGAGGAAAACTACTTCCTCCTCCGGTAGGTCGCCAGCCGGTCTTCGAACCTTCTGCTGGGACCATTTCGAACCGCAGTAGGGGGGCATTTCCTTGTATTGGCCTGCCGGGGGAGGTCTTTATCTAAGTAAAATGTAGGGACCCTGCCCTCTGCACTGTCGTGGCTCCTTGGGATGTCTGCCCTCTCTCCCCTCTTTCCTCATCCTTCCTTCAGGGGGTGCCCCTCTTGGTAACATACAATGGATCACGACTGGTCTCCGTATCGAATCCCCTCCATCCTAACCTTGGAAGTTAGTTTATATTATTTTTACCCGCAACATAAATATAATTTACTTTTAAGCCGGCGTAAATCTCTTCCTGTTTTGTCTAATTTACTATACGTACGATATATGCATGACATACATAGAATACTTTAGTTTTTGATGTATTTATTATTGTAGACATGGAATATAAACATGATTGAATTGCACCATTTAAATCTTACCTGGGTCTTAATTTACTTTTATTTCTTAACATTTACTTGGATATAATTCATGTAGTAGGGAAATATGAGCTGCAAGTTATTGCTTTTTTAAAGATCTACCAGAGAAGGTTTAAGTGATCAGTTCCCAGCAAGGTTATTGTCAATTACCTTCTTATTGTAAAGCAGTTAGTGTTTCATCCATTAGAAAGACCATCATAACACTTACTGGAGGGTATTTTATCTACGCTTTTTCCTTAAAGGTACCTATAGCTCTCACTTACTTTTCCTCTCCTCACAGTAGATTTCGGTTACTTCTTTATAAATAGAAGTAATGTTAAATTATTAGACTTTACTTTGTGAAAATGTCAAATGTAATTTGTCGATTTACAAACTATGGCAAAATTGAAATACCAAGGTTCATAAATTATTTTACTTGTTTTCATATTTCTAATTGTTGTGCCATTACAAATGTTGAATACAAAACTGCTAATGTGTAACGTTTAACTGATACAAATTCCAAAACTGAAAGCAAGTAAATTAAATGTTTGGGTGATCTTTTTAAATTATTAAAAGTTTTAGAAACATTTTTTAAAAATAACATGTTGTTTGTTCTAATAAAAACATGGTCTTAGAAGGAAAAGAAACGAACAGCAATACAACCAACTTAGAACAAACAAGAAATGAGTCACGTATTAAGAAAAGTTCCCCAAAATTACAGAGCGCATGCTCGTATTCAGTGAAGTGTTCGGCAGGAGGTGCGATCGGTGCGCCATCAGGTCTTAAACCTTAGAAACATTAAAATTAAGGGTTGTATGAGGTTTTGCTGCCCCCTACCCCCATTCTGTTTAACTTGCTACATTTTTCGTCGTGCCTGCTGTAATAACCTTTCAAGAATTAATCATACTGCTTATTTCTAGACAAACTTGTAGAATAAAATTGCACAATTTGAATAAATACTTGTCTTAAGTGTTTAATAAATTTGTAAATTGGTACATTTTGTTTACTTAAGTAATAATTTTACAAATTGAAATATTCAAACCTTTAATCTTCTGTTATTTAAACTTGTTTTGTACATAATTGGACTTATACCTATAGTACTAGAATTATTTGGCTGTGTTCCTAAAGACTGAGAAAAAGCCACTAAATTAAACTTCAGCTGGGCCAACTGGAGCAACTTTTTGAATATTCATCATATCGAAATTAACGTGTTATACATAAAGCATGTAATATTTATAAATAAGCTTGTAACATTTTTGCAGTGTTTTTCAGCAAAAGCAAGAATAAGTTGCTATCGTTTGTGATTGACTCTATTTTTACTTTTATTTGTCCTAATTTTCACTTACTCTAGAATCCTGCAGTGACAAGAAGGAGAAATAGACAATGAAAGCTCAAAGAGCTACACTCCTTACTGTGATGTCAAGAAACAACAATGGCATGCAATATGCTACTTCATAGGTACAAATAAGTATATAGTCACCTAAACCTAACTCGAAATATTCATTCATAAATATAAAAAGACACTAGCAACAAAACAAGAAAGAAATTGCCTGAAAATGGTGTTTTCTTTGGACGATTTTATAAAATGCAACATAAGTCGTACATTTCGGTATTTGAATTTGTGCCTATCAAAAACCCTTTTGAGGGAAGAATAACGATATCACTCTGCCTACTTTTCGGAAACCCAATGTATAACATACCTTGTGGTGAGGTAGCTCTTGTATGAGTGATCAGGTCAGTAAAAACGTTTGACGAATTCAAGGAAGAATTTAATCTAGTTTATTGATTTTTTTTCTGACAGTTGCCCCTAAAACTCCTTCTAGGATGTTTATTTTCCAGTCGTCTATAAAGTTAACCACTTACGCGACAGCCCTAAGAGTACCAAGTTCTACCGACCCGACTGCCGGCCTCACGCCCACTTACGCATGGCAAAGGTGTGCGATCATCCAACCGATACGGGGAGGAGATGTGGTCAGCATCTCGGCATCTCCCAGCCGAAACGTTGGTTTTCGTGACCAGGGCCGCTTACCGAGCGTAAGCTCCTCAATTTCCTCACAATGCTGAGTGGGCACCGATCCTATACCGGGGACTTAAAATCCGCACCCCATGGGTGGGATTGAGCCCGGGTCGCTTTCCGTGGCCACAGACCAAGACATGCTGCCTTAGCCCGCTACGCCACGGCGCAGGACTTCTAGTCATCTATAATGGTATAAAATAAGTGTCGTGTATTAATATATAAAATAAACCTGATTTTTCCGCAGTAGTCTAGATGTGTTTCAAATTTAGTAGGCAATGATGTAGGCAATGAACCGTAAACAGTGAGTGAGAGAAAGAGAGAGAGAGAGAGAGAGAGAGAGAGAGAGAGAGAGAGAGAGAGAGAGAGAGAGAGAGAGAGAGAGAGAGAAACGAGTGTACATTTTTACCCTGCCAATACCATTATCTCAATGTTTAATAAAACTGCTTATCCACAGGTTCCTTTAATTAAACAAATTGGAAGCGATTTTCATATATATATATAGATTTTTCTCAGGAAAAAAAAAAAAAAAAGAATTTCATTCAATTTTTCGCACACAAATCATTTGTTAACTGGAACAGGTATGTTTTACTCTTTTACTTTATTTCAAAAGTGTATTGTGATATTGGTTAAAAAATTTAATTTTATAGAAGATTCTTAGATAGTAAAATGTACCTAATTGAATAAAAACTTAATAAACTTAAATTTACTTCTACAAAAGGTAACACTGGAAAAAAAGAAAAAAAATGAACTTTGCGAGAACTTCATGTAGAAATTCCTACTAAATTTGGGTTGAGAAAAACAAATATGACAATGAAAAATTTTTATTAGCTCTAGTTTCTATGATATACACAAGGTGAACGTATTACATATTAACGGATTGAGAGAAAAGGATACATTTTAATTACATACATGCTAACAACAATGAAAGTGCATTTGATTTTTTAAACTGGTAATTACATACTAAGAGGGCCCAAATGACCTTGTTGTCGACGGGCCCTTAAACACCACACTCACTCACTCACTCATACTAAGAGTTCTAAATAGCTGGAAAAATACTTCGCAAGTAGTCGTGTCTGAAGAGAATCATGTGGTGGCCTATTGACTTCGCCGTCTTTTAGCTTGCCGCAGAATCCGCAGAATCCCTATACAAAGACCAACAGTAATCCGCAAGCATTCCAACGGTCCTGATATCTTTGTTCCATAACAGAAATGTCCTGATGGAATCTCTCCCCATGATCAGGACTAACAGCTCCACAACTAGGAGTGAAAAAGTCTAGGTGGGATTGGAGGAAATGGATCTTAAGGAACATGTTACATCCAAGGTTACGGTATTTTTGGAGGAGCACTGTCACCAAATGCTTGCAGTTTTCATCTCTTTTGTTGCCTAAACATCCATGAACAACACCCTTGAAGGCTTCCCAAGCTTCCTTTTCTTTCCCCTCCAAAATTTGGTCAAATGCAGGTTCCTTTATAACTTCTCTTTTTGTGGTCCGACAAAAGTGCCTTCCTTAACTTTGCATCAGTTAATTACCAAAATTTCTCTCTGATTGTGTTTTTTTAACTAACTCCCAAAATAATTCCCCCAAATTTAAAACCTCCACTCTAAAATATTAAATTCCACTTTATCTTCAAAACACAAGCTGATCTATCATTTTTATGGTGATTTTTTAATTCAGCAGATGGATATACATGTAAATTCACTATTTTTAAGCCCGAAACATTCTCATTGTTGCCCAGGGTAATCAGACGAGAAGTGTAAATAAGAAGCTCTTACTCTAGAAGAATGCCTTATTACTACATGTACAATTTATATGTAATACTTATTGCGGCAATGTTTCCGAAATGTACCTTTTAGCACAAGTTTCAGTAGTTTATTTAATTAATATATCTGTATGTATATCCAACATATGCAATACTCAAAATATTTGTAATTTCTTACGATAAATGTTAAGAAACCTTATTATAAACTATATTAAGTGTAACATTACATTTTTATGTTATTTTTCTTAATGAAGTAAATTACTCCATGACCTACCTTAGTAATTAAAATTTATTCAGAAAAGGCTGTTTATGAAATTGATTATAAATAGTGGTATTACATATATTAATAATTATAAAAATACTGAACATTTTCCTGAAATTACTAGATAAAACTAAATTAGGCCCTAATGTCTAAAGCTTGAACTTCGTAGGTGCATTGGTTCATTTAATTGTTCATGTATTTTAGGAATCTTTTCATTTGAGCTACCTGAATTTCGAACTCATTTTAACAAATTTGGAATTAATCAATATATTTTCTCCTATAAGGAATTTCAATTCCATACTTCCAACCATTGTCAAGTAGTTCCATTCATATTCGGCATATATACGAACAAATCGAGTAATCTAAAAATTTAATTTTTATACTGTGAGATTCAGATAGGTGAGCAAACACCTGCAATTTTTTATTAAAACAAAATAAAGTCTGAAAGGGTAGAGCCAGACTTAAAAATTCAATGCCATAGCCAGGATTTCAACCACGGATCTTCTGGTTTCCGTCCAGCCGCTCCAACCATTTGTGCTACTATGGCCAACATGCCGACATGTTGCCCCGGTATACCACTTAGGAGTTCTCATAAACACGTGAGACAACTACCTTAATAGCGACTTACTATGCTGCAAGTACTTTAAGGCCCCGGCTTTATAGTTCGTACCACTATTAGGTACAATTAATGGAAATTAATTGTTCTTTCACACTAGCCGTGTGTAGGACACACTATGAAAGGGTAGAGCCAGACTGAAAAATTCAATGCCATAGCCGGGAATGCATCCAAATTTTTCAGTGTGAAAGAACAATTAATTTCCAAAATAAAGCCTGTTCACAAACTACTTTGACCTTCTTTGTATTTTCTGTACTGTTTGCTTAATAGACAGAGAAGGTATCGATCGCATTCCACCAAAAATCCTCATCGAGGTTTTACAGAAAATCTTATATATATGTATATTCAGAAATGGGTCATATGCATGTATGCGCATGTTTGTGTCTATGAACAGCTTTATCTATAAATAAATACCAAGCTTGGTATCAGTTCAGTACCTTCCAAAGGTAAGCCATAAAAATTTCTCTTAATTAACTTTTACATAGAAAATGTTTCACTAATTTTGAAAACTGTTTCAAACGATTCTGATTAAATTGCTATATTTAAGATATTTGATATATATTATTTTATTTGCACTACAAATAAAACGCATATTCTATATTTTCTTGGAAAAGTGTATAATTTTGTATAAGTGAAAACTAAGACACACAAAAACTTACTGAAAATTACGTGTAGATCTTTTGAAAGACTAAGTTCATTTCAAATAATGTTTTTGGCATCAATCATTCCTAAGATATCCGTTTCTATTGGTTTGAATTGTTAAAAATATGACAAATTATTAATGTACTAATACATTCACAATCACGTTTTGCAACGAGATGAAAATAATACAATTAATTATTTCCGGGCTGTTTTCCGTGGTCTGTTGGCATAAGAACGTCCAAATGTTCGCTGCGAAACTCTCTGCAAGGAAACTTCGACCGCGCCACTGAGGATGTCTACCGCAGTTGTGGACGAAACGTTTGGACGTTCTTATGCCAACCGACCACGGAAAACAGCCCGAAAATAATTAATTGCATTATGGACTCCAGCCGTGAAAGCTTACATTCTCTCCTGAGATGAAAAGCTATGGAATTCCGGCCAGATGTTGGGTTCTGCTTTTAAATATTTGAATATCGCTCTTATAACTACAATGTAATGCTGTGTAAATGTTTATTTCGATTACTGTTAAGTAAATAGGTAAATAAAATTTTAAAATGATATTTGTAGAAGTATATAAAAATTAGCAATAGTGGTTATAGAAGGTATGTAAATGCAACACCCACTTTTCAATGCATACTTTTCCCCTTCAACATTGCTTTATTTTCACTGTGTAGTGATCCCCAAGACAAACATATCTGGTTAAATGATCATTCTGCTCAGGATGCTATAGTAAAAAACTCTGTTAAAATATAATTTGCTAAGTATGTGAACATACTTAGCAAATGTATGTGCTAATAAGTATGTGAACATACTTATTAGCAGGTATCAATGTTGGATGTGAAAGTTGAATCCTTCATATGTAGAACTCAAACACGCATCTTGAAGCCGTTTCACAAATATTTTCTAACTTATGTTAAACTTATTTCATTATTTATTTTAATCGTTGTTATCTTTTTTTTTTTCAAGAAAAAGTTTTACAATTATATTCCAATATCATTTGTCATCATAAACTCCAACTTTAATATTTAGGAAACCCTGTCTCATTATTCACTTCTAGATATGCACAAAAGTTTCTAACACTTAAAAGTTTTCGGACACATGCCGGAACTGTTTCTGTTCTCAAGAGCAAGTCTCTTCTTCTGAAAGCTTTAAGACGCTTTCTCTCGTCGTCCATCTGGAGTCTCCGGTAATCTTCCCAAGTAGAACGTGAACACCTTCTGCGCTGCTTATCACCGATGCAAAGAAAACTTTTCCTACTTCCATTCTTCTCTCACTTCATCTTCAATCCTCTTTCAGGCGCGAATCCTCCAATTCCGTGTCTTTTCTTATTTCTTTGCCGCCTTGGCACTCGACGACTTAGCTCCGGAAGATATTCCTTTAACCTGCTGTCGCATAACGAAGAAATAGCACAAGGGCATTGCTCAAAACTGCCTCAAGTACAAGGGGGTGGGTAGATGCTGGCAGGAGCTTTTCAAATGGACATTAGTTCTGCAAACGGTTCTGTATGAGCAGAATTTGGTCCTTCCATTTATTTAAAGCAAAGGAAGTAATTCAAATACTTACATCAGACTTCTCTGAAAATGCACCTTTAAGACACCCTAAATAAAAACAAGATTTTGTCGACTAGGACTCCATTTTCTATTCATCTCCATCAAGTTTAAGAATATGTTAACGATGTAACTCAGGAATACAGCTCAAGTGTTTCATTTGAACCGGTATTTAAAAATTCAAAACGAAGGAATGTACCTACTCTTACTTCTTAATTTATTGTTTTCTCAAATATGAATATAATTAAAATATAGCATTGTGTTTTGTCGTGGGATTACAACATCTTTGTACTCGTAAGTAATCTGCGATGTTCTTTTATTTCTTATTAAACATTAAATCACAAAACAAAACATATCTGATACACTGTCTCTCGGTTTCAGGAAAAACGGAAACTAACTTAAACATCTTGAACCAGTATGAGAGTTTATCTTTATTCGAACCTCTTGTTTTATAGCCATACTGTTGTAAAACAAATAACATATGGATATTTTTCTCAGAATACGTTTTCGGGTAGAATGAAAAATGCACAAATTTCTGGAGAAATTTTGTTATAAAAATGTTAAGTGAAATGCAGTTCTTGCTCTTCTAGTTCCATAAGTGCTGTACAAAATTATATAACATGATATAGGAGTGTATTTTAAGTGTATTTAAACATAACTCAATCAAACAGCTTTTTGTAGTCTTTAGGGTGTTCGTTGTCAAATATTTTCTTTAAATAGGTAATATGAACTTTGTCTTAAATTCCATAAATATATTAGTCTAGACGAAGCTATAAGTTTAAAGAAGAGCTGTGGTGGGATAACTATTTATTCCAATAACTTGCAATTGTGAATTTGAAAACTAATAAAATGAGGCTAATCTAACCTCACATAAAATCATTTGTGGCAATAAATGTTGAAGAGGGTTTATTATTATAATTATTTTCTGATAATCTTGTCTGCATGTACTATTGGTTAAATTACTAATTTGTTTATAAAGAGATGGCGCGAACAATTTTTCATTTACTGTGTAGGTACATTTTAAATATTAATGATTGTTTTATTCAAATTCTTATATCTGGAAAAGATAAGCTTGTTTTGTATAATTTATCTATAAATATGTGAAATATATTCTATGACACTGTATCCGTCGTGCGACTATGTTTGATAGATTACTGTTGTCCGTGACCTTGATTGTAAGAGTACGTGCGCGACAGCATAGCAAACATTGTACTATGTTTACAAGACGCAGGTAAAGTATAACCCCGTCACTACTAACCTGTTTTATTGCTTTTCTTTTTGGCTAAACTTCCGGACCCTAGTAATCCCATTGATCTAAGACTATGAGCAAATATCGTAGTCACACACTTTTTAGTGATCTATGGAATTTGCAATAATAAAATTTGTTTATGTCATGTAAAGTAATGTATTTTGTAATAAATATCACCTCCTTACGTAACAGGTGGTTCTGAAAGGACTCTGGCTGCTTGAAATCGCTGATGATTTGATCGCAATATTACTCTTTTTAACGAACTAATTGGTCGAAATAATGTACTACTTGTTTAATGCACACACTGTTGCATAGGAATTCTTAGTCATTGTAACTTGGTGAGTGTGACGGATTCACAGACTAACGTTGACGAGGCTCTCTGGATCTTCTGGCTCCTCTGCATAACCGTGTTGCTTTAAATAACCTCGGAGGAAGTCCAGAGGTTATAAATGAGAATGGCTGGTTAGGAGTCATGTGCTTGTATTCATATCCAATGAACAGGATGTGCTGTATATAGATAATTGTAGACGATCAAATACCTGTGCGTTTGAGCAGCATCGTGTTGAACTCACATGGTTACTCGCTCTAGTACTGGCACATTTTCTAGTAGCTAAGGGTTTCATTACGGAGAAGTTCTAGGTAGCATGCTCCTGTTAGAAAACTGGACTACTGTCATGGTCGCCCAAAATTCTACATCAAAGATTCACTCACTACTGCTCATGGAAATCTGTCTCCATTACGCAGTGAGGATTATGGACACAGCAATAAGAATGGACGTGGTGGCAATTTATGTTCCCGTTATTGTGAAATCCGATTTATCCGAAATGAGGATTCTGTATTCCGTATCTCTACCAGTTGATTCAACATTTGTTCACAGCAGACTGATAATGAGGCTGATAGAATACTTTGCGATTATGTGCCAGTTTTTACCTTATTGTGTCATATAAGCAGCAAATTCAACGAGAACCAGAACGGGAACGGAATGGTCAGTCCCGAAGTGGCAGTTTTATTATGAATCTGTAAGTTAGAATGCTTTGGTCTTAAGAGTTACTTCACAGTAAATCCAAAGTTCACATTTCTTCAAAATTCAGCAATAACGAATTGTCCATATGTTACAGCAAGGCGATTACACAAATAAGATCATATTACCAATAAGTTTCTTAATTAGTTGGCATATCGTAACCCAACGAATCGGGCAGCTATCATTAAAGCGAATTAAAAGCGAATCAAAAATAAAAGAGAGAAAGAAATAAGAGTTCAACTGTTCACGATGTCCAATTACAAGGAGCGGAGAACGTTTGTGTGGGTATTTAAGCGTAAGTATAATCTGCAAGTAGATATTATCTACCACAACTACTTTTAAAATTCAACGAGCTATAATTAAATATTACAATAACAAAAGATTTCCACCTTACTTTAACAAACAGTGCAACTAGGATTAGTGTGAACAAGCTGATAACCAATATGATAACAATCACACGCAATGTGCTTGGTACAAGAGTCATTTGTGATATTACCATGTCATAAAGGTCACGCAGGTAACTGTGCGGTGTAATTTTGCATTAAACTATGTTCAAGCTTATATGCTTAACTGAACCAGTGCACACCATGGACCTAACTAGACAGCGAGAGCGCAAGAGGTAGGGCGTTTTGTACCAGATAATGAGATGCAAGAAAGAAAACCGGGGCTTTAGCATTAACGAGTTAGAAGGTGTAAACATTGTTTCTTTGGGTGTGAGGTTGGTTTACATTTCAAAATGGAAATGATTGTAACACGCAATTGTACTATGCCTATTATGGAATCAAAGAATTGCTAGGACGTCGGACTGCTTGCTCGTGAGCATGAAGCTATCTTATATTTTTTCGTCTCTTACGAGTATTGTGTTCTTCTGTACATAGTACTATACATCTGTTTATATTTATAAATATTTCTGACCGACTTATTAAACAACACACAAAAATAAATTGTAGAGTGCATTTTAAAAGCGTTTCTTCCTTACATATCATTCAACAACATAATTACCAGTGCTCTTCAGTAGACAATTTTGCATTTATTTCAAACTTTCTTATAACTTACGTCCTACAACGTTAAGTCATATCGGATGATGAATGAAATTCGTGAAATAATGCTCAAATGAGTCCGGGGTCTCTGGAGCTTAGAGCTACCCGACATTCGTCTTTCAAGATAAGGGAAATCCCCGAAAAAGCATTTTCCAGGTAACTCACCCTGACCGAGATTCGAACTCGGGACATCTTGAACGTGAGGCAGACATGCTACCATCTACGCTACCGAGGCGAGCATTTATTAAGTAAAGTGTTTCTAAGATTAAATTGTGGAATTCTATCACACATGGCAAATGTAAGAAGTTTAAAAGTCTATTGAACTAGAAGTTCCATATTACCACCTTTAAATCTATTCAATATGGACGAGTTCGATTCCCGGCTCTGGGGTTGGCGATTTTAAGTCAGCCCTCTCCACGCCTTCACCTCGGTCTAGCACAAATGAAGTATTCCCGGTGCCCAAAGTGGTTCGGAGTCCTCGGTATAAGCTGTAGGTCCTCTTGCCTCACCGTCATCTTCACTACCACCTTATCATTGGAGGTAACGGACACCGCCCTCTGCGTGCCTCCACCTGAGAAATGGGTCCGGTCATCAGGTGGTGAGGCGAGGTTACTCCGGAGGCCAAGGTTGCCAGGATGGGAAGGTTGGAAACACACACACACACACACACACACACACACACACACACACACACACACACACACACACACACACAGAGAGAGAGAGAGAGATAGAGAGAGAGAGAGAGAGAGAGAGAGAGAGAGAGAGAGAGAGAGAGAGAGAGAGAGAGAGAGAGAGAGAGAGAGAGAGAGAGAGAGAGAGAGAGAGAAATACACACAAATGTGTGCAACTGCACTTATAGTTGGATATGCTAAGTTGCTGACTATTGTGGACCAATAAAACCGAAATAAATTAAATTTCTGTTGTAAAATCATTTCGATTTTCCCTAAGGTTTGTTTTCTATATGATAGAGTTGCAATGATTGCTTGAGGCTACTTAGTGAATAGATTTGTATTTTCATTTTTAACAGTCATTATTTGTCCTATCATCCTTAGTTAAGATTTCCTGTTGTTTCATTTAAAACATTTCTGTAGGCCTAGAAGTTTACGTATTTGAAGTCAGACACACTCTCATTTTCCTTGTTAACCATTACCGCAATGTTAGTTTGTTTTTAAACAGCAGAAGTTTCATTTGAAAGTGATTTAAAATATTCATTCATATATTTCAATGTCCCATATTTGTATGCGCAAGATATTGTGTATTGTTCGTAACAAAATCTATTTAAATACATTTGATACATTCTAGCTAAACTTTAGGTTATCTAAATTTAATAGTAGGGCATATTTACTACGGTATTTTGAATTTATCAAATTATTACACACGTTATTTATAGAATACTTGAATCTCAAATATTTGGAAGGTTTATTCATGTTTTGCCATTATAGGTCTGATGTAGCCCTTGTAAGATACTACAGACAGAATTTTTCGACAAAAGACAAAATTACTTTCTCGTTACAACACAGTGTAATAATTTTCTATTTCACGCACGTAGGTATTTTAGTCGGGCAAATATGTGTGCAAATGCTTCGGCAGAAAGGAAAAACGCCCAACGATGTGCTTGTGGAGACTTTTCCAACCAAACGTGTATGTTTCATTTCTAGCACAGAAATAAAAAAGGCAGAAGAGAGGGCACCATAAGTCAGGAAGATGGCGCATTCGGAGAATTATCGCCGACTATTTCCTGCAGACTTTGGGGCGCAGAGAACCAGAAACTGTCATATTCCATCCCAGAAGTTGAGCACGGAAGTGATGATGGTGATTATTATTGTGATGACAGAGAGAAACAGAAGGCAGAAACTGGAAGAGATAAAAAAGAATAAGAGAAGAACACAACGCCGAGTAATTTGAGGAGACAGGAAAAAGATAAATATAAAAAATAATGGAATGATATTACCATTACAGCAAAGGACGATAGAAATATAAGGGGAGAAATGTAGCAAAGGGAGAAGAAACAACAGTAGAGATCAGGGGATGCTGTTGCCGGCAGTTGATTGGTCGAATGCCACATCCATCCTTGTGGAAAAGGAAGAAATCTCGTTCCTTATCGCTTGTGGTTGGCTATGTCGTTTGTTTGAGACGGTTGGCAGAAGTGATTAATGGCATACAACAACCTCTAGAAATAAGACATATCTACTCCCGCACAAGTCAAGAAGATTTAGTTAAAATGCCTTTAGGATTGAAACGAAGCTAATTGCCATGCAATTTTTACACATCTATACGCAATATGCACATACGTTAGGTAGGAGCTGCTGGTTGTTTAACCTTTTCCATCAGATACTCCTCTCGTAAGCTGTGCAATTCGCGTATTATCTTATTTACTATTCCCAGAAACACTCTTATTTGAGAAAAATTGGAGAGTAATCAGAAATCAATGCTTTTTCTAAGGCAGATTAAGCATAATACTATTATTACATACTTAGCAAAGGCAGCTAACAGATATTTTTACGCTATTAACTACATGTTTTACAAGTCGGTCGTGTAGCTGGGTGATTAGGACCTGGCCTACTGATTCCAAGATTGAGGGTGGAAACCCTTCCCAGATTGATGGTTTTTAAATATGTTTAAAGGCCACAGCTACATGTCAAGAGACTTACTGGAAGTAGTAGAACTGAGAAGAGAAATTTCAACACACCGTCGCCGCTTATATATCCTGGGAATTAACAGCGTTATTATTACAGAAAATATAATTTATTTTGCAGGTTTTACATAAATCAAGTCCGAGTATAAAAATAAGAGGAGAATATGCTTTTAAAATAAAATCAAAACTATTAGATAATATATTATACTCCTTTATGAGCAAATTCATAAGAATTAGTGTATAATTCTAATATAATTTACAGATATTAGTAACTGCCATTAAAAACCTAGTACTCAATTTAACAACAACGATAATAATAACTTGGGAAGTTGTCCATGCACTGCTTGCACATCTCTCGCGCTCCTCTGTATAAGTAAAATTGCACTACATATCTATTTACAGATACTCCAAAAATATTCATCTAATCATATCACATACAATATAACAAGCACAATCAAATAAAATATAGATAAGAAACGAACAATGACTATTTCCTTACATCAGTTGATAACTAGATTTAAAAATAAAACACAATTTATATTCATTTATTGCTTAATTAGTGAACAGCTCTACGTTATTTAAAATCTTGTCCTATTTAATGTCAAAGTATTTGTCTAGTAAACAAGATTTCAGGTATGGTACCTAGCTGACACACACCCCTTCCCTTTTCTTATGCAGTTGTGTTTCATCCACTGTCGTTGGACAGTTTCATCTCTGTTTTCAAAGCCGTTGACTGTTATTTAAGTAATATGGGTCAAAAACGTCGTGAAATTACAAAAGAAGAGAGACAACTTTGCATCAAGTTATTTAAAAAGGAAAATGTTTTCAAGAAATTGGAGAAACCGTTTGAAGACGTACCAGTACAGTGAATACTTATTATATACAGATTTGATGAGAACAAAACTTACGAAAATCAATCAACAAGCGGTCGTCCTGCAGTCTATCCGAGATGGAGAAACAACAGTTTCTAAGAAAAATAAAAAAATAAAAATCATAAACTAAGTGCTCCAAAACTTGCTATTGCAGTTCAAACACACACAGGAAAGTCCGTTTCAGCATAAACTATAAGAAACGTGCATTATGAAGCTGAGTATGGAGGCCGAACATCCTGTAGAAAACCATACACCAGTAAAACCAACAGAAAGAATCAAGTTGCTTTTGCAAAAGAACACAAATACGATGGGTTTGATTTCTGGAAGAAGTTTTTATTTACTGATGAGTTAATTTGAGCTCTTTAAGTCAAAAGGGCGAGCAATAGTATAGAGAAACAAGAATTGTGAGCTTGAGGAGAAAAACATAATAGCTTCAGTTAAACATGGAGGCGATTCAGTACTTGTCTGGGACTGCACGAGTCCAAATGGTGTAGGGGATTTATATTTTATTGATGGAATTATGAACCATAAGGTTTATATAAACATTCTAAAACACATCTGTTCAGAAGTGTGAAGAATATGGGTCTTTCTGAGGATTATATTTTCACACAAGATAATGAACCCAAACATACAGCTCTAGATCTAATGCTATGGTTGTTGTGTAATACTCCACGATGGATGCCGACACCACCGCAATTCCCAGATATGAATCCAACAGACAATTTGTGGTGTATACTGAACAAAAATATTAGGAATCATCAGATATCTAGTATAAAGGCTCTAAATAACGCACTACTAGAGGAATAGCGTAAAATTGCAGTGGAAGCAGCACAATCTTTGATTAAATCCATGCCAAAGAAAATGCAAGAGATTATAAAGAGGAATGGAGGGCCTATTAAGTACTAACCGTAACATTCTACACCATTTTCAGTATGTAGACGAATACTTATTTTGCACCCTATATTGCATATCTTTTCTTTTGAATGTTTAACTATGTTTATTTGAATAGATACTATGTGTTTCTTTATTGTATTCTCTTGTTCACTAATCAATAAATAAGACGGTGTCCCTGCTGTACTTATGCTGATGATTTTCCAAAATGCATACATCCTTAAACATAAACTCATGCATTAAACGAATACCTTTTGGAGTAACTGTATGTAATATTACTTATTAGGTAAACGTTCCTTACATATTTACATTTCTACACAAATGCAACGTATACAGCGATTAAAACACTTAAGTCGATTTAAACATTGGTGAATCTTTATTATTTTGACTTTTAATTATTTTATCGCTTAAACTACCTAAGCAAAGAGATAACATGAAATTAAAAATAAAATGTCAATATTTTAATGTTTTGAAGGTTCCTAAACTAAACACATAACGTGTGTGAACAAAATTAAAGTCGGAAAAACAGTTAAGTACCCATTACAAGCAACTCTTTTAATTTTTGATTAAAATGAAATGGTTCCCATTACATTAATTTGAAAAATCATATTTGAAATACTTATATGTTGAATAACATATCTTGATTAGTCTGTAAACAATCTCTTAGTTGATTGTTATCACTGTTAAATGTATATATTTAGTTATTCGTTTAAAACAGCAGATCTTCTCGCCTTGTCACTAAATGTACTGAGAATACGCCAACTTTCTTACCATAAACAAAATGTTGCAAATAATTTCCTTGAAACCCTCCTGATCTTAAATAAGCAGATGGTAAGCTGAATAAGATCGTAATTAAATGTACGCGTAGTTACAGTTCAATTGCATTTGTTTTGTGTAGACAACAATACAACATTATTGTAAAGTTTGCTTTGTGTATGTCTTTACATAGTGCTTTATTTGAGGCTGTTCATATGAACCATCCTTAGTAAAAATTTCTATCAATTATGCGTGATTAGAGGAATAAGCTATATGTGCAGTGATTGTATAACATATCAACGTCATACGTCAAAAGTTCATACGTCGCAAATTTGTAGAAGGCTTTTATAGGAACAGATTAGAAAAATATTAAAATTTTTGGGAATGTTCTGAAACTCATCCTCTGTTTTAAGACAGGTCAGTATTGGCCATTTCATCCCAAAGATAACTATTCATGTAGATATTCGTTTATATGCTTTCTAAGGATATAAAGAGAAACGTATTGCAACACTTTCCATATTCTAATTTCTGCCCTGTATATTAGTATAAGTAGTAATAGATACTTGTATAAAATACTAGCTGGTTTGCCCGACGTTGTGTGCTTAGCTTTCTAAGCTGGAATGACAAATTAATTTCATTTATCTCTGACTTTATGTACGATGAGCTAAAGGTTTATTTTCATATAGTAAATCTTCTTCTGTCTCTTATAATTGTAATTTGGTATTGTTCTAAATATCCCATATTCATGTAAATATATGTAAAACATTGACGTAAGTCTGACTTCCTTAAGCTAACCACGAGAGTCTCTGAAAATAATGCACAACCTGGCTGTGGCATAAGCGGATAAACAGGTTAAAGTTTAGACTTTACCTCATGTTCATTTAATAACATAAACCTAAATAATTTCACACAATGCAGAAATCCTTAACATATGAAACAAAATAAGATTCTGCCCTCACAGGCCACTAACTTAACATCTTTGGACAAAACAGCTACTTTACGAACATCCAGAAATGTGAGGGCTGTTCAATAAAGAATGATCATAATTTTTGTACGTTCATAATTTTTCGCACTAAAATTCAAACATTATGTTCTCTTAGCTTAATATGAAACAAACACGCGGTAGTAGTTTTAATGTTGGTACTCTTGGTTCCCGCCTGTGAGAACCAGGCAAGTTCAGATATGTTCAGAATCGCCTACCGCTGCAATGGAGGTAACATACGAGGAGCAATATGTGGCTTTGAGATTCTGCTTTCGTCTCAAAAAATCTTCAGTTGAGGCCTACACAATGTTACAGGAGGCCTATGGAGAGTCTGTTCTTCCCTACAGTACAGCTCGAAGGTGGTTTAAAATGTTTAAAGAGGGGAGACAATCAATTTAGAAGGAAGTTGGACGCGGTGCTCCAGTTGCTCTTACGGAAGAAAACATCAACACTGCTGCTGGCATTGTGAGAGAGGATCGACGAATTACCTTAAGATTACTTTCTGAAACACTGAACATTTCATTGGGTGCCACATTTTTGTGAAGAGGCTGGATGCTGCACCACGACTATGCGTGGCCGCATATTACCAATGTTGTTGCTGAATATCTTGGAAAAATCAAGGTGAAGTGCGTCCCTCACCCTCCCTATAGTCCAGATTTAGCCCCATGTGACTTTTGTCTATTCCCTAACATGAAAAAACGTCTTCGTGAGAGGCATTATCCATCATCAGAAGCATTAGTAAAAACTGCGGAGGTGATTTTGAAGGATCTCTCAAAAATGGTTTCCAGCATGTCTTTGAAGACTGATTGAAACGCTGAGACAAGTGCATCGCATTCAGGGGAGACTATTCTGTGAAGGACCATCAAAAGTATGAGGATGAGTAAAAGTACGTTGTCAAAAAAAGTCATTCTTTATTGAACAGCCCTCGTATAAGCTTCTAAGTAATACAACGTATAAGTTCATTTATTTCTAATGCTAGCTGTTTTCTCTCTATACGATTAGTTACCCTGCTCTGACAGCAACTTAATTATAACTTAAATACAAAATAAAACTTTCTTACGTGAGGGGAGGGCTATTAAAAGGTTTTGAAGTCTACAAACTTGAATTGCGAAAGTCTTATCTACATGCTGCATATGTTTATATTTTGTGGAGTAGCAACCATAGTATCCTTCTTTGCAAGCATGCTCATTTACAACTCTATTATGTTCCTAATGAAATAAAAGGCTTTGTAAATCCCCTTTAAACATTTAGTAGTTCACGAAATGCAATTACAAAGATTTAATAGAACGAATAGGTATGGCCTTCTAATAGTGAACGAATTATCAGAATCAGTTTTTTTCCATTAAAGAAAAGAAAAAAAAAATTTCTTTTTTTCTTATTTAACCGATTTTTCATTATTTTCGTTTATTTTCTTATCTGTTTTCCTAGTTTGACAAATATTCACTATACACATAAACACCCATGCCCAAGGCGGTACTCGAACCCGCGACCCTCGATGCGTCGGAAGACTAGAGACATGCGCTTTAGCGACCATGGCTACGAGGGCTGACGTAGTTGAGTAACTTTTGAGTATACCCTAATACGCAAATAAATACGCATATAAATTTTATCTCTTAATAATACCAGAGTAAGCACTGCTTTCCCCAACCCTTCTATAAAAAGTTTCAGCTAAACTTTGTACTAACTGTAAATAAATTTAAATCTGTCAATACTTACTATGGTATACCTAAACTGTTTACGCTTGCATCTAATGGTTTGCGAATTTCGTGGTCAAAGTAACACTTACATTTTCTCTGTAATCGCGAGCATCACTTAAAACAAGATATTATAAAACGAATTATCTGTGATGAGCCCATAGACATGTGCCTTATGTGTAAACATTAACAGGTTTCAGACCTGAGTTATTTGTAGAAGGAGTTTTGAAGTACGTGGAGGTGTATTGACTAAGGCAGAGAAAGTAAATGTTGCCAGTTTGCTGTGTCATCGTCGAGCACAAGTTCTCCCGGAGAACAGAAATGGCGTCTCGCTCTATCTCACTCTCCGACTGTATAATAACGTTATAATGTAACGTATAATATTATCCTTTACCTCTTTTATACAGTGGCCAAAGCCTACTTATACAGTAGCATCCTCCTCCATAAGGTTCCGTAGCTTTATTTTTTATTCCGTAGCTGGCGCTAGCAGAAGCTGCAGTTCATTGAGGAAAGTCATCAGTATCCATAAGTAATAAGTTTGCACGGGAGGGTTGGAGGATTCTCTACTCAAGTATGTTTTCTATAAAAGCCGAGGCAGAGTTTGCGAAGAAGGAAGAAAAGGGAGGAAAAGAGTGAGGGGTAGGAGAGCATGATTTTCTTGGGTCACTGAATATAATTTGCGAAGAAGAAGCGGACGATGTGGTTACGAGTTAAGGAGGGGCTGCGGCGGGGGTGAAGATAGACCAAATGGTGCTTTATACCACCGACGGTGACCACCCCAATATATATACCTACCACGCTTCTTGGTTAATGAAAATGGTGGAAGGGCTAGGCTCCATTAATTCTAATACTGAGAATCGTTCATTCCTTGATAGAATAACTGCGACAGACAATTCGTCTTTTACAGCGTGATAAAACGAGTTTATTTCTAAAGCTACAAGTAACATAGACCAGCCTATCGGTTAGTGTTTGAATCTCTATCCAAAGGTAGCTGGTTCTTTTGCCGGCCGGAATTCTTCTTTGGTCAGAATAATTTCCTATCTTCCACAGTCTGAAATTGCATCATATAAGAGTATATGTAATACAAACAATTAATATCAACGTTAAAATCACAAATTTACTGAGTTAAACTAGTACCATTAAACCACAGAAGATGGAGAGTGTAAAATAAACATACATTATAATGATCGGTGATATGTATCCTGTGGTGATATTTTGTTTTGAGCTCATGTCCAGAAATTCTTTGTTTCCACACTGGAACCTCCGAACCGGGAAGGAACATAAACATAGGTAAACAAACTGTAGACTCGTAATAAGTCGTTGCAAGCAGTCCTTCGCCTTATACAAGTTTAAGAGTTATAATTGCAGATATTTGATTAGTAATTCAGGACAATGAAATGAACAACATTTCATCAACATTTATTTAATTTGCAGACTAATCGTCATTAAGATTAGTATACTTTCAGGTTGGTATATAATTTCAATTACGTATACCACACGCAAGTTATAAGAGCACGGAACGGCTTGTTGGGAGAGGTAAAGCAGGGTGGGCAGGCCTCACGATAGGAAAGCAAATGCAGAAATCAGTAATAGTTTCTATGTATCCAAAGTTTAATTACTTTTATCCTCTGCAACTTACACTTTCATAGAGAAAGAAATGGGAAAGGAAGTTTAAATACCTATTACTGTAATGAGGATTAAATGTTTATGCTCACCTTTAGACTACATATATTTAATGTGTATTTAATGTGCAACGGAGTATTTCTGAGTTATGAAGTCAGGCATTGAAGTATGGACACGTGGAAGCCAAACTGTTGGTCTATTCTAATAAGCGTTGTTCATTTCAAACGAATTGATGATTTTTTTTGGAAAACTGTTAGATGCAGAGAAAAGCACACTGAAGTAAATAAATATTAACGTATCAATTACAAATATCCTCATTTTTAATCCTAACATCTCTATGCACTCCACAATAGTGTTTGCGGTATTATATGTTAATTAGTTTTATACCTTACAGTGTTTATGCAACGATCGCAAAGCTGAAATAAGCAAAGGCGACCCTGAACACAAGTGCCAATGCTTATGTGTGGGGAAATCTCAAGAAATGTAACTGAGGCTTGACTCCTCTCAACAGTATTACCTCAACATGCATTACTCAGCCCACGCCATGTTACAACATTGGAGACAAATTTATACACAACAGTTAGCTTATTTCCAAATACACACTCCTGTGAGGGACCACAAGCACGCCGTATGGTAGCATCTTAACTCTTTCCAAGAGTTTGACATAACATAAGACGTGAAGTACCAAATATGTATGAATTTGAGCAAAAATATTATCTGTTTACTTATAATACTTCACTTGTTATAATCTGTAGTGCTTGCATCATCGTTCTCATTTATGTTAAAACATATAGATAAGAGATAAGACATATACGTCTACAACTTTTCACAATTATTTTACTTTTAGGGAAGATAAAAGAAATACTCCATTCCTCTCAAAATTCTAGATTTTGTCAGAAATATGAGTTTTGAGACGAATTGAATTCAAAAGCTACCAATGTATAGAAATCCTCTCTGAGCAGCAGAACTGAACTGAGTTGATCAAATGTTAATTAACTACTTTTGGGGTGTAGAGCGAATATTGCAAGATGTCCTCCCTCCTAAAGCAAATATACTTTTAGAATGATTTTATCTCTTTTAAAATTATTTTAACGTTTTAATACAATTTTTGGATAAGAGAGTGAGTTTAACAAACCGGGTTAGAATTGATAAAAGAGAAGGGAAATAAAGATCAATGGTGTAATATTTTATAGATATATCTCCTGAAGCTCTATTTTATTCGAATTCACCCTTTTGTTAATGTTATAACTATTAGAAATAAGAGAACAATCACTGCCAAATAATCCTAAATTCGTTATTTATACAGTTATGAAACATACAGTAAGTTTTATATACACTTATACTTTTGAAAATTATGGCTGTTTTTCGTTTGGCTCGTGCATTTTTTAAATAGTTCATCTTTAAATTATACGTAAATAAGATATTTGTTACTTATGTCATCATACAAGAAATATGTGGAAAAAAACAACAACAGAATATTATTATGATTTGTCCTCGAAATAGTGATGGCAGACTTAGTTCTTGCAACAAAAATCTTCTATGAAATTGTTTTTATGCACTGGGAAATAAAATAAAAGAGATTTTCCTTTTATCTTTATGTTAATCGTAATACCTGTTTACCTTCAAATAAATTAGGGAATAAGGAGTAATTTATAAGCAAAAAGCGAAATCGATTACTTGCAATTGAAGTAAAAGTTTTTTAGTAATGAGCTGATGCATGAAAAAATAGGAATCGCAGTTCAACTCGGAAAAAATATAAATGTACTCTCTGTCCAGCACAAGAAGGCAAAAAGAGGAACGTGTAACGTAATCACTATTGCTGCCCGCATGAAGTTTATGCTCGCCATCTGGATATGATGAGGGTACTACTATGTGTTTCAAATGAGAAGAGTTCTGGCTTGTAGCGAATCAGATACGTTACAGCCTTCAGCGTTGCCACCTCGTTATGCCCACTCTATTTATATTTCCCTCTCTCTCGCACACCTACGAGTCTTCTTGGCGCTAGACGAAAGGGAACACAAACTGAATTTTCCAAAGCTTTATAATAATGCAGTTGTTCAAATCACAATTGCAACACGGATATCCGTATATTACGCATATGTTTAAAATTTATAGTTTAAAAATAATTATAGTTTATGAAGTATCTATTATTCTAATCCAACGAAAATGCCAGCGGCGTATCCCTATAGCTATGAATGTCAATTCCGTTAAAAGACAATTCGCTATTGTCACTGTCTTCATCATCTGAGTGTTGTTAAGTTTATGATTATGGGCTCCAAAATCTCGTCACGTGCTATTTATTTCCAAAAGCAGTGTTGTTGTGGTTTATCTGCAGATCTCATGCAGTTTTCCCAGTCTTGTGCAACCTTGTCAATTTTTTGGTGAATAAGTCGTACAGCTCAGTCAGTTTAAGGGTATTATTTCTGTTTACAACATAATTTGAGCCCACATTAACTCACATAGATTGTTCTGGCAGTGGTAAGGGGAAAGGTGCATTTCAGTTGCAAGCTGATTCAGCTGATACACTTTCCCTGGTTTTTAAACAGAAGAACAACTGAATAACAGCACTTTCAACTCTCTAGAGTAAATAGAGATTACGCAAGATTCGTAAACAAACATATAGTGTGGCAAGTCACGTTCTGCCGATGCACCATTCTAAAAGCCAGCAGTAAGGGTATTGTTTATTCTCGCTTGATTTTAACATACCCCTTGGCTTATTCAAAGTAATTCTTTTATCACATCATAACTTTTACGTTTCAGTTCTGAGTAATTACAAATATACGTACACGCATATATGCCAACCAATAATGATACCCATTAAATTGCTTACGTCACGATGCATTGTTATAATAGTGCTTTATTTGTATTAGGAAAACTATTTGATCTAAAAATATAGGGTTTTTGCGGTTATGTTAGATACATTACTCTCTACCTTCCTCATGTATCAGTTTTTACAAAATCGAATTTTTGTCTTAGCGCGAATAGTACTTATTAGAGATTAGAGATTAGGTTGGCGCTCGTCAGTCATCACATAGGGAATGTGCCATACGACAACACCACAGGACTCCGATTGGTTGCTCGTCTAGTAGCGCTTAAGGACAAACATCATTGCATTTGAAACACATAATAGGTTCATGTAAAATACACAGTGTTGTTACATAACTCACCCATGCATAATACGTATCACTATAGCTACTGAAACGAGCATTAGGTCTGGCAGCACGGTTTATCTATGTGCACTCTCATACACCCATTTCGTGGTAAACAGATTCACTAACACGCAGATAAACAGTAAAACACCTCTCCCTCTTCATGCCCCACTTTCCTTCTGGTAGTGGGCAGACAGTATACAAAATGAATATTTCGTAAATGGCCACTGCTCATAAATGTTTATATTTCTATTGGCTAATAATTTTTTTTTTCTGTGAAAAGCCCCCTAGTTTCAGAGACTTCAACAGAATGAAGAGTACGTCCAACAAAAGCTATATATGTATGTACGTATTGGTTTTATCAGCCCATTACCTCAAGTATATTAATCTGTAATTTAAATGGTTAAGAACCAATTTTTAAACTGTACGTCATTTTAGAGAGTAAAGCTCGGACTTTGCACTTTAAAAATTATTGGAATACAACATGAAGTTTGGTATTACTTTTTACTTTCTCTGTCACTCTCCTAAGGAAAGGCGAGTGAAGCAAAGGAAGTATTTATACATAAAAAGGTTCGATATCACAAAAAGTATAGGTTTTGAATTTGGAATAAGTGTTGTGTAATTTTGTGTAACTACTAAATCAGAATTTTATTACCCTAAAATGTAGAATATTTAAACACACAGGTCAAATAAACGTTTTTGTGGCATTAACGATTTTCAAGAAATCGTGTGGTGTTAGTTGTAATATCCTAATACTTGATATTCATACATATTAGAAGGGTGTTCTGTCTTATCTGGTCATGAAAATCGTTGAATATCTAAACTCGCATATAAGCACAGATCTTTTTTAATAAAGGTTTTACCATCAGATTAGGCTCCTGTATTCCTCTTGTAATGAAACATAATGAAACAATTTCTGAAAATGTTTATTATCTGTAAGAATCTGGTATGGGGGGTAGCGTGTCTGCCACACAGAGGTCCGGAGTTCGAATCTCGGTCAGGATGAGTAGGTATCTGAATAATATTTTATGCGGAGTTTTCCCTTATGCTGAAAGATGACTGTCGAGTTACTCTAAGCTATATGTACCCTGAACTCATTTGAACATCATTTCGTCCATGTCATTCATCGTCCGATATGAGCTATGTTGGAGGATGTTAATTAAAAAAGAAAATTGTAAGGATAATTTGTATAAGAATAAGTAAAAAAATCACATAAACATTGCAAATCTTATAAAATCTTGATGGCCAGCTACTTTAGGTTCAGCAACAGCCGACGATAATCCCCCTTCTCTCAAGTTACCCTTTTCATGACAAACATTTTGATTGTTGATAATCTCAAGCATGATCCTCATGCTTTTGATTTAAATTCCAGATGTTTAAAATACTCACAAGACTAACAAAATATATATCCTAATTCAGAAAGAATTTTGTAAAAGTGATAAAACCAAAGGAGTGGACAAAAAGGTACAGCACAGAAATATACAGCTCTTTAAAATGTGATTTATTTTAAACTAATGTTTAGTCATTTTAGATATCGTTATTATTCTGTTGAATTTCTTAAATACTTCTTTTACTTTTAAAGATCTGCGGCTGTTCAGTTGTTTCTTACAATATCTCGGAATTTTGAAAATTTTACTACATACGGCACCGCAGGCGGTGACACTGATGTTACATGAGATGAAGATGTAGCACCAGTGGAATGAGATGGCGGGGGAAACCGGAAGTCCCGGAGAAAACCCGCCCCAGCGCCGTGTTGTCCACCACAAATCTCACTTTGCGATCGCCTGGGATCGAACCCGGGCCGCCTTGGTGAGAGCCAAGCGGTCTAACCAGTGAGTCACGGCGTGGCCCACGGAATTTTGAGGCCAGGTATGAATTCGTTTACGGATTTATTCCCATTGTATTCACAACGAAATGTATAATGTGAATGTTTCTGCCAAGGTATATTTCGAATAAAATTAAGCAGAAAAATCAGCATTCGCCAGAGAGTTTGTAAAATCTATATAAAAGTAATGATAGAAGGCTGAAAGGAGATGCGTCAGATCAGGTATTGTGTAGGTGCTTTTTTGTTCAAGAGAGAGGCAGCCAGCCGCGGTAGAGGTGTTGAGAAGCTCATTGCAGACACGCACCCTTAACGGCTATGGTCACATCCCCATCCCGGTGTAAGTAAACGACTCGGAGCTGTTTCGTATTCACCACAGGACCTCCTCGTGCTAGCAGATCGCGGGGATTGTCAATTGTCCGTCCAGAGGACCTCGTCTGCATACAGACCAAACTCTCTCTCTCTCTAGTATGTATACGTGCGTGCGTGCGTGTGAGGGAGGTTGTGTTCTTCACTACTTGTTGCTTCTTCCCCATATCCCACCAGCTTCTCATATATTATGTAGAATAAGATGCTCAGATCAAATCTTTGGTTGAATAAGCAGAAATGAGGGGACAGCTGCAAACAGGTACATTTCTTTATGTAACTGTTCCATTTGTCAGGCAAACTCTGTAATGTAACAAGAATTAAAAAATAAAAAAGAACAACTTAGATGCCTTATTAGCAATGACTTCATAAAAAAGAGTAAATCGAAATTAAAAACGAGACACGTGATATGAGAAAACCATATTATTTGTACCACTATTATTTATTTTAATACCATTCAGCAAATCACCAACACAAAATCTGGTTTTATTTATCTATTCACCGTTAATCACTATAAACATTTACAAAAATAATTCCTGTACAGCTTTTTGCAGGTACACAGAAGCATATAATCAAATTTAGGCCTCAATGTGCTGGCTTTGACTTCTCTTTTCATCAGCTGGAGAAAGGAACCGAATGGTAATTTAGCTCTTTAAAAGTTTGATAGCTTAATATATTATCATATTTGAAGAAATAACAGTGAAAATTTTGAAAATTTTAAATATTTATATTCTACATACAAATTCCTATTTTATGTCCAGTAGGTCATTTTTTTGATATAATTATTATAAATAATAATTATTTATTTCTTAAGATTTTCCAATATGCAGATTTATGCAAAATTAAACATATTATTTCACATTAATATTGCAAATAAAACTTAACCCAAAATGATATTTTAATTAAGATTTTGGGTTCATTTTGAGAGAAAAAATATTGAAGCTGTGCTATGTAACAAGTAGTTTAAAGCGTGTGGCAGATATTTTATGTTGTTCTTGTGGCATCTGCTAGCTAGACATCCATAGAGTAAATAAAACAAAGTCACCTAACTTTATAAATTACTATTGCTTGCACTAGGTTTCTTTTAAACAAACAACTAGCAGAGACTACATTCTTGCTATACTGAACAAATGAGCGGCAGTGTAATATAAAATTCTTCTGCATGTAACCATCGCTAAATACGGACGAGTGTAAGTGTCTGTCCGAAATCTTGCAGCATTTTAAATGCATTTAGCATTCATGGTTTGCATGTGTCCACGAGTATATTAAATAGCTAATGCATCAGGCATTCTTTAAGAACGGACAACCTTACGATTATTTGTAAAGTATAGGAGAAAGTTGATTCAATAATTTTAATTGAAAGCTGAATTGTATCGACTAAAAGAAGAATTATTTTGTAAAGTGTCCACAATAAATTCAAAATATTTTGTTATAATTAAAAAGTAGTTTGCAAAGGAAATAAATCGAATGAAGAGTATTTCATTATCCCAAAATATTATATTATTTCTCTGTTCCGAGACTACGACCCTGGGTGCAGAGATCATCGCTCGAGAGCAACCGTGGTGAACAATAATTCTGAAGAACTTCACCAAAGATGAGAATTCCATCTTCACCACCATCATCAAAAAAATAAACCGCTGCAAGCGGGAACAAGTTTCTTGAAAATGTTGTTTACTTTCCCTGAAAGATCCTGTAGTTACGCTTGGCAGTAGCTAAAGCTTAATTATGTGCTCTTAATGACATGTTAACATGTTTGCATAGAATAAGTGAGGGGCATGACAATTGAAGACACGTGTATCGACAATATCTCTGCGACACTGTGCCTCAAGGAAATGGACGTGTAAACTTGGCAGTTGCGTTTGAAGCAGGAGGAAACCGACAAACATTTACACGAGCAAGAACCTAACCCAAATAAGAAGCGAGAAGAGGGAGAGGTTGATTGAGAGGGTGGTAAGGAGGAAGTTCAGAACGGAGTAATGTCTAGGGATTTGCATTTCATCAAGCCATGAGGTAGACTACAGGTCCTAACTGCTGTACCAGCGTCGTCTGCCTAATCAGCCATTAACGGGAATGCTTCCACCCTGATAAAACTGTTCCTCCACTTGTAACCTGGCTTTAAAACTCTGCAGATATCCTATATCCCATTGCTACTTAACACCATGTCTTGCCAACTCCAAAAAATCTGATGTCATACGACCTCTCTGTTCGTGACAACTTCACAAATATATTATATGTAGACTTCAAAGCAAATTTTCTTGTTATCTTGTTATGTTACTATAAGTATTACCTTCTCAAATATGCATAGCTACAGTAAATACTAGAAGTAATCCATTCAATATAGAGATGTTATCGTAAATAACTTCTAGAATGCAAGAAAAGTAATTTTTAGAAAAATAAATGGGTATGCGTTTGTGTATATGTGTGTGTCTTTGTGCTTCTGTTTGTGTGTATCTGGAAATAGCAACATATTTTGATCAGAACGACCGTAGCCACGGACGGATGGAGATATATTCAATTCTATCCCAGTCACTTTTAACTTTAAGTGGAACTGTTACTAATAGTGTTGTTTGATCAGACACTTGCTGATGGGATTATCCTATATCAGTATCTATGGAATTCCATGGAAAGTTTAGGTGTAATCGCACGTTACGCCTTCCTGAATCTCTGTATGGTTTAATGTACGTAGAGTCTTTGATCGGAAATTTGTCAACGATAAATATTTGAGGTTGAAATTATAGATATATCAGCGGCTGATTCGAGATATCGTAAGCCATGAGACGGCGGGAAATAACGCCTCCAGCAGTTGCCATTTTTCGGAATACTCTAGATTTGCGGATTCTTGTACACTGGATGCTGAAACTAGCCACATCTTCGACATTTATTTGCTCTGAAGTATTTAAAATGATACCAGTACATGAAGAGTGAAATTTATTTAGTTCACTGATAACTTTAGAGCTATTTCAGTTTCGAGGTGAGAATGTTGATTTGATTAGATGCTTCATCGCTTGGATTTAACTAAGCCCATAAATTGTATTGTGTACAAACATTTGATTCTGGAGATAACAAACTATCATAGCTATTTTGTATGCCATAGCAGCCAGTGCGTCGAGATCGTCCTTAGTTGTAGACAATATGATCTTGCAATTTCGGGGAATTCAGAAAATAATGTTTTACTTGTGTCCTGGCTAACGTTCACATTTAACTGAAGTTTTGAAGGTAACGTTTCAGCAGCTAAAACTGCGATAAGAACTTCATAACCTATCTGCCCCATGATGTACGAATTCAGGAAGAAGATAATCCTTAAAATCAAGCAACGGGTAGAATTTAGAGGCAGTGTTAAAAGTGGAAGCAATTTCAGCGACATCGCTTCTGAGGTCCTACAGTATAATTGAATTTTGACTTTTTGTTCTCAATTCCTACAATGGAAATTTGAAGAAATCCCAACTTTGTCTTTTCCTCCAAACTGCTGGAATTTTACCAATCTGTGAGATATTTATTGTTTTCGTCCTTAATTTTTACGCAGTTTGAACGTAGGAATTATTAGTTTAGTATTTTGCGCTATAATAATGAAGTCGTATTAAATTTCTCAAGGCTTAAGAGTGAAAGATAGATGAAAGGAAGATAGAAGAAAAGTAAACTGAATATTAATCATGATTTTAATAACAACAATTTTATTGTTGATTTTAAAGAAATATTAGTGCTAAACAGTGTGAAAAATGTATTAAAAGAAACAAAAATATTATTAAATATTATAACTTATTTGTTATAATTGGATGTGACGTGGACCAATAGAGAGTTGTTGAATTGCTTTTAGCCGTAGTAGCGATCGGACGTTTGTGTTAGTCAGTCCGTAAGTCTACAGAAAGGATGCGGTGGAGTAATACAAATGCTTTAAATTACGTAATGTCGACGTTCACAAAAGTAGTTATTTGTTCGGTGTTTCAAAGAGTTGTTTTAAATGGTCTAATTAAATTGAAATGTAATTTCGAAAAAAAAATTATGAGAATTATTTAATCTTCCTACACATCCATCATCGCTTCTCATCCATGACCACATCCTGAAAAATAGATCTTCATGCTAAAACGAGAGCAGCTGTGGTAAGTTCTAGAATCCATCGCAACTAAGAGCGTCGGGTCCGGGTCCAGAATCCAGCTTCGAGATAATCGACGACCACAACCTCATTCCCACATATGAAACTTCCGTTTCATCATGTTATCTAACCATCATTGATCTAGCGTAAAATGCTAAATTGGCAACGCTGCTAAGGACTTTTGCTATAATTCATGTGGCAAAACCATTTCATTTCGCTTGGCCGAAACTCGAACAATTTTTAAACTAATATTTATAAATACCATAAAACATTAACACAATATGTGGAATACATGATTATGGCGATATTTCAATATGTAAACGTGCACCGTCTAGGTTAGTTAAAATAATCCTTTGTTATTCTCTTATTTAGGATATTATTAATTAGGTTTTGCGGCTTTATAACATAAAAGGTAACGATTATTTCGTGCTTGAATTCCGTATACTTTGGTATACTCTATTGAAAACCTGTGAATTTGGTATTGGAAGGGTCTTAGTTTTTAAGTCCAATGATACTGATAGTCAAAAACAGGAATATTTAAACATTAAAGCCAGCACGAAATAAAATAAACTTACATTTTCAGTACTTTACTCAGTAAAGCTACAAGCAAAGCTTCGATTGCTTGCAGGCCAATCCCAAATCCTTCTACAGTTTATTGCGTTTGTAGCTAGCATTCACCAGATCATCAGCGACCCAGTCACTGATTCGTCTTAAATAGTCTGATTGGAGATGACTGCTTAAGAATCCCTATGCTTGCTATTATGCTCTAATATCTTGAGCTTTGGCAATACATGGGAACAATATCAGTGATGAAAGTGTACAAGCAAGAATATCACTAAGTAAAATACTTAAAAGGATTTGATATTGTGCTTATTAATTAATGAAGATCTACTTTCATTAAATACTTACGTATTTTGTACCAAACACAAGAAGAATGCCGTAGGTAAATTGATTACCGTAAATTGTCGTAGATAAGTCCGATTTGTTTAAAGCAGGTCATGTATGAGACTTTGATATTCCGTTTTGTTTGTCTTCTAAGAGTCTAACGAATAAGTTACTTATATTTGAGGAAATTCTAAGTAAAGGAAAATTTAGAACAACAAAAAGAAATATCTCCAAAATAGTCCATTCCACAAAATTAAGCTAATCGACATTGTGTGTTTTAATGAGAACAGAATTTTTGTACAATAAATTTCATTTATCTCTTAAGGTTTATCAGCTATGCAAAAATGATGCATACCGAAGAAAACTTCTAAGGGCGTTTCCAAAATGTTTAAGATACACATTTCGTTTTATATAAAATTATATTAAACAACTCTAATTTAATAAATATAGTTAAACCATTTTAGATAAAATCAAAATTTTCATAAAAGATTTTCATGTAAAGAGCTATCTGAGGTGAGGGATATTCTTGAAAATCTTCGTGTAGCATCCTTGGAAGTCGCTGAATTTAAACACATTTCACACTTAACTTTTATTCACATACAAACAGAACAAAATATCTTTTGGATTCGGGAGTGTCAAGCCATGTAAGGTAAACGTCAGTGAATCGGATCAATTTTTTGAAAATATTTCACGGAGCTCTATTTTTCACGTAAATTTGAAGGCTTTGACCTTATAATGAAGTCTGGAAATTCTAGATTATAATAAATGCCGTGGCTTTTTTTTATGAAGAATCTTTCGTATACTTCCTTTTCCTCTTTATTCCGAACAGATATTAATCCTAATGGCCCACAGCTGCAGGAAGAATCGGAATGGAAAGAAAAACTGTGGAACATTCAATTTCAGTACATACTGTATACATGAGAACCAAATAATATATTTCTACACTTTTATTTTAATATCTTTATGTACCTCGCACACATTTTCCACATATGAATTGCTTCTTTCCCACTTCACCCGTACAGATTTCGTGGTACCATTCTCCATTTCTCTGGGCTATTTGAGCATCATTTCACCCATTTCATTCATCGTCTCATATGAGTTGTAAGAGTTGTGAGTTGTAAGAAAGTCTCTATTTTCTTATTGTACAAGTTTCTGGAGCAATTTAAATGAAAATTCGTTATAAATCTGTCTTAGATGAACTTAAAAAGTAACAAAATGCTAAAATGGAGCAATTACATACCTCATTTTCATAAAAGAAGCTCGATTTCTCACTTAGACTGAAGAACCTGAATTATTGTATTACACACTTAACTGCCTCAGGTAGTTAACTTCTTCGCCCAAAACCTCGTTCCAACACAACTCCCTCCCGTTCCCTAGGTAGCAGATTTTGAAAACTAATCCGAATCGCCCGCTAATCAGAATAACCCGTGCTTACCCTGTCTGTAGTAAAATTTTGATATAGAATATTTTGAGTGGAATGAAATACTTTAACTACTTACTGTACGCTGTAGGGAGTAAAAGTGCTGTATGACACGTATCAGTTAGGACAACATAAATGCATGTGTTAGATAAAAAAGGAATACAAAGGTTTTATTTCTGATATAATAAGATATTCTTGCTGCTAAAACATTCTAACAAGACATTTATTTCGTATCCTTGAAAATTATCAGAGTGAGTTAATACTGTCATATCTGGGAGAGCACATACAACAGATGTATCTCTGTCAAAATAACGCAACGGTTAAACTGTTATCCATTCTGTAAATTTACTAGTTCATTGATTGTGACATAAAATTAACAGTCGATTTGCAAGTGCTTAATTTCAAGCCTAATTTGATATTTATGTCGCCGAATAAATTAAACGCTAACAGTGTTAATATTAGTTCAGTTCCACAGAGAGAGTACGTTATCTGATAGCGAAATTACTCGCTGAAACAATAGTTGTACTATTGCATAGTTTCATAATTTACCTAAATAGATATTACTTTATCTTTAAAATATTAAATATCATTCTTTTCTTTCCCAGGGCGTTTCCTGTATACAGAGGGTAACCTCATGTCCCGACCGCTACGTCCTCCTGTCGAAACAAGGGTCTATAAAGTAGAAATCGTATTTAGAGAATGTTAAGATTTAAAAGAGTTCATCCACATTTTTATTTTAAAATTAGACAATCTACAGAATGAAAGTAAAATAAGTAAGTAAATAATATCTGGTATGATAAAGTTCTCATAGCTACTTATAATCGTTAACACTCTGCAAGCTATTCTTACAAAAGCTTCCTTTTATGTACTTCATGATAAACAAGACAAACATTCAAATAAGTCAATTTCACATTTCGTTATCGGTACAATTGGGATACAGCAGGCTAAAACTATAGTGAAATCCTTAAAAAGCTTTTTACTACGTGCTAGCCTTAAGAAACCGTGTTCTTTGCAAATCAGGAAAAACAACTAAAAGTTTTTTTGTTATTGTAATTTACTCCTCCAACGTTGTCATTTCGAACGATGAATGGAATGGGTGAAATGAAGCTCAAATGAGCCCGGGGTCCATGAAGCTTAGAGTTACCCGCCATTCGTCTTTCAGGATAAGGGAAAAACCTTATCCAGGTAACGCACTCTGACCGAGATTCGAACTCGGGACCTCTTGAACGTGAGGCAGACACGCTACCATCTACGCTATCGAGGCGGGTAGCTAAAAGGTGCAGCATTTAAAAATATCACGTAATAGAAAATTCAAATCTTTAATAACAAATATCTTCGAAACGGATATTACAAAAGGTATTGGATATTAAACTACACCTGTTAAAGTGGTTTTATCTTTATTATTACTATTATTATTGTTTTATTGTTATTTTATTATTATTATTATTATTATTATTATTATTATTATTATTATTATTATTATTATTATTATTATTATTATTATTATTATTATTATTATTATTATTATTATTATTATTATTATTATTATTATTATTATTATTATTATTATTATTATTATTATTATTATTATTATTATTATTATTATTATTATTATTATTATTATTATTATTATTATTATTATTATTATTATTATTATTATTATTATTATTATTATTATTATTATTATTATTATTATTATTATTATTATTATTATTATTATTATTATTATTATTATTATTATTATTATTATTATTATTATTATTATTATTATTATTATTATTATTATTATTATTATTATTATTATTATTATTATTATTATTATTATTATTATTATTATTATTATTATTATTATTATTATTATTATTATTATTATTATTATTATTATTGGATCGAGTTTTTAGAAAATCAGATATTAATTTATGTGGAGAAATATTAAATTTTGTTTGCATCTTTAGAAGACGCTGAATTTATCACACTTGGCTTAAATGCAAAGCTGTCTTTAGTTACTTTGTTCCTCCACCCATCCACCCAGTCACTCACACACACACACACACACACACACACACACACACACACACACACACACACACACACACACACACACACACACACACACACACACACACACACACACATCACAGATTCACAAGGTTTCGTAGAAATTATTTTTTATCCATTGGAACTCAAAGCATGTATTTATTCCGTCTCACATTTTTGGTTGCTTAAAAATGGGATAGACCGAAAAAGTACAAAAGAGTGAACGAAATAACAGGAGATGCTTAAAGTCAAATCTTCTGCGACAACTGGCAGTGCTGCTCTGTCCCAACCCTATATTCCAATAGAGCATCTTGGTACTGTCTGCAGTTAATGGTTACCCTCTACCCCACACTTCCAAAAATGTAATCGTACAGTTGTAAGTGTAGCGGCCCACTATTATTTTACTGTTGGAGTTGGTCAATGTGGATGTCTGAGTTTAGGATTTCCGGCAAAGGAACGCCGGTTGTAATAAGCAGTGAGCTGAAACTCGTTTTTTTCGGATGAAGGATTCAGAGCATTAAAGCTAAGACAAGACTAAAAATTTCTATTGAAATTTTAATGGGAAATATTGAATTACGTTACCATCAATACATAACACAAACCGTTAGCTTTCTGGATGCCTTGTGTTGTGGGGTGAGAGGGAACCAAATCAGCGAGTCAACACTAACAGATAATGTATCAAAGGGGGTGCAATATATGAGTTGCTCGTAGCTGCTCACAAGCGTTGGGACGAAAAAGTTCGAACTGTCTCTGTAGTCTACTGGTTAGCGTGTTAGCTGTCAGTATTCAAAGCCCCGGATTCGTTTTCCGGCCGAAGAATATGTTTCTTCAGACAGCATTATTCCTCATTCTTTCTGGAAGTATGAAGAAATGTGGTGGTGAATTTAATGTAATTACTTAAATAACTCACAACTCTAAAATGAGTAAATATCATTGATGATAGGCAGTAATAGTTGTTCCAAATATATAAAACCCACGATAGGACCTAAGATATTTAATAGGAACAGAAAAAAAGAAATGGAAGTTCAGGAAAAAAATAACTAATTTTTTGAAATGTATTAATGAGTATTTTAATACTATACACATTTGCTTTTATTAAACCTATCACTTACATTTGGCATGCAAATATGTGTTATCTGGAATGCCTCTGTCCCTTTAATTCAATTAAGTGAATTTTCACTGTAGATTTATCTATATAGGCTTTCTGTGGGGAAAGTAATATTAGAAAACTGTGGGGAAAGTAATATTAGAAAACTGTGGGGAAAGATTGCAGCGATTATCTTAAATTAATATATGACTGTTTCCTCTAAGGTTAAACGGAATGTAATTTTAACCCTAGTATTTACTCCCTAAAACCTGCAGTTTAACAGTATTACTTTGTTATTTGTTCGACTTTGAATAAAAAGAAGTTGATGTTGATAGCTAACATGCAGCAGAAATTCATGATTTCAAAATGAATGAATACATTAAATTTGATTGGATTCTACTTAGGGAAAAGGCCATATGACATCCTTATTACTTGTATAAAAGGGAGATTTTAATATAGCACACCGCTAAAAATCGAGATGCATGTTGTCCTTATTGTTCTAGATATTGTTAAACAGGTTAGAGGTAGTACAACACTGCAGACTTCCTAACACCCGCATTGCTGACACAGCAAGCACACTTATAGGCCGCAGACGTTCCCGTCAAGTATTTGTCAATCCATTTTAGCAAAAAAAAAAAAAAAAAAAAAAAAAAAAAAAAAAAAAGGTACTTTATTAAAGCACACCGTAATATTTTACTCTTACTCTAAAAATATGTGTAACACACTCATCGTTAGCTACGAATGTTCTTCAAAGAGCCTTCCATTTCTAATTAGTATTAGTTTATTTGCGCAGGCGGTCAAAAAGGATGAAGTAAATGTTTAACGCAAAATCATCAAAATGCATAAAGAACTAAATAAATTATTTGTTTAATAACGATGCTGGCAGATCCAGGTATACACCAGTGGTGCCGGTGTGCCGGATTTCGTTCAACAGAACTTCTTTTACACGACAGTAAAATCTACTTCAAGGAGCTGTCGATTTTAAACAAAATCATTAAGAAAATAGGCGGTGGCCAGTTTCAGTATTTCCTTTAATAACATGGATAATCAAAGCCTTTAAAAGTAGTTTAAAAAAGTTTATTTTCATCCACGACTTTCTATGATAGCGGCAGATGCAATGAACGCCAAGGGCGAGGACAGGTAAAACACCGCGCAGCCGGTTCGGACGCTTTTGATTCTCTCGGTACGAATGAGAGGGTAGCAGTAGTAGACAGCGGAAGGTAGTCAGCATGTCAGCCTCCCAGCCCGTATATCTGGTCTTCTCAATCAGGAGCCACTCAAGTAGCTCCTATTTTGGATCCTCAAACATATGGAAGCTGAGTGCACACTGGACCAGATCTTCCAGTGAGAGAAAATTCCCACGCCGGTAATAGGAATCTAACAAGAATCTGCTCACTTTCTTCTCGAATTTTGATAGTGTTTTGTCTATGTTTATATTGGTGTTATAATCCAGTGTTTCATTTGTGGTTATATGTAAGTGTATAGTGCTTAACGCGCGCTTTTACTACATACGGCACCGCAGGCGGTGACACTGATGGTACATGAGATGAAGATGGAGCACCGGTGGAATGAGATGGTGGGGGAAAACGAAGGTCCCGGAGAAAACCCGCCCCCAGCGCCGTGTTGTCCATCACAAATCTCACTTTGCGGTCGCCTGGGATCGAACCCGGGCCGCCTTGGTGAGAGCCAAGCGGACTAACTACTGAGACACGGCGCGGCATTTGTGGTTATAGCGTTTTATAAATATCCTGATGATGGCACACTCCCGTAACGTCGATATCTAATCGTCTTTTCACCTGGCTTGTTGCCGGAGAAGAAAGTGAGCTTATTCGTCGCCAGGAAAGCTTCAGGTCTTATTTTAACAAGAATCTTCCGCTTGGGAAGAGAGATGAACTTTTCGACCGTACTGGTTTCTAAATTCACATTCAAATGTATTCAATATTGTCGCGAAGCTACGGCTGGTGTACACAAAGAGCCGGCAAATAAAGATAGCTCTGATAAAGGACTTGCCGGCATAAATTAAGTTACGCTTCTGGAATGTGTTAGAGTAATCGGTTTCTTTATTCTTCTGGATGAGTCTCAAATTTATCAATGAGGTATTTAAGAAGGTGACGACTCGCCAAGAATCAGTTGTAAAACAGTCGCGAGAGGTAAGCAGAGAACAGCTGAGAGTTGTAAAGACATGTAACAAGAGTGTTGTAAACAGTAGAAGTTGAGTAAGCTGTTTGTTATTGTCATCGACCTTGGTGTTGTAGATTGTGATATGTGTAGTAATTCTGTTGCTACACAGTGTTTTTCTACGCAAATAAAGAACATTTAGAATTTCGGCAAATTGGACTTTTAATTCTACGAACCCACAAATTCACAATATGTAAGAGGTTAATTTCCTTACTAGGATATCTTAATTCCATGAATCCAATGAATCTGTCAAAAATGCATCTTGTAATATATGGAATCACACTGTGTGATAATGCATGCAAAAGTAACTAAAATTCGTCGTAGGAAGCAGGATGTAGGACGTTGATCACGTGATGCCCTTGTAAGTCTTCATTTAAGAAAACATGTATCTGTAATAAATATATATTACAGTTTGACTAGAGCTAACCTGAATTTAAAGGTTTATTTAACCAGTACTCACATCATAATTATAAAACAAGGTTTAATTAAAATCTTAATTTTTCTGCTATAAGGCTGATTAAAACTAAACAGAGCTTTGAAGCAATGACTGTTTCTTATTTTAATAAATTACTATAGAAACTTTTACTATGAGTTTACCAGATTATTTATTGAAAGTGTTTGCAAAGGTTATTACAGTTTTATAATGTTAATTTCTTTTAAAATTCTAAACTTTCCAGTTAAGCATAATAATTTTATAGTTTTAATCTTTATCTTTGAAAAACTTCATAGCATGCTCATGATTAAATATATATTTTTGTTATTTACGTCCTTCAACGTTGTCATATCGGACGGTGAATGCATTGGGTGAAATGATGATCAGATGAGTCCAGGATCCATGGAGCTTAGTTACCCGACATTCATCTTGAAGAATAAGGGAAAACCACGGAAAAAACCTTATCCAGGCAACTCACCCTGACCAAGATTCGAACTCAGGAGCTCTTGAACCTGAGGCGGACACGCTACCATCTACGCTACGAAGGCTGGCATGTATATTTTAAAGTAAATAAACAAATAAATACTTCTTGTTGGAATGTGCATAGATACAACCTAACAGCTTATGTGCTTTCAATTTGCTCCAAATTTAGGACTGTCTGTACGGTTTTTCTGCTCTTAAGAGTCGTGAGTATTTGAAGATCACATCAGCTGATAATAATCATCCTTTTCAAGGTAGCTACAACAGTTTTCTCTTTTCAAATTGTACACAATTGTCACCAGATTGCAGCTCTGTCTCCAAATAAAGAAAATTATATAAAATAATCAATACTCATTTGTATGAAGTAGCCGTAGTAGTCATAATATAGAAGTCATTGTGCATAAAAGAATATTTCGACCTCATTGGTCGTTATTTATCTTTTGCTTTTGTACACGATACAAGCGTTACAAACTGTTACAGTAGATCCTAGCTCCGATTGGTTATTATTTAACGTATTCCTATACATGATTACTCTTTATCGAATGGCATATATGTTTGTGATATAATCAGTGTACATAGGTATATTTACTTGAAGTATCTAGCGGGTAAAGCTCAGAATTTACAGTAACTTCCAGCTCTTCGTGCGTTAGTGCCAGTATGGTAACCCATTTGGGATGTGCTAAATATTCTGGATTTGTCTCTTAAGTTAAGCTTATGTTGCTGTAAGTTGTGTTTACTGACAGGAATTCTGTTGAGTACTGCCAGGATATAGCACCCCCAAGTTTTATAACTCGCCGTTAAAATCTAAAACTCTCACTACGGAGTGCCTCCTCGCCATTATCTGCTAACACCAACCCCTTTCCCTTGCTCGAGAACAGCGTTTTTAAGCAAATGGCTTTTGGTTTAGGAGTAGTGGTTAGACAACTCAACTTGCTGAGTTCAACGAGTGAAATATAGAGCTGAAAAAAACTAGCCTACTTTGAATAAAAAGGAACGGAAGGCACAGCAGCAAATGAAATTTGCAGGTACACAGATCGTGAGGTTTGTATGTAAAGAGGATTTTTACCCATACAGTAATTTAGTGTCTTTTTTATTAATTGGGAGTAAGAGGACACGGTAAGTTATATGGAAATCAAATGGTGGAGGAATGTCGATTTTCAGAATTCCTATGGTTAGAATAAGGATCTGGAGGTGTAGGATTTAATTACTCCCAAATTTATAATAATGTTTCTCTAACACATACCCATGGAATTTTCCATTTGACTAAATTAACTATTTAATTTTTTCGAATAACTTTTATGCTAAACTCCTATCTTGGAATGGACATGATCTGATACAAGGAACATTTATCTATAACATTTCTCATACTTATATTTAGAATGCACGTTGTGGTAATTTGTATGAAAGGAAATTGAATAACTGTTTCAAATTTGGATGTTATTCGTAAACTAAGGATGGTAGTTTGTGCTTCCACAGATACCTAATTCTATAGTATGTCATACTTATAGCGCTAAAAATTTCATAGGAGTAAAAATGCTCCCCTCCAAGTTTGGTGGATACATTTTTATCTTAATTCAAGTCTATGATATATCGCCCGATTGTCGCTACACACAAATAGAAAACTAATTTGAGTATTCTCTCATCAGATTTGTTCGTTAGTTGTTCAATATTAAGCGTAATTAAAGTAACAAAAATAAGCAAAAAAAAACTTGTATGTTATTGTTGTACGACACAGTATCTCAATAATCTTTATCCAGCTTATCATTAGCGTATATAATGTAATTCTCAAATCCTTTAAACACATCTCAAAAGAGATAAAATATCGCGACATTCATATATTTCTCACAAATACATCTTTACTTGGTAACAAAATAGTATAAGGCTGGCTCCGTAGCTCAGTTGGTAGAGCACCTGCCTACCGTGCTAGGGGGCACGGGTTCGATTCCCGGCGTTGGGGGTGGGGATTTTTCTCCGACCAAGACAATTCCCCATCTTCCCCAGAGTCTGGAAGTATGAATGAGAGTGTGAATGTATGCATGATCTAATGATTAAAAACCAAAGATAACCAGTTAACACATTCAGTATGTTCCAAAGGAGAACGGCCGCCGATATGACCATTGGAGCTAAAGGCGGAGTATAAATGGAACAAGGAAAAAAATATATAAAATGCTATTTTCAATAACAGTAAGCCTTTAGGCCCAGGAAGATTTTAACCGAATTAGTGTAACAAGCTATGACAAACATAAATATTTTACAGTTCTATTGTTGCTATATGAAAAGGAGTACCCATGCTTGCCTTTCATGTATCCTAAACACATCGTTATCATGCGTTTAAGGGGAGTCGAAATACCCTTTCTTAACAATGGTAATATTTGGCCCCTTATTTCGGAAAATTTTTTAATTTAATGAGCTAAATAGGATATTTTTAACATTGCTTTTACAATTTATTGATGAAAAATTAAACACATCTTCGATATAAGGAATGTATCGTTATTTTATTAAAGGTCTACCAATGTTATCCAAACCTTATGGCTTTTATATTAAAAAGGGATAACTAATCCATGTGCATAACATTTTGTCATTAATAAAAAACCATTTTAAATGCAAATGTGCTGTAAAACTTTCATCTCTTAGTGTCAATTACTTTCTGAGATAACGGGGCATTTGCATAAACAATTTTACTTTCACAGAAATTACTTTAAAACATAAAATTTTAACTTAGGGTGTACAGAATGTCTCAAGACCCTGCAGTCAGCCATGGAAGTATTTGTAATACCATTGTTTTCTCCTATGGCCTTCTTGATGGCATTTATCATCGATTTTGAACAATATTTTTCACAGCATTCCCAATGAAAGTGGTATATACACTTGGACAGTAGGGGAGCGTGCCAGATTCACAACAGCACTGAAGATTTTCGCAACTGTGGAGCCTTTGCGAATGCATCTAAGCCCATATATAAATCTAACATTCATGTCATATTAATTACTTTCTTTACACTGCTCAGAACTAAAGCAACTTTTGGAATTACAATTTGAACATAAAAAAGGTTTACAGCCAATCCACTTCTTTTACCTTTATCGTCTAGAACGGGGCCCAAATGACCTTGATGTCGACGGGCCCTAAATCCCCACACACTCACTCACACTCGTCTAGAACGTTTGTTTCCACCACAAAGACTGCAATTCAGACTTTCAAATAGTGCTTTCGTAAACAATTTTAAATATATTATTATATTTATGTCATCATAATCAGAATTTATATTTATCATAACCATATTCGCATATTTGTAACTTCTTTGAAGCACTTGAATTAAGTTTAGGTTCTGAAAATAATGTTTTCACTCACTGCACCTGATGACATAACCTCATTTGAAATTGCATTTTTAATGTTCTTACGAGTATATATATTAGCTGCAAACTTTCTCCTCTTGAAAACGCCTTTCGATTTCGTCATATTTGAAAAACACAATGAAACACTGAAAACATACGCAGCACAAACATATATCCTAACAACGTAAAATATGAAGTTATTAACAATGCAGCCAACAAATATATACAAATATAATAATTTGTAACTTAAAACTTCACTTATACGAAATGAAGATAATTCTTATAAATTCTCCAGAATCGCGATTTCATGTAGAACTTTTACACATCTTCAGCTGGAAAAACAAAGCTGTCGCCATCGTTACTAAACGTTAGACGTTGATTTGTTCTTGTTAGTACTAACAAAATCTGAAAATAAAACAAATTTAAAAACAGAATCAACTGCCGGTATTTCAAAATTCTGTTTTTAAATTTGCTTTATTTTCAGATTTTGTTAGTACTAACAATAACAAATCAACGTCTAATGTTTAGTAACGATGGCGACAGCCTTGTTTTTCCAGCTGAAGATGTGTTTTTTTTTTTTTTTTTTTTTTTGCTTTTTCTTTTTGGTAATTTACGTCCTCCAACGTTAAGACATATCGGACGATGAATAAAATTGGTGAAATGATGCTCAAATGAGTCCAGGGTCCTTGGAGCTTAGAGCTACCTGACATTCGTGTTTAAGGATAAGGGAAACCCCGGAAAAAATCTTATCTAGGTAACTCACCCTGACCGAGATTTGAACTCGGATCCTCTTGAACGTGAGGCAGATACGCTACCATCTACGCTATCGAGGCGGGCAAGATGTGTATGAATATACATGAAATCGCAATACTGGAGAATTTATAAGAATTATCATAATTTCTCATAAGTTAAGTGAAGTTTTAAGCTACAAATTATTATATTTGTATATGTAACCTAGCTTTTCAAACACAATCTGGCAGTACTTCGAAGCTTTTACATGGAGGAAAAAAGATCGGGATGCCAGTGATGCAATAGTTAAATTAAAACTTCCTGAACAGAATAAAGAGGGTCTCTTCTCTAACGTTAATAATTATGAAGCTACTGATGTTTTACCAGTGAGTGTACCAAAATCTTCTAAAAAGACATACACACAGAATTATTCTATATAACATAGCATAGCCCTATGAACGTTATATCAAATTTAGCGGATGATTCGAAATATTTATATGCAATTAAAATATGAAAATATAAAATCACGAAAGTCCGATTTCGAATCCCCTTAAAGAGTTGACTACGTTTTTGAAAGCTTTTAAAATAAGCAGGTCTTTATCTCCTCTTTGCACAGCTATAGGACTGTTAACTTACATTTTGGAAAACTGAAAAGGAAGAAAATCGGAGTTTCAAACAGTAGAAAGAAATGTGACCACTATAGGTAAACTGGAAATCTTTGTTAGCCGAACTGAAATCTCAGTGATGGAATGGAAGGCTTATGAAAATGATACCTCATCTAAATTATGCAGTAAAGACGTGTTTAATTGCGTTAATATACAAGGAGCGTTCGATAATTTGTGTACCCAAGCAGCATCCGTATGTATTACAGAACTCGGTTTGCCAATGCAGTTGGTGCATGTCTCAATATGCAGCACACGCACTTTCATGTCCCTCGTAACAAGCAGAGACAGGGTAAATATATCACTGAGCATAAGTTAAACATGAATGTTAAAACATTATTATAAGGACTGCTTGTACACCTTTCTGTACTTATAGATGCACTCTTTTTGATGCATAAAACACTATCTTTTGTTTAATAGCTACTCCGCTAGCGTTGTAGATTTAATTGGGGAGATTATTTTCTTTCTTCCTTCCTCACACCCCCTTCTCTCACCATCTTTCCTTAAGTTTCCCTGACTTCTCCTTCTACTTCTTACTTTCTTCTTTGCAACCTACATTCATTTAAAGGTTTCAAAACCAGAAATAAAACTATATTTTCTGGAATTTTACTAAACAAAGAATAATACATTGGAAAAATGCTTAACGCCGCACAAGCCTGTACCCTACCTTACTATGCCTGCAAGGCAATGGTAACAATACTCCTTCTCGTGATGACTGGGTTAGGAAAGCAAATAACGTAAATAAAATGTTGTATAACAACTTTAATAATTTAATCAAACTTTGTAAATAAATATTACCTATGCTACTAAATATTTTAAGACGTTTTCAATTACAAATTATTTTGAGTTGTATTCCTTACTAAAATTCCACTTTTAGGTAAATAACTACGAAGCCGTAATAGTCCAGTTTCCTTCAGAAAGATGGACGTTACTTTGAATTTCTTAATTCTTTGCTTCAAACCTCTTGCCCTCTTTCATGTTACATTCCTGTTTATTTCTGCAGGTCTGATACAAGCTTATCAAGTAAGCGATTTGTTAATATGCTTAACGCATCGGATCTTTAATGTTAAATTCCCCCCCCCCCCCCCAAAGTGAAAATGTCTACACTCTCTAATTGTCCAAACAGGAAAATGTGTATTTCAGTTTGCTTTAGATGGTTAAAACGTATACAAATGAATGAAAAGCTGTAAAATATAATAAGGAATACCACCTTCCTTAATTCTAAAACAAATATTAGTGAGGTTAGTTCACCTTAAAGGAAAAACTTTGCCGACATTTTATTAAGATATTCAGAAACTAAATCAAAACTAGGTTTGAATTGTTAACATGTGGATAAATTTGTGCCATATTAGCAAATTATGTTAGGTATTGGGCTTGAAGATTGGAATCTTCAGCTTTCCTGGCAGGCGAATTTTGATTCGCGATTGTTTTGTATTTGGTACAGATACACCAGCAAGTTTGGCCTTTCTTACTTTTTAGCTTTTTGTGTAACCATTTCCTTTTTGACTGTTTAGTATTCTTGCAGCCCACCTTGGTAGCGTGGTGGTAGCGTGTCTGCCTCACGTTTGGTCCCGAGTTCGAATATCGGTCGGGGTGAGTTACCTGGATACTGATTTTTTCCGGGGTTTTCCCTTATCCTGAAAGACGATTGTCGGGTAACTCCAACCTCTACGAACCCTGGGCTCATTTGAGCATCATTTCACCCATTCCATTCATCGCCCGATATGACTTAATGTTGGAGGACATAAATTACGTGAAACTTTGTTTAGCGGCATATCGAAAATATCCTGAACAAACGAGTCCAAAAATTTCGATTCACTAGATTTGGAATGGCGGGGATGTTGTACAGGTTCTGTGGACAGTTTACTTGTAGATGTGTAGGTATTTGGTTAGGCAGACAGGTAAGTGGTATGACAGTGTGTGTATCAAGGAAAATGAAGATATAATTGGAAAAGAAAGATGACCTTTAGAGGATAACATCTGAGGAAGGGCCGCTGGTTAAATCCCACGCACCAGTCCATATAACTGGTGTTTCTTATGCGTTACCTCAGTTACTGGTTAAATACCACTTGGATATTCAGTACCATGATCAAAACTTCCATCTACTAAGCAAAGGCAGATATCCCATGGTGCGATAAAACAGTTGCAGAACGCAGCGGGGAAATTCCAGTTAAACGCACGATAGTCCACTGCTGTATGTTTAACTGGATTTGAGCCGTTTTGTTCTGTAACTCAAAGGGATATCGCTTACGTGAAAAACAGGAAAGTTTCTATATGAACCGAATTCGGGAAAATAAGGAATTAGATTTCTACAAATTCAAAGTATAGAAATGTATTGAGAACTCTCTTAGCAGCTAATCTACTTTTTTTTTTTTCGTAATACAAATTTATTCTTTCTGATATCCTGTATATAAAAAAATGTCTCAAAAATACATTGACAGATTGAGATAAAGTAAATTATCATGTATTAATGTAGCTTTTTTCATAAATTAATTAATTAACTTTTATGTTACCTCTGAGTGTCATGTATTTTACGTGCTTCTCTTAGCCTTTGTCTAGTTGAGTTGCAGAGGTAGTATCAGAAGAAGTAATTGAAACTGAGTTTTTATTTATTTTAGCTGCTGTGGTTGTCAGCGTCTCATTCGACATTGGGGGCTAAAGACCGCTTACTTTTTCTCAGAGGCTTCTTTATAAGATTTAATTTTGTTTTAAGTTGCCGTAAATATACAAGGTACCACCAGTGTACTTCCCTTCCGAAGGAAGCCATGCTAAGGAGTTTTTGGCCCGAAAACGCCCTCCATCGGATTTGAAATCGTAACTTAGGAAACCAGAGAGTCATCAAACTCTTTATAGGATAATTGATATTTATTAATTATCACCTATATACTAATTGTGCTCGACTACAAAATTTCAACGCAGCCTCTCTTTTATCTCCTACTTCTTTTCTCTCTCTGTGACCATCTTCACTTGTTTCCACACCGAATTCTCTGCTGATTTATAACCTCCACGTTCCTTTCTGTACGCTATTTTGATACCTGGTTCATTTTGACAATCGCTGTCTTGGTTACTTGTACTCTATATTCGTGTCGCACTCTAGTTATCCTCAGCATCTTGAGACACATTATTATTAATCCAAACTTCTTCTTCCGTGCTGCAGTGGTCACCATGTAAGCCTTCATATTATTTTTGAAACTTGGCGGAGAGTGACGAGTTTCTCGGCTTTAAAAATATTAATGGTTTGGGAAAATATATTTATTTCAAAAAACAAACATCGCGTTATGAATTTTGAAATACCGGCAGTCAATTCTGTTTTTAAATTTTGTTTCATTTTCAGATTTTGGTAGTACTAATAAGAACATATTAACATTTAGCGTCCGTAACGATGACCGCAGCTTTGTTGTTTCCGGCTGAAGATGTGTAAAAGTTTTATATGAAATCGTGTTCCTAGACAAGTTATAAGATAAGTATCATCATTTCTTATAAGAAAAATTAAATTTTAAGTTAAAAATTGTTATATTTGTATATATTTGTTTACTTCACTGTTAATAGCTTCATATTTTACGTATTTTCTAGCATTACTTATTACGGAAAGGTAATAAAGGTTAATAAACTTTTTCATACATAAAGAAACCTTGCAACCACAGCTGAAGAACCATTGAGCAAAAATATTAGTCCATAAATGTTTTCACGCTGTAGCGGCAGATAACTAGAAACTGTACTAGCATATGCCCGAGTGAAGGAAAAAGATACACTGATTATAATTGTACTTTAATAAAATCTAATACAGATAACACGAAACTGTAACGTGTTTTCCTCGTGAAGTTCCATTACGCCAAATAGGGAATAAAGAACCTCGACAGCGAGACACTTTGTAATTTTTCATATTCTCATAGCTACAGTGAAACTGAGCATGTACCTAGTTGCTGGAACTATTCTTCCATTTTGTGGATCGTTAAGGAAATGTTCATTCATGTTATCTTACGGAATAGAGCATAATTTATCTCTTTATACATTTTAAATTTGTCGAATTTGTGGGATTTTGACATAAAAGTTCTATTCAGTTCCTTCTTAAGTAAAGCTCACATGCTATATTACGAGAATACACACCGAAACCCGTTTTGTATTCCCCTGAAGTATCTTAAAAATCCTCAGTTACGTTTAACAAATGGTCTGTATGCGCTGTAGTAGAGTCCTACTGGAAAGATTCAAATCAAAATTGAGTATCGGTCCAAATGATGCAACGAGCATGTCATTGCTGTCATGCTGAAAGTTCATCGTATTAATGTTATGATCTACCGCTTAACATACTCGGATTTTCTTGCATTTTCCTGCAATAAATTAGGTTTCTGTGAGCTCCAATAAAGGTTATTCGGTACCAATTCATCACAAACTAAATGTACATAATTATACTTGAACATGGTATCACATTGTTAAAATACCTTAAAATCAACTGGCAGAAATAAACCGATATTATTATCACATGAAAGGAATTAGTGTACAACAGCTATCGTGTATGGTTTCAATTTCAAGTTTCCTATCTTGCAATTCTAGCCTTATTTAAAATATAGTTTTCTGTACAAACTAACCCATAGATTCGTGAGTAGAGTGTTATAGGCCTCTCCAACGGTCTAATTATTCCTCAGTAAGTAGCGTCTCTTTGTTCTTAGATCTTTATCAGGAAAGGAATCCGTTCCCTGAATTTGTTTACAGGTTTTGCACAGTTTGCCCTTTTGGAGAATATGTAGCTGGTGCTTCATTTAAGACTCATCCTGTATGGATAAAATATAAGTTAAGCTGCAAACACTACGGTGTTTGGAACGACATCACAGGTCAACTAGTAAGATGTTGCTAGGATTAAATAGTCAGCTGGAAAGGCTTCTACTGTATACCACAGGAAAGAAAGTCTCCTGTGGGATGAGATGCAGGGGGTTTGGCGAAGGTTTGCACACCCTCAATGAACCGGTTTATGACACACCTTAACAGTTCAGTTACAGACCATTCAAAAACATTCTGACAGCTTCTACTTTTGTCAATGAATCTTCTCGGTTTTAGTGTATAGAGTGAATAGGGCGCATGTTTTTAACGGTTGTTCTCCTTGTGTAGCATGCGTTCCCTGTCACACAAATTCGCTGTCCTTCTCCCACTGTAGCGCAGAGACTTACTTTGCTTTGTAGTACCTAGTAACTGGAGCACAGCACTGCACGTCCGGTATAGTGGGCCATTTTTGTTTCCATGATCTCTGGAAGAGAGGGTTAAAGGTCCAGAATATGCGGACATAAGCAAGTACGTGATGTTTAACGATTATATGAGGAGAATATTACAACTCTTCTACGGCAGCTTTGCCTTCCGGAACAAGGACATTTCCTATATTTTCCTGGCTGCGAAGGTTTGCCTTTATCAATGCCAACTATCTATTCTCTTAAATTAATTGGGAGTCGATTAATGACACTAAACAACACCTACTTTTAAATTTTCCCGGAACTAGTTTCAGAGGCCTTCCCTCTATCTTCAGCCGGACATCGACTGGTTCTCATTGGTGTAGCTGGCAATATTTTGTCATCGGTCTCCTCTGGTGGCGGTTCGAGGAACTTGCTGAACAAATCTTTCTGGGGGATGTCGAAATTGAATACTTTGTTCCTATTTTTTTAAATAAAGATTTGTTCCCATGTGGACAGTTCTTGTTTTCCTGTTGTATGTCCACATGGGAACAAATCTTTATTTCAAAAAATAGGAACAAAGTATTCAATTTCGACATCCCCCAGAAAGATTTGTTCAGCAAGTTCCTCGAACCGCCACCAGAGGAGACCGATGACAAAATATTGCCAGCTACACCAATGAGAACCAGTCGATGTCCGGCTGAATATAGAGGGAAGGCCTCTGAAACTAGTTCCGGGAAAATTTAAAAGTAAGTGTTGTTTAGTGTCATTAATCGACTCCCAATTAATTTAATTTATACAACAACACTGTTTTCAACACTTACATGAAAGGATTTATCTATTCTCTGTTTATCATTTTATCATATGAAGCACAATCAAATTTAACGAATATACTTTAAATTATAATTATATTTTATATGATCTATACTTTATATTTATGCGTCTTAATGAGGTTTTATTGCTACTTTGTGTATTGTTGCAGGATAATATTAATTCTATTGTTGAGAGACCGAAACACCTTCATCACTAAACGCTGAACATTTTGAAGTCGTAACGTTACGCAGTTTCTGGTTTCCTTTATTGCACAAGCAATTCCGTAACAACTCCCCCCGTTATTCCGTCCTCTTGCCTCCGCTACATTCCCTTATTCTTTTTATTTACGGTAATGGGCCCATTATTCTTGCTCCAACAAAATATCCTTTTAACACATTCTTCTTCCCCTTCTTTTTCATTTATTTAATTGTGTTTCTTTAAGCCCTCTCTTCCATTTGAAACTCCATTTCTTTTTCTTCATCTTTTTCCTTTATCGCAAGCGTCGCCTGCTCCTTTGCATATTCTCCGTGTCCTTCATCCGTGGTTGTGACTGTTTTAGTTTCACGACTCAATTTTCTGTTCACACGTCTGAAACTTTAATTCTATGTACAGGTAGGGTAAAAAGTTAGCATCTGATGTTCTTGCCGCTCATAGGCTGAGAAGGAGGTAACGAATCCACTTCAACCGAGCTTCAAACTCTGTCTTCACTAACCAACTTTTGCTTCTCATATTGCACATAAAAAGAGGCAAGAATAAAAAATAGGTGTCAAGAAAGTTAAGTAATTTTAAGTACTATCTGTTCCTTGTCGTATAATCTAGTCTATCATGTTTACCCTTTTTGACTCAATTAAGAAACAGTTATTCTTGGTATCTCTAGTAGTTACCATGAACGAAACTGCTGCGCAGTAGCAAAAAGCTACGGGGTATTAATTACGCAATATAACGTGCTATAACCAATTGGTGATAACATGTTTCAGAAAATTTATATGCTCACCTGTGTGTGCTGCAACTCAATTATTATTCTAACCGCATACTGACTACAGTGCAAGGGAGAACTCAGCAAAGAAGAATAAAGTATGATATGTATTAAATGTTGCGTTAACCATGATTAACAATACTTAATGTGTTATTCAAGTTGGTACCACGTGTTTGTGACCCGTAGGGGAGGGGATCCGTCCCCTTCAACTGCCGTGGTGCGGGCGCTGCGGACCCTTAGCACTCGTGGTACCTCTGACGTTACTAGAGGAACCTCGGGCCGAACTGCCGAGGAGCCACTCCCTTGGGGAGTTGTTCGGATTGGGTTGGACTCGGGGGCATTGGTTCCCGATACCCGTGCGTGTTAGTAACCCCGGCCTTGCCCTATGAAAAGCCCCACGGAGGACGCCGGGCGCCCTTTCGGACAGCTCGGACAGCCCGGGCCTTGGTCCTACGGGTCCAGGGCTAATGGGATTAGAACCTCTGGACTCAACTGACTCAACTGTTTGTGACGACTACCCATGCCCATCTTTCAACTATCTGCGTGGCTACTATCACCCAACGACTTCATTCCTGTGGTGATTTGCAGTTTATTAGGAATGGGGCGTGCAGTTTCGTAGGCAAATTGCCTTTACTCATTCATAAATTTTTGCAGTTTTGAGAACTACATATATCTTAGAATACAATTAATATATGTCTTAAGTAGCATCAGCTTTCACTTCAATTTTGGAGTGGTTCACCTGTGAATTTCTCCGTCCCAGTAGGGCATCAGAATGTTATATGGTCAGCATATAGATCCCCTGTTCTCTTTGACACACTTTCCAAACCGGAGGCAATACGTTCTTACAAAGTAGACCCTTAATAGTTGTCCAAGGATTCACGAAGCTCATTGTACTCCACACTAGGAGAATAATCCCAATTATTAGATTTTGAATCACATCTGGATCACCTCTTACCAGAGCACAATGAGAGAAATATTTTGAGTCCTTAAATTCAATATTTTGATATCTTATAAGTAGTTTTAATATTTCCACTATAATATAATTCTAAAACTCAGGTGATGTGCCCACTACTAGGTCAATCAGGACTTCTATCCCCATAAACCATAATAATTCTATACATTATATTTATTAGATTAATACAGGAAGTTAAAGACTGTTACGGGTGTTTTCCATTATTAATTCTAGAACGGAGCTAGAGAAGTGTCCGTCCTTAGTATATAGGGGGATGTAAATCAAGCGGAAAATGTATTACTCCGCCTTTGACTGTGATTGGAGGGAATATTTGAGCGATTGTATTCTCACGTGGCAAAATGTGAGCTGTAATGCACTTCTATGCAGAGTTTTGCTTTGCTACTTTACCGAGTTGCTTATTCGGTAGCACTTTAACCTTAAGATTAAATGCGAAGGTGCATGTACTGTGTAATGTATTTTTGCTTTTGTATACTAAAAAGTGACCTTTTTTGTAATTTACGTCCTCCAACGTTAAGTTATATCGGACGATGGATGAAATGGGTAAAATTATGCTCAAATGAGTCCGGGGTCCATGGAGTTTAAAGTTAGCCGACATTCATCTTTCAGGATAAGGGAAAACCCCGGAAAATACCCTATCCAGGTAACTCGCCCTGACCGAGATTCGAACTCGGGACCTCTTGAACGTGAGGCAGACACTCTACATCTACGCTACCGAGGCGGGCTAAAAAGTGACTGAATGCTTACAACAAATATTTGATTTCTTCACATAACATCACCTCATTTATAAATAAAAAGCTAAGGCATATGTCTATCTGCGGAATACCAGTGCTAAATAACTGCGTGTAGCCACTTTGGCAATGACTTGAAACTTCTACTGGCATGCAACCGAAGAAAGAAAATATCTTAAGTACCTAATTGGAATTTGAAAACGCACGAATTCCTTAAACGACTTCCGCTTAAAAATTTTCGTTTGATAATTCCTTCGCCAAAACATACATCTACACGCTTAACAATTATATTTTTTCTGTTTATGTTCATAAATTCAAAACCTACGTCGCAAAACAATGGTGTAGAATGTCGTTTTTCAAAGCTCTGCTACTGCTTGAAGGACTTTTGTAATTATGGCGGCTTGTTTCTTTCAAAGAAGCTGTGAACCTTGAGACGAATAACACTTTTAACAAATTCATCATATTCACCTTCCACAACTGGCTTCTTTGTTTTTCGGCGTTTTCCTGGAATGGAAAGCTGGCCCGTTTGCACAACCGCACTTCGAGTTGCATTAATACTTGGTGCTGAGAAACGGAATACGTTCTACTGGCAAAATAATGCCCTCCATTGCTAAAGTCGCACATTTTTCACACAACCTAAAAACATGTTCAATATAATTTGTTTTTCACCAGTTTTTAACTGTTTCCACTGTAATATATACATATTGCATGTAAACAACCATATTGTACAACTGACCTACTTCCTTCTGTTTTAAACTGCGCAAGCGCAGCGTCCACTCTGATTAATGCATACAATTTACCTTATATACCAAATAAAATACTAATTAATTACTGTTTGCTGTTAAATTTGTAATAATGTGAAGCTGCTTATATATTTTACATTAGATTTAAAGTATTTAAAATGATATGCGAACTATATTTTTCATCTGCTTAGAGTTATAATGGAAATTAATTGTTCTTTCACACTGGCCGTGTGTAGGCTAAAGTATGGAAAGATTGAATCAGACTGAAAAATTCAATGTCATAGCCGGGATTTGAACCACGGATCTTGTGGTTGCCGTCCAGCCGCTCTAACTCTTGAGCTACTATGACCAACGTGCCGATATGACATTAAATTCTCCAACTGACTCGTGTTTTTCCCGGTAAACCACTTAGGAGTTCTCATAAACAAATGAGAGAACTACCTTAATGGCGACTTACAACTGAAAACGCGAGTCAGTTGGAGAACTTAATGTCATGTCAGCACGTTGGCTATAGTAGCTCAACGGTTAGAGCAGCTGGAAGGCAACCAGAAGATCCGTGGTTCAAATCCCAGCTATGGCATTGAATTTTTCAGTCTAACTCTTATCTTTCCATACTTAAGCCTACACACGGCCAGTGTGAAAGAACAATTAATTTCCATTAATTGACCTAATAGTGGTTAACTATAAAGCCCAGGCCTTAAAGTACTTACATGTTGTAAGTCGCCATTAAGGTAGTTGTCTCATTTGTTTATGAGAACTCCCAAGTGGTTTACCAGGAAAAACACGAATCAGTTGGCCATAGTAGCTCAAGGGTTAGAGCGTCTGGACGGCAACCAGAAGATCCGTGGTTCCAATCCCGGCTATGGCATTGAATTTTTCAGTCTGACTCTATCTTTCCATAGAGTTACAAGCCTACACAGCCAATTATGTCACACACGTACACGTGTGTTTATTTATATTATTCCATAAGCTAACGACAGACTACATTTTCATTTGATATATTACAATTAAACATTTTAATGCCATTTAAGAAAAGATATTTTTGAAACGCAAAGGTTTGTTTAAATCTTTAGATGTATATATCTTCATGGGTGTTATATTTCGTTTTCTCAATAAAATAACATGTATATTCAGTGATAAGGTGCTCGATGGTAACACGGGTATTGCACTTTTCGCAGTGAGGACCATTTTCATTGGTTAATAATGAATTACCTATTCTTAATGTGTTAAAGTCAGCAGCTCTTATCTTTTAAGAGACCGGAATATGCATCAATTTGTGGAACTTTCCTTATTAGTAGAGTTTACTTGATAGTCTATTGATTCAGTGTAGAATTCATTTTTTCTTTGGTTTGTATCCGCCCTAAGAACGAAGAAATGTTGAACTCTCTGTAGAGCACTGGACATTCTTTCACTGGGAGATTCTTTTGTGGCTTACTGTTGACTTCTTCATTACCTGATATTCCACAGTGGGTTGATTTGTTTGCAAGGACTTTGGATCCTTCGGATTCATTATAATTCATTGGAACGGTGTACAGTACTCTGAATAATTCCTGGTCATTTAGAATTGCGCTTTCTTTGTGCTTTGATGAGGTAATATAAATAAGGGCTTGTTTGATACCACAGAGTTTCAAGATCGAAATGCAGATCAAGTCTGAAAGCTTTTGCATCCGTGGTGACTATAGCACAGCCACTAATCTGATTAAGTTTAGAGCTCTTTATATATAATGTTTAACGTGTATATCACAGATTTCCTGCTAAAGTTATCTACCTATTAGTGTATCTGATTTCTGGTGTAATCTCAAATCCAACTTAATTTCTTGTAGTGCAAATTCCAGGGTGTAAATCATGATGATCTCCATTTATTTTGGGGGATTTTAGTATCAGATTAATGTATGATTTTCTAAAACCTAAGAGCAAAAATTTAACCGTTGTGTATATTCTTTGGCGACTTGGTTTGCTCTCTCCAAGCAAACGGTATGGACAGTTTTATCAATGTCTCAAAAAATTTCGAAGTTTAAAATAAATGTTAATGCAGGTCTTAAAGGATGATCTCCAGATACTTGTAAAGTTTTACAGACAATAAAGAGAGTATAACTACACAGGGGTTTAGCATAAAAGCCATATTGAGACTTGGATCATTGGAAGTAATTACTGATGGACAGTAATATACCTATTTACATTTAGTTTTCACTTCAAATGAACCTGGATGGAGAATTTGGGAAGCAGGTATAGCAACCAGAATCTTAGGTTCTTTACTGTAGAAACTTAGAGGCTGAATTGTGCACTATGCTTCTAATCTAAGCACAGTGCTTTAAGTTGTCATCCTTGAATCTGAACCACTCATGCGCACATATTTTCAGGTCCATATTTCCGACTATGGAGGGTAAGGACATAAACCTCTGAAAAATTCTTCGCTTCTGCCTGGAATCAAAGCCTGGACATGTGCATTTAAAGCACACTGGCCACTAGACTATAGACAGGCTAAGAAACTATTAACTAATGTTCTAAAAATTTACTCTGCGAACTAAAACACCTTAAGAAGTGGACGAAAAGCTATCTTAGAGAAACGTATAACCTTTTTTAAAAATAAGATATACTTCAATTAAATAACATTTTCCAGTTTTAACCATCTATTAAAAATATCTTACTTTTGTTCGAAATTTTCCAGTTTTTCAAACTAGGCTATGCTTCTTAAATGTTTGTTATACTGTTAAGTCCATCACATCATATCAAGTTTTGTGAAACACATTACAAAATTCTGCATACTTCTATGTAGTTGTAAAAACCATGTGTTCCTAAATATAATTACGAATAACAGAAAAAAACCAGCGTAACCTGTACAATTAAAATGAAAATAAAATATTGTTGGTACTGAAAATTGCATACCATTCTTCAAGCGCGTTTTAGAAAACTAAGAAATATTAAGTTTCGTATAATAACTGAATGTTATTTTGGCATCACAGTACAACGAGATTAATAGGCGGCTTTTACCTTCATTAACCTCATATAGAATATCTCTCAGATGGCAATGGGTAGACGTCTCCCGTATTGTTGTGTTCAAGTTTTATACTTTAGGTGTGTAGTGAAAATATAATACATATACATTTTTTTTAACTTTAACCAGAAAGGACAATGCAACAAGGAAAACAGAAAGGACAGCTTAAGATATCATTACCTCAGTGATGACCAAGATTGAGAAGACTAAACTGTGCTAGAGGAAGAGTAAAGAACAAGCTAGATCTAGATGTGTGTTGTTAAAAGATTAGAAGTTTTCAGCGCGTATAAAAACGTAGGAAAGGGAGGATTTCTTTTGGTCTAAGGACAGAAAACTTCTTTAAATATTTTAATAGGCGACACACGTATGAAGCGAGAAGTTTAATTTGCATTTCATGCAGAAGGGGGAACATTCCTTAAGGCTATCGTCGTTTCGTTTGATTAGACCAACATGTGGCGAGTCTGTTCCCGTCGAGATAAAACAATATACCACATTAAGAGACTCTTTCTCCCTCTTTCTTTCTCCCTCTTTTATTTAAATATTCAGCGCTACATGAAATTGGTAGGATTTGAAAGTAAAATGGGCGAAAAGTTTGTAATGGTTTTCTTAATTTTTCAGCGTATTAAAAAGTGGCTGGCCGACTCGCGTCACTAATCCGTGTTTCTGCGCGGAAATGCGTTTTGTGGCAGAGTGAGGCAAAGAGAAAATGTGCGTGAAATTAGCGAGTCTTCCCACAAAATTATCACGACAACCATACTGTTACAGTCATAAGAAAGTAAACGTGGCAGAGCTCCACGCTCAAGATGTCTGAGACAGCGGTTCGATCCCACAGGACCGCAAGTCGGATCCTTGGTGCAATGATCGGCACCTAGCGCGGTTTCTTCGGTTTCCTCAACCAATCATTCCATTAACTGCTCCTCTTCAACTTTTCTTTCATCCATTTCTACCTCGTTTCATGTTACAATATACTTTGATCTATCAATCCTCCTGGCTGGTCTCTGTAACTCAGGATCCATCTCTCCTGGACAGGCACCTGGCCCCAAGATTTGACTTGTAGTTCATGGGAGTCACTGAGAGTCCTTCATACAAGGAGGATAAACAAACATAAAAGAAGTTCAACTGCAGCAGCAAGATGAAGTAATGATTTTTATTGATTTTGGAACACTGCCAATGCTAATGAATTCAACCAAATTATATGAGTTATAATAGCCTAAATATGACTCAGGGGTTTAGCCCAGAGGTTCTACTCCCATTAGTCCTGAACCCGTAGGAACTGGACCCGGGCCTCCTTCGACCAAGGATTATCCGAGCTGTCCCAAAGGG